>VXAV01002083.1:37262-52172 GCA_013399715.1 Alectura lathami | reverse complement strand
AAAAAAAAAAAAAAAAAAAAAAAAGAAAAAGGAATGCAAAGCCATCCTGTTTATTTTGGGTGGAAATTCTGTTTCAGTGCCTGGAGAAGACTCTGAGGTGAACTTATAGCGGCCTTTCAATATCTAAAGTGGGGCTATAAGAAAGAAGGGGACAGACCCTTTAGCAGGGCCTGTTGTGACAGGGCTAGGGGGAATGGTTTCAAACTGAGAGAGGGGAAGAGAGGAGAGATTTAGTCTTACAATAAGGCTGGTGAAGCACTGGCACAGGTTGCCCAGAGAGCTGGTGGATGCCCCATCCCTGGAGACCTTCAAGGTCAGGCTGGACAGGGCTCTGAGCAACCTGATCCAGCTGTAGGTGTCCCTGTTCACTGCAGGGGAGTTGGAGCAGATGGCCTTTAAAGGTCCCTCCCAACTCAAACAATTCTATGGTTCTACTAATCAACTAACAGCTACAGGCTGGCAGAGCTTCCATTTAAGCATACAGATGCTGACTATGCTCAAAATATTTTAAAGATGTATAAAGGAATGATGAAGAGCCACCCAGTGGTATCACTACATTACACTATAATGACAGGCAACTTCAAGAATGATTTCAGGATTAACTCTTCTTGGACCAGATACATGGTTCATCTCAGTAGATTAATCTCAGGTGTTTAATACACGATTCAGGCACCGGCTGTTTGCTGCCAAATGGTACTGTAACAGCACAATTTATTACATAAAATAATAAGCAAGTAAGTGCCAAAGCTGAAGTGTGAGAAATAGAAACAGAAAAAGGAGAGGAAGAGAATAGCCCAGAATTTAAAAAAGATTGCCAAAGCAAATATAGTCATCTGCTATACACATAGAGGCTTGATTCTCTTTCACTTTAACCCATTATAAATCAAGAATAATTCACTATCTACCGAATGCTAATAAGCATTCATTTTGACTGGCATTTATCTTAAATTTGCATCTTTAACACAAAGGTTGCTTAGGATTAGGTTTTCACAATCCCATTAGTCATAAATGGAAGCTTCTGTATATTACATAAACTGAACAATCTGGACTTTCATTTATGGAACCGGGATTGGAATATTAGATTCCAGTGTCCTATATAAATATGACCTAAACTCTAAACCACAGATCTAAGTCGTAGCCTAATAGCTTTCCATGGGGACTTTGCAGTGCCTCTGAGCTTTATATTTTCCTTCTGTACAACAGTATTGACAATAGCACATAATGGGAAAAAGGTCTGCCAGCTACATCTTGCTGTACTCCATGGAAAATCTGGAAGGAAGAGGGGAAAGAAAGAAGGAATTTGAGAAGGCTAAGCTCTACTTTTATCTATAAAGCCTCTGGCTTCTGATTTTCATATTCCAACTCCCTCTCTTTATTCCCTACAAATAAAGTGAATGAAAAGACTTCAGAGAAACCTTTAAGATAGATGTGAGTCGATAAAAACGAATGATAAGAAATAAGTGGTGTTTTATATGGAGAGACATAATAAAAAAGACAGCTGTGGGTGAAAACTCCTAAGATAAAATACAGCTACTTTTTCCTTTTGCAATTTACCTCAAGCATTAAAGGTGCCTCAGCAATATTTGTTAGTTTATCTGCAGTGATTTTTCTAAGGATTGGTTTTAAAAGCACTATAAAGATATTCTCTCTTTAAAACAGAAACTTCAAACTGTAAACTAATACTTTTTCTCAGCAAACATTTTTGACATAAAATACTCTTACTTTTGCTTAAAGAAATAAATCTTTTGGTGAAATCACAACATCCAACAAATCCATTTGTCATTCTTCAGTAATGTAATGGAGGAGATGCTTTTCACCACAACATAAATGTTGTGAATTTTTTTTATGAAGTTCTCTCAAGAAATCGCCACATATGTCCTTTGCTCACAAATATCCTGCTAAACTTCAGTAAATGACAAGAAAAGATGAAATAACACCTCTTGATCACACATTAAAAATTCCCCAATTACTTGTGAAAACATTCTTTCTTTTCTATGTTCGATGACAAACTCAAAGTTAGGTTTTCACAGATTGCATGTGTTCTGCAGAATCAAGTGTTTCAAAATAAGGTTGTAAGGGGAGTCCTCTGTAGCACAACAGGCAAAGTTGGTGGCCCAGTTTGGTCTCAAGGGAAAACCAACAGACAGCAAAACTTAGAAAAAAAAAAAAATCATTCCATTCCCATAAAAGCTTGTTAAAATAATATCTAATTTGCTATCTAGTTTTATATGCAAAAAGAGGGAATCCTGAGGGCAGTGTAAAGTTCATAATGCAGAAGCTCAGCTTTGGTTCCAACGTGCACAGAGCTGACATGCAGAAAGACTGCGCAGGGTTGCTGCCGTAGGCCAGTCTCCGTGTAACTAATGCCAGATACAGCTGTGATCTGGATGGGAGCAGGAAGGCTGAGAGAGTGCCACGGCCACGTCCCATGCACATGCACTACATGGTGCAAATGCAGGGCTAGAGCCAACTCCGGTTCTGCTGGCAAATCGGTTCTTAGCCAAAACTTAGGTGGGGGCATTTAGCAGGAACAGAAAGTACTTCCACAGAGCCCAGTAACTTGGTGTATTAGGACGCTTTGGCTCCGAACACCATTTAGGTAACCAAGCCTGAACAGCAGTCCCACTCCAAGGGCATTCTTGTATTCAGGAGTTGTATAGGAAGGATGCGTACACAAGCCAGAACTAACTTAAATCTAACTATTTGATATCGGTCTTGGTACAAATGTAGGAGCACTAGCTTTTACACTGGTAGCACAACGCTGACTGAGCCCTTGAGTCACTCCGGCTATTTAGCTAGAGCTCAGCACAGCACACTTTCAGGGCTACATAGAGCCTGGTACTAGAAAGCTAGTGTTGGTGTACTTTCATGTACTGCCAGTGTGTCTCAAAGAGGATGCAGGCAAGTTTTGGCCAGGCAGAAGTGACCCTTGCTACACTTCTTCTCCCTTAACTTCCTTCCTAAGCTTTGCTTCTAGACAATAGCTGTGCCTCCAACAGAAACAGCCAGTGAGACATGCAGACTTCAGCCACAGGAATACCAAAAACTAAGGATGGACTGATGGAAGAACAAAGTCTGCTGCTGCTCATCTAGCACAGCTGGGATCATTACACGGCAGGCAACACCTCAGAGTTTTGCTTACCTTAAACAGCTCTCTAATGTAAAAACAAAACAGGGCCTGAAAGTTAGCTCCGTGGGGCTGCCACCAGCATGGAGGAACCCCTGGCTGACAAAGAGCCAGCTGCTGATTCAATACCAGCCATTCTCCATATTTTTAGAAGAGAATATGCACAGGAAAAACAGCAGCACCACAAACACAGTCCCAGAATGCCAGGGGCCACCAAGTAAGCCAGAGTAAGGCTGAGTAAGGCCAACTACAGCAGCAACCTGTCCTTGGAGCTGCAAGGGCTGATTGCAAGCACTAGAAGCATTGCCATAGTTTTGAATACAACCCATGATTTTAATGTCTTATCTTGCCACGTTAGAAGATTCAGCTGCTTGAGCATTGAAGTATTCATCATAACTGAAAAACACTTTTTTTTTTTTTTTTTTCTGTGCTAAAAACTGTAAGGGGCTGTAACCAGAAATGTGTTTAATACCTAGCTTTTCCTGACCTCAACATAGAGTCACATTTTCACAAGGAAATAAGCAATCATTCAGCTCAGCCTGAAGTTAGGGCTTGCTCTTGGATGTTCAGGTCAAATATTGGCTGTTCCCTAGGGTAAGACTCTTCAGCTGACAGCCCACTGTCCACATTCAGAGGTAAAAGGGTCTGCATCACCCAGCTTAGCTTAAGAAAAACCTGTCTATCAGAAAAGTGAAAATAGAGAGAGCTGGGAGCTGCATTCATTCTTTCTTTCATTTCCTTCTCCAGTGGGAATTATTAAACTTTTACAGGTACCATAGATATGGGTAATAGTGATAGATTTTGAGAAGGTGTGTGTAAAGTACTGTGCAATAGGGCTTCTGGCACATAGAGAGCAGAAGGGAAATCTGAGGTATGGAAATAGAGTGGTGCTGTTCTTAAAATGTTAGGACAGATTTACTTTTGGGTGGGCATAGACAGGAGGCATACAAAATCTGGGTAGAACAATGGCTCAGGCAAAGGGAGGAAAACTAGTGATAAGATGGCTACAGAAACAGTGAGGTTTTAGAGGTCAGAAACCTGCAGCAGAGAGGAAGGAGGCAGTGCGCAGGTATGCACCTTCCAAGCCTGGACTGGGGAGGAGAAAGCAGGTCTTAAAAGGTATGAGAGCTTTCTTTAGCTGATTCTGGTCTCTTTCTTCCCATTTCTCACTCTAAACTGACTCTAAATCGAAAGCAAAGGAACTGCATTTGAGAAAGCCCTTTCTTAGTTTGCATTTCCTAATATCTGCTTTGAAATCACTAAAACACATCAGTATTGTGAACCAGCTCCAGGGTACACATTCACTTAAACACAGCAGATGAAAGAAGTTAAGGGCAAAAGTACAAAAATGTTTTGAATAAGTCACCCTACCTGTGTCCCCATTCTCTGGATCTGCTTTCTTTTCTTCTACAAACAAATGAAAGCAATATGTAAAACAAAAAGAGGGTGAGAGAGAAAATGCATAAATAATAATAAAAGTAATAATAATGAAGCATGCATTAAAAAGGAAAAATGAACAAAACCCATCCAATTAATGTCAATTGATGAGTTTAGTCAAACCAGCTAAGTGTGGTGCTCTACACTCAGTGGCATATTCACTGCATGCTGCTGTATACATTTGTGCACCCTTATCGAAGACTTACTGGAGGCAGCCCATGGGTATTTTGCGCACTTCCAGAATCATTAACACAATACAAAAGACAGCAAGGCAGGTGTCAAACACAGTTACTTTACAATTTCTTTGGATACGATGACAACAATGAAAGTAAAAAATTTCCTAGAGATGTCTGTTTTATGCAGCACACACACAATGTGCAGTCTAGTGGTTCAAGCATAAAAATTGAATGCGTCAGACTGGTTTTCAGTAATTGCTTTAAATCTTCCTTGGTTTAATCAATTCTCATAGCTTCGACAGGTTAAAAGGCTTAGTAATGATATTACTGTGGCTTGTCTTAGAGTTGAAATATGACAAAGTGCAAAAGACAGTAACATAAATACTCAGAACTCAGCTCATGCACATAAATCCAACTAACTGATGCTAACAAATATTCTGAATGCATATCAAAGGTTGTATATGGCTCAGGGCATTCCTCTGCCACAGAGAAATGAAAATACATTGGATCCCTATCAAATAGTTGGCAGCACATAAATACTGCACTCTGAAATCCACGTTTGGTAATTAATGTGAAAGAAGTTTAAGTCAAACGAAATTTACTTTAATTAGAAACACATTAACTTTTAGCAGACTGTTTCTTTTTCTTACTTTAAGCCAAAACTATATTTATTTCAGCTAATACAATCCCATGAATATGGAGCAATTCCCAGCCTCCCAGCCACAAGATAATATAGCATGTACTATCATAATTAAATATTTTTCCAGAATTACTGGTTATTGAAAGTTGCTCACAAAATTATTATCTATTTTGCAATACGCAGGCTAGTATCAGTTGAAAAAGGAGGCAGAGACGTTGCATTTTAAAGAAACACCGCTTTGTAAATGGGTATCAAAGCAGAGGACAAAGTCATCCTTACAGAGAAATCATACTGGGGCAAAGTAGAAGTGTAAGAAAGAAAAATCTGCTCCCGCAGAGAGCATAAGTAATGCACCACACTAATGGCATCTGGCATTACCTGCCACTCTGTGTGGGATCAAGATGGTTCCCTGCTGGCAACTCCTAGCAGAACTGTTAGGCAAATTAATGGGAAAAGAATATGGCAAGTCATAAGCCTACACTTCTGGAAATCAGTGGATGCCAAGGGGGTTCTTGAGACCTCACCCATTCCCTGTCCTTTTGTGCCCCATTCTGTGGGGCCCCATTCATTATAAACTAGGCCCTTTGCATTCTTCTGCTTTGGCCCTTGGGTAGTCTGGCCAATATTGTCTACGGAGCTTGTGGATGGATATTGCTATGAAAATAGCAGAAACAGAACACTGTGTTTGCTTTTTAAGCTCTTCATATTTTTTTTTTTTAAATTGATATCACCAATACAAAAGCTATAAATACAACACTGTCTTCTACTGCCTCATTACTTTCTGAAGCAGAAAGCTATTTGATAGCAATACCAACAATTCAAAATAATGGAAAATAGATGAAAGTGAAGTAGCAGCCATTAAAGTATCCTTCAGTTTGAACACAGACAGGATGATAAACCTTCTAAGTTATTTCATACGTACAGTGAAAATAAATCTTTGGCTGAAATATCATTTTAATACAGAAATATAACAGTATATATTATAGTTCCTTTTTTAAAGAAGCCTATGGGTCCATTATTCTGTATGTCTGGGCCACAGGACTTCTCCATCACAGATTTTTAAATGAAGACATAGTCAAAATACAGGAAACTTGAAACCCACCTAAGATTCACCTATTCTTGCTTTCCATTTGAAAAATATATTTCCACATTGACTTACAGAAAATACCACAGTATCAGCAAGCATGAAATTCTATTAGACTTCTGAATTACAAACGTGCACTTGAAGTGTTGTGACATTTATTACAAATCTCTACAACAAATAAAACTTTTATAGGAAAGGTCAGCAAGAGTGGATCCTGCTCTTGAAACTGAGGTTTCAGCTGTACTGTGAAGTGCTGTGTGAAGAACTACTAGAAAGAAGACTGAATTGAGAAAATTCTCACTTGAGTGGGAAGCAGCAAAACTGAACAGTACGAGTATTGTCCCCTGAGCAAATAAAACAAGGCTAACTTGTTAGCAGCAGCAAAAACCATCACAGCAGCTATGTGCTTAATCATCCTTTCTTAAGAGAATTCTAAGCAGGTTTAGAATGTTGATACTACAGTAAATAATGATTTTGGTTCCTCTGGTTAGTAGGTGCTCAAACCAAAACTGAAAAACCAACCGACCAACCAAACAGCAACAAAAAAGCAACCAACCAAATAAATAAATAAATAGCCTTAATGTATTGAAAATGTCGAAAACAAAACAAAACAAAAAAAAAAGTATAACTTAAAATGTTTCAAGATGAATGATAGAAAATGATAAAGTCACTCCTAAAAATCTTTTTATATTTCTACTTAGATGATTTCTTCAATATCATCATTATTAGTCAATGGTTAATTTTCCTCACCTGAATTAAAATCTACAAAATTTAATACACGTTCTCTATCCTGGGGTGTAATTATTTCAATTTAAGAGCTAACATCTTCAGAATTAAAAAATTTGCAGCAAAAATCTCTGCTTTCATAAAGGAGACCTTTCTGTATGTTAGAGAAAACAATTATACGAGTTTTCAGTTTAATCAGAATACAGAGATATTGAAGTACTCAAAAGAAATACAGGGATAAAACACAGGGAAACAGATACTGGAAGATCCTCCAAAACCTTGTTCCACCACTGCAGTTGAAAATTGTTATCAGAATGATCACTGATATTTCATAAATTATAGACAGGACATAATGTTCCCCTGATCCTGTAAGGGTCTACTCTTTCTAACAGCTGTATCTAAAAGGTCTCTAACAATCTAATGCATCTGGGAGAGAAAATGAAAATCCTAGTCAAGGCATTCGCCCAAGAGTGGACTTAACAAGAACTAGAACTGATCCAAAACGGCTTTGACCCACTATATTATCCTCTAAATGCCTTAACTCAGTGAGCTCTATGGGTATGATGGGCATCTGGAGGTGCCACAGCCAGAGCACCCCAGCAGGCTTTGCCACCCTCACCCCAAGAATTCACATGGAGCAGGAACTCCAATGTCCTTGAAGCAAAACATGATCATCTCTGCAAGTGTCTGAAAAGCATAACAGTTCCACAGGAGAAGGAGGACAGCAGACTTCTCCCTAACCATGGATACTGACCGCAGCATTGAATAATTGCTCTAAAAACCAGGACCTTTCTGCCTTCCTTGTGAAGTTGAGGGAGAGCCTGACTGTAGCTATAAGGCCACCGGGAGGTACTGGGTTTTATAGACTTCCTCAAGGGCTTCTTCCCCCTCTCACAGCTGGCTGCCCTAAACTCGAGGCTGGAGTCTGGTTCTACCTTGAACTGTCTCTCCTGCAATGATTTTTAGCTGTACAGGGATCACTTCAAAAGGCTGATTCAGAAAAGTACCTTCACCTGGGATTCAGAACAGAGAGATTTCCATTAGCTCAGGCTGAGGTCTAAAACAAACCTAGACTTCCTTGCTTGGAATGAAAGTAACTGCAACCTCCAGCACTGGATGACGTGAACGTTATTAGAACAGACAGAAGCTGAACTCCTTGTTTGCCTTTGAGCTTAGGCATAAGACAGGACAAAGACAACAACAGTTTTAAAATGTCTTCTGCTTCTACCTTTTATATTTTCAGCAATATGACTATAACAATTATATTTGAAGAGCTGATAAACCAGCTTCTTTAGTTCTTTAATAAAAAAAATGAATCTAATTTTTCAAAGTAGTGGGAATTAATAAACTACATTTTATTTAGAAAAATCAAATGCATATGTAGGATCCTAACTTTACATAAGTATTTTTAAAAATGCCAGCTAAATTTCTAACTGGCATGACTTCTTTCCATAACTGGTAGAAAAGATTTCTCTTGGACAGTTCTGTATGAGTCTACAGGAAAATCAATTTTGTACCAAGATGTATCCTTGAAACAGTATTTTTATCAGAGCAGGCAAAGGAAACAAGAATGTCTCTTAAAAGCAAAATTGAAAAGTTATTTGCTTTGAACATCAAAACTTGTCAGTTAAAGGCCTTGCAATCAAAGGATTACATTGCCTCCAATTTCCAGAGCAATTCAATTCCAGCTCTACCTCTAATAAATTAGCCATAAACTTTGTCATTCTGGCTGTCTACAGTGTGAAAAATATAACTACCTAATGGCTACAGGATGTCTGACGTAAATGGCTCCTGAACGTCGCTGCAGGGCTTTATGTCCAAGATGTGGCAAACGTACAAAAGCTATTGTTGCAACAAAAGGAGGCTTCTCCAAGAAGTCTGTGATCCACATCACAGTCTGAATGAAAATAATATAGTTGACAACTATAGAAATGTGAAAGAAGAAAAAAAATACAAAGCTTAGATTTTTAAAGTGTTCTTATATTACTGTTTAAATGAGATTGAAGTGTTAATTAGTGTCCTTAAAAGGGAATGCTAGAATGAAGAACATTTCAGTTAGCCATATTCCTAGTAGGGGAACATGCCTTTGCATTCCTGTTTTCTATTTGAGAATTGCTTGATGGTTTTGTTGTTTTTTTAAAATTCTTGGCTTCAAACTCGACATTACTAAACAAAGACTGAAACCCAGGGGACATTTCTCACCAATTAAAGAAATTTTTATCACAATGCTTAAACCATGTTAACAATGTTACTTCAGATTATTTGCACAATACATGGCACTGCTCAGTTGTAGAGTTGAATAAGGTAGTGTGGTGATCTAGGCTAGAAAGTTAAAAAATCTCTAGAATCACGGGCTCATAAATTGACAGGGTCAGCTCAGGTCTTCACCACTTGGGATAGAGCAGTGCAGCTTGTAAATGACAGAGGTCTTTTGAAGCAAGCTGGGAAGTCTTATTGTGCATGTTTATTAAAATAATAATTAGGGTTATGATGTACTCTGTGAAGTTTTTCCTTGCTGCCTCACACAAAGTACATACATTTTGCTGGCTTTTGAGGAATATTGAGATCTCACGTGGAAAAAGATGTTGCTAAAGCAGAAGCAGCAAGACTAACATCAGCTAAAGCACCACATTTCAATACCCATAAGAACTGGGGCAAAACCTCCCTATGTGAATGATATGCAACAGGATTTTGAAAATGTAAAAGGAAAGTATCTGAGGGGTCAGTGAGCTCCTGTATTCTGTCTTCAAAAATATCCATTCAGATCAGCCATGCTATAAACTCTGTATCATCCTCAAGAAAGCCCTAGCACAGTGTTATTGCTAAGCTCTCCAACACCCTATTTGCCAAGCATGCAAGCTCCTCAGAGTTCCCACCACTGACCATACTCCACAGTACAACCACAGAATGGTTCACATTCTGACACAGCCATTTCTATACATAGGCACAACACTGATGATAACTATGCCTGATTCCAGAAAAGCAAACAGCTATTAATAGAGATTCTTCAGCATCCTCAGAATGCAAGAAATCTTCATCAGTGTCTCAACAGCCAGAAAAAGGTTGAAGATTTAAGCAAAGGACACAAAACCAACACTGGTGTATGCACCTTCATGCAAGACTCAGGAGAATTACAAACTCAGCTAGCAAATCTTTATGAAGTGATAAAAATATACATATATGCAATGGTATTCTGTCTTTTGCACTATTACGCTCTTATCTTTAACTATAAAATCCGGTATTTTGTCTATTTTTCCTTTGCCAGACTGCGGACCAGCTTTTATTTACCTGGTTCAGTCCCGATGGCTATTTCATGGTTTGGGGGTTTCAAGGCTTTTGGTTTCTTGTCTTATTTCTAATGAAAGTTAAAAACAAGGGCAAAGAGCCTCCCAGCTATCCAACTTGATACATCTATTAGTATGCTAAACATCTTTAAACTGAATTTGGAGTTGAATCATCCCTTTGGTCTCTGTTGACCAAATAGAGAGTTGGACTCTTTAAATGTCTCAGTTACAATCTAAGGCATGAGATTTTAAACAAATCAGTCAAATTAAATATCACAGAAGCCTTCAGAGATGCACAAGTTATCTAACCACATTTGTGCTAAAATGTTACGAAGTCCTTCTAGGAATTCCTTTTCAACATGGGAGAGATTAAAAAACAAAGCACTATCCTGGTCTGCAAAGGGAAGTCTGTCACTGAATAGTGACTACAATAACAACTCAAAAATAGAGGGCTGTCATGTCCTGTTTACACAGGCTACTGACACCGAGTACACTCATTCTTGGAAGTCTCCAAAAAACTCTAAGGATACTGTAGATAAGAACAAATAGAAATAAGGCTCCTTCTCTTCTACTGCAGTTGCTCTCTTAAACTATCTCAATCACACAGGTTTTTTTGCATTTGCTTCCTCAGTTTATTTTGCAGGCTCTTTACTGTTTGGTCCTCCAGTGCCCTGGGCTGATGGCTCTGATTTGGTCATGTATCTTATAACAAGTTTTTTAGTTTTTGCAAGCTTTACTCCCATGAAATAGGTTGCTATTAAAAAAAAAAAAAAAAAATCCATAAAAATGATAAAATAGAAAAAAAGGAAATATTTAAAAGTCTTTGGGTATTAGAGTTTCATTTTCAAATAAAGCTAGCAAAAACTCAAATCAATTCTTCTACTGATCCAATTGTGCGAGAGAGGGTTCTGCTCCAGAAGTCGTCAGAAAGAACCAGAATCTCTGTTTCCCTGCTTTTTACAGCCTTCAGAGCCAGAGCTGTCCCCAGTACTCCTCCACCTTCTGGCTTCCATCTGCTGCCTCAATGAAACAGCGATGACAGCATCGCCACTCCATCCTTTCCCAGCCCGGAGTAAACCTAGCTTTGACTGGCTAGTGTTATTTATGCTGCCTGTATGCTCACTGCCCTTAGCCTGTCACAGCTCAGCCTTTCCATAGTTTTGGTGACCATTCTGGGGCTATGGTTACTTGAGCCAGCCCACATCTAGGCTTAGATTCATTTCACAAGACTGAAGAATGTTTTTTGTATCTCATATGCTTGGAGACCACAACAAGCATCATTGCAATTTGTTGATGCAACTGTAACTGTTTAATCAGAACCACTGATGAAAAGAAAGTTCCTTTGTTCATCACTAAGGTTCACTTGGTATTTATTTGCAAAACACAATTTTAGAAACAAATTATGAAAACTGTATTGTGAAGCTCCTCATTCACCATAGGAAAATGGGGTTTGATCATTAAGGATACGATCAACCTGTACTGCTGCCAGATATAGAAATTTGTATAAAAATGTTTTTGTTTGTTAGCTGTCTGAAATTGCCCTTGTGCTTGAAATATACAGCGTTAAGTTTTGTATGCACTCTCATAGGATATTTCCACTAAAAAAACTAGATTTTTTTCAGAGAATAAAATTTTGTCATTTTTGCAGTGAAAGATGATAATGTCCATCGAGAGGTAATATTTTTATTTCAGTTCAGTAGTCACACATTCAGGCATTTCACTTTTACAACATTTTTTGGTCTAATAACAATTAAAATCAATAGCTAATCCTTTGAGTTATATAAAATATAAATAGCATGGTACTGTGAAAAGCATTTCCAGAAGAAAACCTGTAAATGGATAATCCTAGTTCCACACTTCTAAAAGCAAGTTCTAAAGCAAGAGGGAAACATCTCCTTCTGAATGTATGTCTTGGAAATGCCACCCTTGCTTGTAGCTGTGAACACAGCCGCACAAAGTGCCTCAGAGTGAAATGTGTAAACTATGATGTCACTGAGGTAAAGCAAGGAAGTTCATCAGAGAACCAGTCTCACATGTATGTCTGAAAATATGTTCTTATGCACAAGCAAACTAACTGCTTTAAGCTTAAGGTCAGTAACTTTTGCATTTCTGACCATGCTTCTGCATTTCTGTGCTAGACAACTAACTTTATGAGTGTTTAAAATATTTGCTTAACGCTGTCAGTCATCAAAACAATGCTCTGCAGAAGTTTATCTCAACTAGAAAAGTTAACAAGATGCAGCTATTGCCTTCTCGCGTATGTTCAAGAAACGTATGTCATAAAAATACACGTTATTCTGAGACACTAGATATCATTTTAAGGTCTGAATTCCTCCTACTCCAAGGATCTGTAAGAAATGGGTCACTGAATCCTCTAATTTCTTTTTTGTAATGAAAGATTCAGATTCACTGCATAGAAATGGAACTTAAGCACAAGGTAAGCAAAGCCAATCTTTATACAGCTTGTTCTATTCATTTCCAGTAGTGGTGATTTACAAAAGATGGAACTAGGATCACTTAAGTCTCACTACCACTTGCCTTTTCTATCCACAATGGAATCCTACCCTGTAATTTAAATGACTTCTATCTTTAGATTTGTTATGTACAAAATTCACAGCAAGTAACATCTAGGAGGCTGCACAGGTAAACTTTAGGGGCTTGCAATAAAAGTAAGTAGCAAACTCACTTCCGAAGGAGCCAGACACAGTAAAAATAAAAAATGTTTGACTAAATCCTACCTAAGTCTAATGGACCGGTCACAAAAACTGCTTCAGATTTTAGAATCTCAATAGCATCCAAGTGGCTTCTCTAATTCATTGCCATAATAGCAGAGGCACAGGGAAAAATTAAAGCTTTGACACAATAAGTGTAAAACATCTGTTTTGTAGGTGAATTTGGTTAGTTTAAATACGGGGAATTTCCTTTTTGTTCTGACATGCTACAACTGATAAAGAAAGGCAGGCGTGAACAACTATTGCTTTTTCAGAGCTAAGATGCTTTGCTGCAATTGAGCTCTGTGCCAGTAATATGTTACATGGAAAAATCAATAAAAGGGCAGATTAAAATTTGATGTGAAAGATGAAACTTTAAAAACACAAGTAATGCACAATATGAAAGAACGAAAAGCCATGACCAATAGAGCTAAATTAGATCTCCTTTGATGTTTTGACTTCTTGCCATGTTATCAAACCATTCTGTTTTATACTTTTTCCCACGAAAGAACAGTTTTTGATATCTAACAACTCTACTTCTAATAAAAATGAGTTTTTGTTCAACAACAACTCAACGCTAAGTCTGAAATTTCAGTGCATGAAATGTAACTTACTGAGATTATTAAATTCTCAAATTATATCCTCCCCAGGGTGAAAAATAACTTGTTATGTCTGAGTTTTCTATTTTCCACAGAAGTTTCCAAATGTGAGGACAAAACAAATGACAAATTGTTTTCTTGTGATAGCTGGAAGCTTAGAGGCTAATACACAGATATTGAAGATGGGAAATTAACACTGAGCTGGGAGAAATTTAATCAGTTCAAAATCTGAGGGTATGCACGTGTCATCAGCTACCTTTTATACTTTTTTGTAGAGTATATATTTCATAGGTAATAAAAATCACATAAATATCTTGATTTAACTTAAACTTCTACAGTTTGCTCATGTATAAATATATTGAGAGAGGAGGAGATTGAAAAGTATATGAGGTGAGCTATGATAAAATCTATAGGAAAGGTAAAATGAAAAATAGCACAGAGAAAAGCAGTAGAAGAGACAGACCTGAGTTTCTTCTCCTTGATGATTCCGCTTCTTCTGTGATCACATCGTGTAATGGACAGACATAGACAAAGGAGATGGGCGTGAGAGGATGTATTCAGAAGGTTAAAACTGACACTG
Source organism: Alectura lathami (assembly GCA_013399715.1). Taxonomy (NCBI): domain Eukaryota; kingdom Metazoa; phylum Chordata; class Aves; order Galliformes; family Megapodiidae; genus Alectura; species Alectura lathami. The sequence continues at coordinate 37,808 of VXAV01002083.1, read as the reverse complement.
AGGGAAAGGGCCAAAAATTGTTTTAGAGAGAATTCTGCAGTGCAGAGTTAGTAAATGGGGGAAAAAATAACAAAGACACCAGAAGAAGAAAGGAAGCTGAGAAAGAAGTGGTTAAACTACAGTTGTTGAAAAAGAAGAGTAAAGACAAAGTTAGTATAGGAGCTGAGGAAATAATAAATGTTATCATTGAGAGCAAAGTCAATCCTTGCAATGAAGCTGAAAAGAAACCTGGATAGCAAAAAGTCTGTTAACTAGCAGAAGCACACTTGTTCATGCCTGTTCAAGATTTTGGAACATTATCTATTTGAATGCAAGTACTAATTTCTTCCAATTATTGAACATTCAGTTTAAAGTCACCAATGGGAAGTGTATTACTAGATAATTCAATTATTAAATTGTTTTAATTTATGCTGAATCGAACTTCACATACAAAACAAAAAATGGAAAACGAAAAGGAGACTGTTTGGAAAAGGATATACAAGCTCAGGAATTTCAGAATCCACATAACACACTCTGGAAAGAACCACATTACTGTAACACTGCCAG
>VXAV01002083.1:11028-33221 GCA_013399715.1 Alectura lathami | reverse complement strand
ATACACCCCAGGATGCCATTGGCCGCCTTGGCCACGAGGGCACAGTGCTGGCTCATGGTCATCCTGCTGTCCACCAGGACCCCCAGGTCCCTTTCCCCTACGCTGCTCTCCAGCAGGTCAGTACCCAACTTATACTGCTTCCTGGGGTTATTCCTGCCCAGATGCAAGACTCTACACTTGCCCTTGTTAAATTTCATTAAATTTCTCCCTGCCCAGCTCTCCAGCCTGTCTAGGTCTCGCTGGATGGCAGCGCACCCTTCTGGCGTGTCAGCCACTCCTGCCAGTTTTGTATCATCAGCAAACTTGCTGAGGGTGCACTCTGTCCCCTCATCCAAGTCGTTGATGAATATATTGAACAGCACCGGTCCCAGTACTGAACCCTGGGGGACCCCACTAGATACAGGCCTCCAACTAGACTCCATCCCATTCACCACAACTCTCTGGCTTCTTTCCTCCAGCCAGTTCACAATCCATCTCACAATGGAATGTGAACAATGGAAAGCAATGAAAGCAAATTTTAAGTAAATATGTTAGAGTACTTCTTTTAACTAACTACATCTAGTTTATATACATCTATTAAATCCAAAACGAGTCCCTGAAAAGTGTGGGGACACTCACGTTTATTCAAGGAAATAATTATTCCAACCATATATTCCATATGAATTACTTCTCACTTGTCATTGGTCAAACAGATCTCACAGATTCAACATGGCACGTAATGTGTAAATCCTTCTGTAGATTTTACCCACTACACTGCTTTTCAAATCCCACAGCATCTCTGTTAGGTCCTTTCCTGTACTTTCTCCTCACCAGAGCACTCTGAACCTTGCATTAGGGCCTGGACAACTTCTTCACTTTCCCAATCGATTTATTTCTGAAAACTCTTCTGCTGACTACTCACTTTTCCTCTTCAGCAATCATAAACTTGTCACAGACTGCTCTTTGCTCCCCTCCTTTTCAAAAGCTGGCAATTTTATGCCAACTTTCTTATTTCTTGCTTTATTTCATGGCCTTAAATAGTTCTCCAACAAATTTGCTAATATCGTTTCTAGTCACACACATATTTTTATTTTAATGCTTCACATGATACTGTATTACTATTATTCTTCCGTTACTTGTAACTATTTTTATTACCCATTTATGTTTTTATGTTTTCACCTATAATTTGCTCACAGTCTCAGTAGCTCTCTCAAAGTATTCACGTAATCAATATCTAATTTTTCTCACAGATTTTCTTAGCTATAATTCTGCCATTTCTATATGACTGGTTAGGTTAAGTTCTTAAGAGACAAACAGAACCTAAAACCTGGACAAGTTTCTGCAACAGAAGAAAATTCTTTGTATGAAAAGACAATTAAAAGAGTGCAACAGCAATATTAGGTACCCATCCTCCTCCATGCTACCCTCTGTAGACTGCCAGCTTCAGTCAGAGACTAATTTGTGTTAGCATCTCCTTGCTATTTGCTGTGCAAACAGAACATTTAAAGCATTCTCAGATGAAAGCACACATTATTCTGTGCAGAGGGTAAATCCCATATTGGAAATCTTCAAGGAATTTGAAGCTTCCTTAGATTCAGTCAGGCTATATTACTGGTTACAGATCCAAAATATCTCATCACACAGGCATGAGTACAGCAGCAGCATCTCCCAGTTGCCCTGACTCTGCTATGCCTTGAAAATGGAAACTGTAATGATATAGGGATGTCTATAGGGGACAGCAGTATGCCATGCAGAGCAGGTAGCTCTCACCCTGGAAGCTGCATGGGTATGTTACACTGGTACTCCACTGCACCTTTTGCCTCTTGGGGGTTTATTTATTTATTTATTTATTAAACAAACAGAAGGAATCAGTTTGGAAAAGCATCATGGTAATATAGGTATGTGCTTCTTGGTGCCCATTTTAGAGTGCATCACACATAATTGTCCCATGTGTACATGCCATGAAAGACATTCCTGAAAACATAAAGTAGAATTTATGCTGTTATCAGGCATCAGCCTCCACAGAAAGACCTAGAGCTGTGAAGTGCAGAACAAAATTGTTACTCAAGTCTTTATCTATTCTAGAGTTTGGCAACTGTGACTGTGCCTTTCCAAAGCAATTTTGTCCATTTTCTGCAGTACTTGAGATCAGTGATATTGTTCACGAGGAAGATAAAGATAAAAAAAATCACATAAATATTACTGATACACAAAACACTTTGTAAAGTAACTTCTTTTCAATGTCCATATTTGTTTCCGATTTCTGTTCTGCCACCTATTTTCTTTTCTTACAAGATTTCACTGATATTCCAAAATCCAGAATGCCCCAAGAGTAGGCACAAAATACAGCTCCTGTTCATAAAAACGTGGAAGGCTTTTCCAAACAAGTATTGCTAATAACTGTGGTGTGCCATCTGCCTAGAGAACAGAACACCACCTTTCTAAGCCCACCTCAGCTGGTGGGTGGTGATGGTATTCTTACCTAACTACTGTGTAAAGGAAAAGTCAAGGCAGAGATTATTCTGCAGAAATTGCCCTGGAAGATCTGCAGATGTTGTATGCTGAATCTGTCATGCGATAGCTAAGAGAGACAGCTGGAAAAGAAGATACCCTTCAGTCCTGGCTCTCACAAGCAGTATTTGTTTTACCCTGTAACTTCCTCTCATGCATGAAGAAGTCAGGGAACTGGAAATTCAATTGAAGCTCTGGCCTTCTGCAGCTATATTCCCCAGTTTCTTGTTTACAGAGTCAATCTGCATTTTGCTGCTTCTCTTCAGTCCCAACTGTAGAACTTTAAGATGTACAGTAGCTGAGATTCAACAGGGAACTTGGAGGTGTTCAAGCATGTAGGTAAGCCTGAAAGTGAGATTACAGCACTAACTTAAGAGGTGGCACAAATGGCCAATCATTAAACCTTTAACTTAAATGACTGGGAAAACTGCTGCTATCAGTGAGACAATTATTATGGCCACCAGAGAGAGATCTGCAGCCCAGAACTGTACCTATGTACCCTCGGAACTGAAAAACTCCCATTCATTTGAGAAAACATAGACCAACATCTAAATACTGGATGAAACCTGCAACCTGAATCTTTCTAGGCTAGTCTTATTCTGTTCCATTCTCTCATCCCTACACTTTACAACGTGGTCATCACCACAACATCACAGTGCCTTTTGCAAGTGATTAAAACACTGTGATTAGCACCTTTTATTGTCTGATTCAGAGGGGAGAACAACACTATTATTATCATCACCATTATCATCACCATGATTAGGTTTGCTTTGTATTGCTACTTGGGGTAATGAAGACAGCGTTGAACAACTGCACTTTATGTTTGGGGTGGAAGAAAGTTTCTGATAGTTTTTAGTTCCAGAAGAAATCCATTCATGTACAGGATAGATTTGATAACTCCAGCCATATGGAGATACAAAATGCAGCTCATGCTAAAAAAAAAAGATGTTATTTCTATCATATTGATGGCACGATAAGGCGATCAGGTTTCAGATTGGAGTCTGTAGAAGATGACCTTCACACCACACATGCAGTAGATACCGTGGTTCAGTGAACTAAGAATCAGAATAACTCATACCTGGATTCCTGAGGCTTGCACACACAGATAAATGATTACAAAATTCAAAGCTAAAAAGCAAGCTAAGTCTAAGTCTAATATTATGCCAGAGTATTTCTTTACAAACGCATGTGCATTCTAACACAATTGTTTACAAAAGCAGATCTATTTTTGCTATTCTAAAACAGAACTATTTACAACACTATTCTAAGTAGTTTCTACATACTAAAAATTCCACACCAAAGTGAAAAAAAAAAGAAAAAAACATCAAGCACACGCATTACAAAAGCATGAAATGTGTTTTTATAGTCTCATGCTTTCATGTGGTTTTCCAAACCCTGACAAACCTGGCTCAGAATGGTGTTTCTTTTTCGGCAATGGTTTGTCATCAGTTATTGTACCATTCACCTTTTTCTGCTGGTCCTCCCATGTAACTTCTAGCATAAACCAAAAAAAATCAGAAATATTATATAACTTACATTATAAGAGATCTAATATCACTTGGGACAACTTAAAAATAAAAATAAAAAATAAACAAAATACTATCATTAACATGGCAAAAATTTAGATTAGTTCTTTAATTTAGAGGCCTATGGTGAAGAGAATTAGTCAACAATTTAAACATGGAAAAGGACATACTACACGTAAGTTAATATCTATGTAATATATCAAATATTCTGCTGGCTTTGATGCTTAACTGGAATTAAAAAAAAAAAAAAGCCAGATCTGACTTACATATTAATTTCTTCCATTTTAAAAAGTCAGTACAGCATATTTTACAGATTCTTGCAATACTTAGATATTTCTCTGAATTTAAAAAGACATTAACCAAAATATTTTGGTATCAAAGACTTCACAGAAGTATAACTCAAACAAGCAAACAAAACAAATCCAAATGAGCAATCACGTATGTTTGTTCTTAAATTGAAAAATAATTTTTAACAACACATAGAGTTCCATATAATACTTTAAATTCTTTAATCCAAATGTAGGTCAATTTTTTAAATCTGGGATTTGATTTCAGTTTGTATTTTAGGCAGATTAAGTGACTCAATAAAAACTCTGTTCCTAATTACAGTTCCTGTACTCTGAAACCAGCATTTCTGACCTAACTGGTCACAAAAAGAGCTGTGAATTGTCCATTGACTGAAAATTAAACTGGGTACTTAGCATGACACTATAGGTTTGAAACATTTTGGCATCTCATGTCAAGCCCAAATCTGACCCAATCAATTGGACAGATTAAATACACTGAGCTCCATTTTTGCTTTGGGCTGTTGTGAATTTGCTTATTTACTGGATTCCACAAAATGCAAAGTTCCTCGCAGACATTAAGCACAGTTATAATCACCTACACAATCACAGAAATAGCCAGTGATGGAGAAGAATATGATAGATACAGAACACATTTTCAATCTTGTTAATGTAAAAAAAAAAAAAAGAAATTATGTCAATTTAAATTAGCTCGTGACTTTTTTTCTCTGTTAATTGAGGAGGATGGATACCCGGAATTCAAAATATGAACACGTAAAAATGTTATCTGCCGTCATCCTGCAGCCACCTTATCTGTGTCTGTTGTTCTATAACAGGCTGCTGTCCTAAGTAAGGTGGCTTTGACTTTTGAAAATGATGGAGTTGCAAGTCCTACAGGCAATAAAATTTTCAATATATTGATTTTATGACACCAAAGATATACATGCTGGAACAGAAGCTGTTACCTTTCAAGTACCCTGTGTAGTACTAAATTTCAAAAGGAACGTTCTGTTTTTGTAACTGTGGAAACAAAATCTTTTTATGTTTCTTCCTAACAACAACATGATCCTTTGTCTATGAAAATGCAGATTTAGTCATAAGTTATTCAGTGATGCCACCTATGCTTCCTTTTTCTTACAGGAGTTCAGTACAAACTCAGCATTTCTTACATTTTTGTCTAGAATATTCAATATTAAAATAAGAAAGTAGCATATAATAAGAATTGCTGCATATCTCCAGCTATTCTGATTTTCAAAACACACTCTCTTAGCACTGGCAATGTTGCAGTTGAACTAGAATGATGCAGCAAACTGCACAACTTGAAGATGATGCAGCAAAATACCAAGATGCTAATGATGAAGGATTTTCCTGGGCAAATACTATCCCCTCCCTTCTTTTCTCTGCACTATAGACAGTAATAACCCTTTACTCAATTACCCTTTGCTTGAAATTCTTTCATATACTTTCTCCTATACTTGGAATTTGTCTTTTTTTTTTTTTTTTTTTTTTTTAAGTAAAATCCACCCACTTTTTCAATTTTTTTTTTTCTCTTTTTTTTGATTTTTTTTTTTTTTTTTTTTTTTTTTTTTTAAGTTAAATCCACTCAGCTTTTCAACTCTTTTTAGCTCCAAAGATTTCTGTGAACCAACTTTTATCAGTACGTTTCTAGTTCTAGACTTTTAATTAGCTCATCATAAAGTCTTCATTTTTTTCATTAGGACATACTTAATTTAGTCCTCTTTTCCTGCAAATGAAAAATTCTCAGAACTTTTCTCTATTTTTAATGTTGAAAGATGAATGCTCAGAAAGGAATTATGTTCTTAATAATGTATGGTGACAGCTACCGTAAAAATCAGTCAGAAGTGGATTTGGATAGTACTTATTAAATAAAGCAGCACACTAAAAACCTAGTAGAACCCATGGGATAAATGTCAAAAGCTCAGAAACTACATTTTGAACCAGATACTCATGATCTTTAACTCATGTATTAAGAATATGAGGAGAAGAAGAATTAATTAGAATTATTTTACTTTTAGAAGAGACTAAATTCATATTATATAAGTTTTAATTTACAAACCAAAGTCCCAAAGAAAATAAAAGGAGCCATCATTCTCAAGAGTCCACCAAAAGAGAAATACTCTCAGCTGTGTCACAGCTCTACTGGGGGAAGGCAATCAGCTTCAAGTCATGACACAGGAACTGTCCCAGATGTACTACATTTCACAGCTGCAACGGATCCAGTCCCACCTTACACCGCCAGCACGCTGTTAACAGCATCAAGGCCAGCTCCATGTGACACAAAGTCAGCAATGGACGCAGCCTGCTGCTGCTCCGACATCAGAGGAACATTCGGATGCCTCAGTAAAACAGGGCTGAGGCTTCCCCTACGCTGCTGCTGCAGGAAGTGGACTACAGTGCAACATCCAAAGACAAATAACATCATTCACAGTCTTTTTCTGACACATCTGGACCAAGACCTTGTGCCTGTCCGGATAATAGCATTCTACACCACACTTCAGAACACAATTTCTTGGCTTCTCCTGTTGACACATAAGAGTTCATCTGAAGTTTTTCTCCATACACTGGAGGAATATTTTAAATATTGATTCTGCACACTAGAGCTCAAGGCATTCATCTGAGACATGGCGATCAGTGTTTGTCCACAGAATTAAATGAATCTTAGACCATTGTCCTAAATGCTGGTGAAATGTGGACAGCTTAGGCAGGGGCAGCACCTCTCCCTTGTGAGTTCTGAGTCGGATGCACAGCGCGCACACGCACAAAACTCCACGTGAAACTAGTTTGCAAATTGAGCCAAATCAACAAATGAATGCTGGAATATGTTAACAGCGTTTTAAAATAAATAAATTGTTGCTCATAAATGGCTGTTTAAGCATCAATTACATCGTGGGGCTAACTAATGCAGCATTGCATTAAAAATTCTGACATATCTTAATTATTTATTGTTTTCATCTCATGTCCCTTACTGAACTACACATTCTGAAAAAAAAAAAAAAAAAAAAAAGTAGGCTTCATAAAAAACATTGCCATGTAATTACATTTTATATTACCATTATTAGTGTAACAAAAATTACAGTGCACTGTAGGCTATTCCTTTACTCCAGAAATATTTTCTTCAAATAGACTTCAAGGCTACATTAATTATTTGTAGTTGAAAATCAATTAACAATTCTAGTCATCCAGTAGCAGTCTCATCTTATCATATTTCCTAGCAGAAAACACCATTAGTTCTGTTATAAACTTATTTTTTAAGTGTCTTACTAGTGGATCCTTCTATATGAGGAATAATTTATCATCTTCTGTTGCTTATTTTAAAGCAAAACTGAATATACTGTCAACCAACATCACAGAGAGTAATTGTTACAATACTATTTGGTAGAGTCACAGACTACCTTTAGCTAAAAATCAAAGTATCATATGATGAGTACTTCACAAAATCAAATAGATTGTCAAACATGAAGAAACATCAGAAAAAAAATAAACATACCAGAAGAAAAAAATATAATAATTAACGGTACATTAAATATAACTATACTAATATTTAATAAGGTCTATTTAACCATCACAAAGCAAAGATGATATTTTTAAGCCATTATCAAGGCTTTTTCTCCAGAATTGTTTGCGGCAGAGGTGGATTTATTTGTTTCTTACTTTCTTACATTTTTAAAATACGGCAGTTTTGCTCCCTCTTCTGGTTATATGCCTGAAACACCTTAGAAATGAATACAATACAACAGGCCTGCTGACCTATTAAGAACAAGCCTGTTTTGAACATCTCCAAAGAGTAGCTCTACTGAATCACCTGTTTGGATAAGCACTGCTTATATATATCTGAAATATAACGATTCATGCAAATTATTACTGATATTCTCAAATTAAATCATGATTACATGTCTGCTACAAATGTGTACCTGTAGTACACTTTTTCTAATAAGGTTTGTTACAACCAACAAGCTACTCCACTCAATTGAATATATAAGCCTTTGATTTGAGTACAATTTCTTACACTCTCTGCCCTACCATGTGCTTCTTGCTGGGGCACTGAGTGCACTTGAGGAGCTGAGGAGTTTCACTGCCTTCCTGCAATAAGGACAAGCTGCATGAGAAGCCTTAGCTGGCCTTGGAGCCCTTTACCAAAAAGCTGGAAAAAGCCTCAGCCTCTTCCTCCTTTACTCAGGAGCTTTATCAAGCTGAGGCTCTTGCATTTGGCCCTGACTCATCACCAGGGACCCATCGGGGACCAGGACTGTCAGCTGATTCTGGGTATGGTCCTGGGCCCTGTCCTGCCTTCCTCACATGGGGGCTGTGGGACAGGGTGAGGGGGTGGCTCTGTCTGAGCTGCCAGAATCTCATGGGTGCTTTACATCTGTTTTGTGTTCCTGTAGTTTTTATTCCACCCATTCCCAAAGCAAGGAACACAATGATGTGCCTTCCTACAACTAGAGCAGTCTCAATAGCTCAATACCTTACTTAAACCTTACTTTGCTAGAGCTAGAATTTAATTAAAATCTAGTATTACTCTCCCTAATTTCTCATAACACATATAAATATGTTGGGTATACTCACAGCACACATTAAACATATTCAGTATCATTCCTCATGCAAAACTCAGAAGCTGCCATGGTCTCTTAACAAAGTCTAGATTCCATGGGACAGGTAAATAGAGAGCACACGAGACACATGGCTGTCGTGTTCAGTACACCAGGCCCCATTTCCAGGAATCCCAAATGGTCTTAGAAGAAAATGCTCAGGTCAGCCAGCAGAATAACGGTTGCTCCGGCATGGCAGCCACATCCTTGTTTTTCAAAAAAGCATATGTATACACAAGTACTGCAAGTTCACTTTGGATCATTTCTTTGAATGGACTCCTTGTTCAGCCTGGTTTGCACTTTAGTCACCTAAATTCTCTAGATTGTTCTCAAACTGTGTGGTAAGTCTGGGATTCTATGTTTTGAGATTTCAATTCTAGCTCTCCAGGCATCTGGACTGCTCACAGTGTGGTGAGGTTTCCACACACGTGGAAACCGGAGTGCATGGTGAGCGGATAACTTGGGTCTTGCCTTGGTAGAGACTGAGTCATAGAAACACAGAATCATAGAATGGCTTGGGTTGGAAGGGACCTCAAAGATCATCTAATTCCAGCCCCCCTGCCATGGACAGGGCTGCCAGCCACTAGCTCACTAGATCAAACTGCCCAGGAACCCATCCAGCCTGGCCTTGAACACAGCCAGGGATGGGGCAGCCACAGCTTCTCTGGGCAGCCTGTGCCAGCGCCTCACCACTCTCTCAGGGAAGAATTTCTTCCTGATGTCCAACCTAAACCTCCCCTCTTTCAGTTTTAGCCCATTGCCCCTTGTCCTACCATTATCCACCTGTGTAAAAAGTCGGTCCCCCTCCTGCCTGTAAGCTCCTTTCAAATATTGGAAGGCCGCAATGAGGTCTCCCCAGAGCCTTCTCTTTTCCAAGCTAAACAATCCCAACTCCCTCAACCTTTCCTCATAGGAGAGGTGCTCCAGCCCTCTGATCATTTTGGTGGCCCTCCTCTGGACCCGCTTCAACAGCTCCACATCCCCTCTGTACTGGGGGCCCCAGGCCTGGACACAGGACTCCAGGTGAGGCCTTCCAAGGGCAGAGTAGGGGGGGATGATCACCTCCCTCTCCCTGCTGGCCACCCCTCTCTTGATGCAGCCCAGGATGCCATTGGCCTTCCTGGCTGCAAGCGCACACTGCCGGCTCATGGCCAGCTTTTCGTTCATCAGAATGCCCAAGTCCCTCACAGGGATGTAAGATGCAAGTAGGCTCCACACAGTTCTGAAGCTGGGAGATAAAACCTGGAAGCATTTCAGATTTTCGTAATATCAACTAATCTGTTGTGTAATCATGTAAAATATTCTAAAGAATGAGTGAACTGGTAACTCAAAAGGCTTCAAGTCTGCTTCAGGAACTATAGCATCTTTTATTCACCTGAAATTAAGGCAGTGAAGGACAGAAATACCAGGAGTCTTCTCTTGCAAACACAAATGATCAAAAGTTGTCATATAAAATATATGAAAAAAAAATGCTAAAGACCTGAGAGAAAATTGAAAAAGATAGTGTTTTTAGTAATGAATATTTGAAATCAAATATTAGGCATGGACCACTCTTTAGGACTAAAAGAGCTCTGGAGAAGAAAGTTCTATAACAAAATGGACATATTAAAGAAATCAAAAAAAATGTATTAAAACATCTTTAATACAGGTTAGTAGGATTTAGTTTATTATGCAAAATACCTCTTCCAGGTTTTGTTGAAGGCCTGGAACATAAACTGAGAACTGAGCTTTAGTCTGACAATCATGATTACTAGTTTGTGAAACTAGTCAAGTCAGTGGCAAAAGCCTCCAACATTACCAGGGTTAGAATTTGGATCTTTAAAAAGTATAACACAAAGAACCATCTGGTAATTATCATGAAGTATGTTTACAGCAGCTGACTTCCAGCTTTCAAATTCACTCGGGGCTATGGTGGCACAGCCACTAGAGTTAGAGAGGTGACCCCAGTCATCGCTTTATGGGCTAGGCCCGTTCGGCAAAGGCACCTCATACAGTCTGTCTGCGCTGTGTCTGTGTGAAATAAGCAGCATATTAAAAATAGTGCTTCCCACAACACTGTGAACAAGCACAGGCATAATTGAATCCTAGCTCTTCCTAAGAGCTGTATGCCCCCTGCTAAATTATTCTAGCGAAGAGAAAGCTTGTTATAGTGCAAAATGATCTAACTGAGGCTACCTCTCATGGGGGCTCCTGATAGAGATGGAAGTGTAAGAGTGAATATACAAATTTTAATAAAGCCAAGGCACTATCTAGATGATGTTTCTCTCACTGGTAGAAGATACCGATGAGTTAAAGTCTAAATGTAATATTGCTGTAGAAGTACATGGATAAATCATAAAACATTCCTTCAAAATTATCACTGCAATTTAGAAGCATGAACTTGGATACGACTGCAAAGTAAACTGTGGTTGTTCATTGCAAGTTTCCTGTTCTATTTTTAGGTAAGAATCTGTATCTCCATGTCAACATTTCAGTGTTTTGTGTTAAGCTTATTTCTACTGCATTTGAAATACAATATTACAGCATGAACTAGACAACAGAGATGATTGTCAGTAGTATAAGACTTTCTCTAGCAGGATATGCTAGTTAAAATGGTCCAACTCTCCCCTGATTAGCAAACATGTGCCAGACTTGTAAAACATATAGCCAAGAGACAGTATGCAGCTCTGGTGATAAGCAGAGAATGCAGACAATTTTGTAGATGTCTGTGAAATGTACTTGGTCTCTTAGGGCAAGTAAGTTTGTGCATTCCTAAATGAGCAAAAGTACAAAAAAACATCTCACTTGTTATAAACAGGCAAAATGTTCACACATCTCGGTGGTATAAACTACATATTTGATAATGCAGCTAACTGTAAAAACAAATATTCTGGAGCTTTTGATTCTAAGAAAGATTTTTAAACCACAGTTGAAAACAATGACTTTAAATGCCAGAAGAAAAACAATACATTAAAATTCAACATACATGAAGTTACTAATGTTGAACTAGTGGAACTATGAAACACACACACATGCAGTAAAAACTAAGTAAATAAGAACATCCACAACACACTAACAACACCATCACAACTTGCCTTTTCTCCCATTAACAGGTGGGGTATGATGTTTTTCCTCATAATCTTTACAATACCAAAAACAGACAATGATGGTTAACAACTGGAACAGATACTATGATGAGCAACTTAACTACAGCACACACAAATATTTTGCAAATGATGTTATCACAATTCCATGCACTGTGTTTGAATTATCACAAAACACACAGAGTGAATGGTACACACACAAGTGAACAATGCACACTTAAAGACAGAATCACAACAAAAGCAAGAAAAATGTACAGTGAACTATAATGTAAAAAAGGGAAAGGCAGGATCGTAAAGGACACTTTGGATGCTTTAGTGCAAACTACAATTCAAAAAAAATTCTGTTTTCCAGCTGGCCTCTCTTAAAATTATTCTAGGGTCCAGATTTCTGAACAAGTAATGAGCCTACCACAGTAATTATTTCTGACTTTAAAAAGAAAATAGTGATCCATATTTTCTTCTATTGAACACCAATGGCTGCAGGATCCAGGTCACAGGATTCCAAATAAACTATGACTCAGGCAGTTACACTGTTAAGCAGGGATGGGATTTCAGGCACATTTATGTTTAGCTGATAACTTTTCCTACCAGCTAGTGCTAAATGAGTCTTTTGCTCAGCTTATCACTTCTTCTGACCATCCTGCACCCAATTCTCTCCACATTACTGCAGTAATAACTGCACCACATTATCCTTCTCTGGGCTGTGCTTCATAGGCTTTGAGGTACGGACCACACTTCCTAATTCTAGGCAGCTGAATTTAGCATTGATCTAGCCCCAGATATTTACAACCAGAAAAGCTGATCTGTGCTGCTTTTCCACATCCACCATAGTTGATGTAATGTCACAGAAAATTATCAACAGGGGTAACGAATCATTTTTGAGAAAAAAATTAACTTGAAGAGCAAACCAAATGTGACCTATTGATAGTGCATGCAACTGCACATTTATGCTTTTATGATTCTTCCTTTGAGAAAAAAATTGTAAAAGCGTAAAAAATTATGGTTGAAAAAATCCTGAGATCTCTGCATGTCTTTGAAACCACAGGACGAGTGTTTTCTGAAATTCGAATGTAAAGTTGTGTATTTTAATCACATGCTATTTGGGTTCAAACAATATCTGCATCAGTTTGATTTGATCATCATCTATCAGCTGTCATCTAAATTCCCTTGTCTGCCGACTAAAGTGTCTTCTGAGCAGGACAAGGGACATTATGTGAAACAGAAAAGTATTTCAATGCAATGCACTTTCCCAATATTTGTTCAGCATCATCAGTCCACTTACACAAACTAGGGCAGAAAAAGAGTCATGGCACAATAATATTGACTTCCTTGCCTACCGTAAGAATTAATGAAAAATAGAGGCTACAATGTCTACGTGCACCCTGATCTGGCTAAGGCCTGATCGTAGTGACTGAGTAGATTACTTTCACAGAGAAAGATAAAAAAACAGTTAAGTGATTTTTGCAGGGTGAACTATTTACAGTACTCACAATCTGGTAAATAAACTACGCTATATTGACTCTATTTGTCCTGTTCTTCAAATTATTGTCTGGATTTGGAGTTTTAATACAAGCTGGCTGGCAAAGGTTCCCTACATGCACATGGGAAAACGTTCTAAAGGAGATAGGCACTTGTGGTCAGACAGACCTGCCTCGGCCTCTGATTCCTGCATTCCAATACGCTTGTTTTCTTCATCTCCTGCTGCATTTGTATAAGCAAGGTACGACAGGGGGAAAAAAGCAAGACAAAAACATGCATGCTTTGTTACAAGATGATGAAATAAAACATAAACATCAAACAAAAGACATTCACAATTACATACAAACCCTCAGTCTGCAGCATCTATTATTTTCTGAGTGAATCAAAGATTAAATATTTCAGTAATATCTCTATTTTACTCCAATGAGTATCTTCTGCAAGTAATGATGTCATATGCAGCCCTTAATAGCTCTGTTGCCAATTTCTTAATAAATTATTGAAACACTGGAAAGCAGACAATAAATAGCAAAGCAGAGAAAACAGACGTATTGATCTGTCACTGGTTCACAAGCATCTACTGCTGGCTTTGCTTTAATTCCTCTAGAAATAGAAGTCCAAGCCTACATTCTCAAAGAGCATATTTAAAATTGTGTACAAATCCTAAGCAAATGGGCATACTCCCTACCTCAATATGTGCAGGAGAAACAAGGCAAATATTTCCCCAGCTTGGAAAAAAAAAGCCTCAGTTTTCCAGGTAATTGGCTTTGCACCTGGACTTCACAGAATTCAGAAAGACAGCCACTTCCCCATCAGCACCTTCAGGTAGACACAAACCACTGCCTAGAGCATATCTAAATCTTAGAGAACACTGAAATAGCTGGAAAAAACAGTGAAGGTATATATATGATTCAGGATAAGCAAAACAATTACACTTCCTTTATCTCATTAGTGAAGAACCAGAACTTTATTTCGTGACAAAACTCATCTAATACCAGGTAACAAAAGAAACGACACAAAAGAGAGTTGATCTGAAAAACTGGTGTACCATAAGTCTGCTTTCACTTAAATGTCAGTTATTAAGCATTTTTCTGATGTGATGCAATATACTGTAGTTTTATAATGTTCAGATTATGATTATTTATTGACTTTTTGGTACCTCGTTGTTTCCAAGATTTTTTACAGCTCTCCCATTACTTGTATGTGCACTACATAGCTCATTGAACTATTTGACTTTGGGTTTAGCTTGCACACAAGCATAATTTTAGAATTGCTCATTCTAACAGGTTATTGCTAATCGAGAGAAAGATTTAAGTAATAATCAATGCCAGCGCAATGGAAACTAACTTCTATATAGATTTCTGCTCTGTAATTCTGTGTTTAAAGCATGACATTTAAATTATAACAGAAATTTTGTCTGTTGCACATTGTAAAATATTCTGCACACACAACACATCCACAGTCAAACTTCTCTCATAGAAAAAAAGTCATTAATGTTACTTCCCATGAAAAGGAGAAAGTTAGAGACTTTTCTAAGCCCTGTGTTATGGGTAAGATTTCCTCCAATGAAAATAAAATATTTTAATAGTCTTGACAATAAATAGGGGCTGAAATCTGCCACCTCTCAGGGAGTGAACAACCACAAGTAAAACTCAGAGGTATATTTTTGTAAATTCCTAGCAGAAATCACAACTTGAGGTAGCTTCATGCAAGGCAGCCATTTCTCTTTGCTGTCAAGCACACATAATGCAGGAGTTACGCTGTGTAAGAACTAGCATCACACAGTCAACACCACAGAAATACATGCACGAAAAGGGAATCAGTGCAAAGATACTTCTGTGGTTTTTTCTTCTGCTGTTTGACTAAATCATCAAGTTCCTAACCAAGCTGGATTTAGTCCAGGTTCCTGTCCTATGGGATACATATGTGATCAATCGCGTTCTACAAAGCAAACTACTGGTATGCCATATATTTTTAAAAGCCTGCGAAAGTACAGCTGGCAGAATATGATAGAACTGTGACCAGTGTGAATACGGGTTCTCTGCAACTATCTTTCTGCACATTCCACCAAGCTATGATGTAAAATTCCTTCTCATTTTGCAAAATTATGTCTCATTTATCAGGAAATAATGCTCTGAATGAGACAAAATAGTATATAGTAGTTCTGTTTTCCTAATCAGCAGAGTATCTCAGTAACTCACATTCCATACTGGCTGAACTGGGGCAATACAATTGACAGTACAGCTATTTTCTCTTTAAAGACTTGAAACTGTATCTGAGAGAGAAAAAAAACATGGAGTTATGGCTGACAGCTATCCCTGATTAAAGTTAATCAACTCCTCCTGTTGATTCCATTTGTAGATAATTTTATACTGGAATAAGCCCACCCATACCTGAAACTAAGAGGGGACAGCTAATCAGTATTAATGTCAGCTTTAATGCTCTCTGAAATAACTTGCTTAAGACACAAGATTATTATGAGATCATGTAATTACAGTCTGTACCACAGAGCATAAATAGAAGGGCAAATTCTGGCTGAGCTCTACTACTTGCTGAATTTCTCAGCACTTCAATTTTATACTTTATAGTTTTATTACAGTTTTGCGGCCTGACAATTTTCTAGTTTTTTCATTGGGTGAATGGTGCTGTGGTTTTTTTTTTTTTTGGTAAAGATGAAAAAAGAAAGGGCTGTATTTATTTTTAAGAAGGAAAAGGAAAAATCTCATTCAGGAAAAAATGCTCTCTCTTTGGTTAGTAATTAACAGCAAATTGAAAGGGCTAATACTGAATACTTTCCAGACCACTTTATGTTATTCAATTAGTAGCAAGCAATCATTGAGTTCACCCTTCTATCAAGATGATGAAGAACGCAGAAATACATAGCCACAAATTAGGGAAAGAAACCCTTAAGAGCTATAAATATTCCAGTGTTCACTTGTCTTATAGTACAAATAATACAGAACATTTAATGTATATAATCATTTAAGCACTAAAATCAGGTTCAATTTAATATTAGTGTTCCCCTAAAAATGTTAATTATAAACAAGACATCTCTAACTTTAGAATAACTTAAAATACTCTTAAGTTTGACTAACAAGAGAGTCTTCTGGCATCTCAGTAGAAAAAATCTGGTAAAACCTTAAGTGGTCCCAGACTTCTTTTCAGAACAATTTTCCAGACACCTAATATGGAAATAAACTAAATAACAAAGTTAGGGGGGAAAAAAAAAAGTCTAGATGCTCATGCTCATGGTATATCCTGGCTGGATAAGGTCACAAATCAGAATCACAGAATGGCTCAGGTTGGAAGGACCTTACAGCCCACCCAGTCCCATCCCCTGCCGTGGGCTGGCTGCCACCCACTGGATCAGGCTGCCCAGGGCCCACCCAGCCTGGCCTTGAGCACCTCCAGGGATGGGGCAGCCACAGCTTCTCTGGGCAGCCTGTGCCAGGGCCTCACCACCCTCTGAGTAAAGAATTTCTTCCTAACATCTAACCTAAATCTCCCCTCTTTTAGTTTAAAACCATTCCCCCTTGTCCTATCACTATCTGCCTGTATAAAAAATAATCTTTTTTATGAGCTCCCTTTAAATACTGGAGGGCTGCAGAATACTGGAAGATCTCCGCGGAGCCTTTTCCTCTCCAGGCTGAACAAGCCCAGCTCCCTCAGCCTTTCTTCACAGGAGATGTGCTCCAGCCCTCTGACATGCATTTCAGAGATATCCACTGCCTCTTTGAACTGATACTTGATGCAACATAGCTGTGAAAGCTGCTAAGGAAGTAGCCAAAATTTCACAAACATAAAAGACTGTAAATGCAATATAGCTAATCATATCTGGATGTTCTGCTGATGAGGGAGACTGAGAGGAAGACATGTAAGTCAATGCTCTGCTCTTAGGAATTCATAGCTACTTGCACAGATTACTTATTTTCTGGCTCTTCTGGAGTTTTGAAATAAGTTATTCTAAGAAAATCTAGATGTCCTGGAGCAAAAATCTGGAACAATATAACATAGTTCACTGAACTAAATTGCAAAGCAATTTCTTTTGATTCTGATCCAAATCTGTAATGCAGTCACCCAGAGTTTTTTCTTGTAGATTCCTTCCCTTTCAGTTCTAGTCACATAAGTTGTAAGCAAGGCATATTCCACTTAATACTGAGTGCTGCGCTAGAATAAAAAAACTCCCTTACTTCTACCTGCGTGCCAGCATTCCCAATACATTTTAAGAAATGTTATGCAATTGCAATAATGTGATAGATTATCCAAATTTATACAAATTAAATGAGGATAATGTAGGAGCTACAGAGGATTTTCTTATTCTTTTTCAAAACTCAAGTGGCTTCTAACAACTCTTTGTCTACAATGCATCTTTAAGTAACTTCTTTCATCAGTATAATTTTACCCTAATCTGGTCAGTAATAAAATCCTTTATTTCAGAATACAGAAAAATTAACCTCCACAGCATGTTTCAATGCAATAAAAAGATCCCTCTCTCGTATATTTTTCTATAAGAACAGAAAGGACTACTTCTCTAAGACAATGACATACAACCTTACTTTACTAAGACAACTCTTCTAATTAACATCAGGCCATATAACAACATGGAAAACCCTACTCAAATGTCTATAAAATTACCAGATTTACTCGCTGATTTGTTTGTTACAAAATAACATAAATCCATTCTACTACTGTCAGTGTTCTTGGTTCTACCAAATTTCAGTTATTACTGGCACTTCAATTGCTTGAAAACACTTTTTTGCAAAATGCAATTCTCCATAGTAACAAACCACTATTAATTATAATTATGTCCTGTCATTGCCAAAAGATAGGTAATCTGATGTTCTTGCAGAGGGTTATTCCTCTACAAGAAAAATGATTAGAGAAAATATATAGAAAATGATTATTTCCCTTAAAGAAAAGGAAAAAATCCCAAAGAGGGACATAAAAAAAACCTTAGAATAAAATTACATTGTAATTAGAATAGGAGCTTTTAATTCATTATAGAAGATTACACAGAATACTGTGTGAAAGCTGGATAGCTATGGATTGTGTTGTTAACTACACAGTTTCCCACCTTTATATATGTAAAATAAATATGAAATGTGTCTGGGTAGTGTGGCTTGAGTCTCTCACAACACTGATTGTACCTTAAATCTCCAGTATCTGTGGATTTCATAATTTTCCATAGCCCAGATTTTCCCAAAAAGACCACTTTAGACAGAAATACATGAAAATATTACTCAGTCTTTGCGTAAACACAAATAGAATTTCTCAAGTCCCAGCAGTACTTCCGAGAGCAAATAATTCTAGCAATCCTATAAAGAATAATTATTTTATTGTTTTTATTATATTTCCCACTATAGAACCTACGATGCACAAAAGACTGCTACCCTCTCTAACCAAACACAGTAAAAATATGCAGTACTTCACAATGGCTGCCCCAGAGAGCTCACAGTCTAAACAGATATGCTAAGCAAAGAGCAGGGAAAAGTGGTAAAACATGAAAGCATATATAGCAATGACAGCAAACACCAGGTGATTAGATGAGATTTTTTCCTGGCACATCTAGAGTGTATTTCATATAAGCATTTCACAACACATAAGACGACGAAGAAATGAATATACTAGGGTGATGATCTGAGAAAACGGAGTTTTCTTGTCATGAAGTTTTGCTTCCAAAATGGAAATAAGCACCATAAACATTGTAAATACTAAATTAAAAAGTCTGATGAGACAAATACAGTTATACTACATGTAGACCCTCAGTGGTATAAGGACTGCAATTGATATCTTAGGCTTGTTAAGCAGATTAAATGGTTTCAATCGTATAAAACATAAGGGGATTTAATCTTAAGTGAAAGTATTATCACTTTTTTGAAAGACTTGATACAATTAATTTTTGTTGTATTCTTTTTAAAAAGCAGTAGTTCAGCAATTGTATACTATTATATTTAAAATAAAAACATGTTTCTGATTTAGTGCATGGTTAAAATTAAACATGTCAAATAGCCTCAAAAGCTTACATTTCAGTATGTGCTTGAAGTGCTAATCCTGAAAAGATATATTTATGTAGGTTAAGTGGCTTCAACAGAACTTGAAGTATTCTTATTTGCTGCACTGTAAATTCTTGGTTTTAAAATGGATGTATATATGGGTACTTTTTATGATGATCATTTTCAGATAGCATCACATTCTCTCTTTTCTCATGTAGAATCCTGTAAAATCTATGAGTCACAAGTATGAATATAAAAATGAACAATTATCACAATGTTTCTGGCTATGTCTATGCAATCAAATAACATCAATTGCAGTAGGGTTTATTTTTCACTATATAGCCTCTCAAAAAGGCTTTCGGGTGAAAAACAAACCCTCCTTCATGTACAGACCTTCATAAGGTTCTATCTCCTTGTCTCCATTGTCTAGGGAAAGTAACAAAAACAAAAAACAAAACAAAAAAAAAAAAGAAACAAAAAAGGGAACCAAAGCACAAGGGTTAAAAACAACATAAGTTTTAGAAAAGATACAATATACATGTTCAGAAGGATTAAAAAAAAAGGAGTGTATATGGCCATTTAGACTGATTTTGCCCAACACATCTAGTTATAAGAAGCGGAAGGGTGAAAATGTATTTGCTATCAAAAAGGTGTCTCTAGCCCTCTGTTTCTAACCATTTTGGAAGATGTCTCCATTGACCAGTACTCTTATGAGACATTAAAGATTAGCACAATGACAGCACCAGTAAAACACGAATCATGAAATATCTTGCTGGCCTTTCCTATTTTGAAGATTATTACCTCTTTTCTTGCTCTTCCTGTTTCAAGGTGCAGAGGTTTTATATTGGTACTCTGTAACACACTCCATGTGAGCCCACAAGTGATCACCTATGCTACTAGCTCCCAAAAAGCCAGAGCTTTACCACTAAACAATATACAAAAGATCTTTCCTGTGCCCATTGAAGTCAATGACAAAACATATCTTGAGCTCAAAAGGAACAGGATTATTCTAATAGTCCTCTTGGTCCATATTGTTGATTACTATTGCAATGCTGATGATTCATTTCAGTCAGGAGTATTGTAGATGTTAAAATACAATAAAAGAAAATACAATACAAAATACAGTACTATCAAATCCTAGTTCAGTATACAGAAACTCAAGAGCTTTCAGCTGTAATTGCCCCCAAAACAGTAAGAAACATACTCGACTTCCATGAGCAATTTTGTAATGTCATTAAGGAGAAAACCATACACTTACTTCTCTCCAACGTCCCTTTTGGTGGGAGCTGTGGTAACTGCCTGCCCCTTCGCCCTGCTACTGGAGTACTTGATGGACTTGTCTGCACAGACCCAGTTCGAGGATGTGACCTATGAGACACATATCAAAACAAACCACAGCAATTAAATGACAAATTCATCCTTAAATACCTTCAAGAACTAATAAAAGTACTAATTAAGTTTTAGATCACTTGGGACCCTTGCAGTCCCATAGTGAAACTATTAACTCTTTTCAGAAAAAGATCTGATCAAAAAGAAAAATCTCTCTCTGAAAAAAAAGGAAGAAAACAAACCAAACTAATGCTAAACACCCATTAGACGCTTCTTTGAACAGTCAAGCCAGAAAATAAATTGTATGTACATTAATGTGCATATGGAAATAATACACACATGCACATACAATTATCCACAGGCCAAATTCAACAATCTTTACTCAATTTGTATTTGGTTAAATTCCCACTGAGTGGCAAAGAGATTACAGCGATTGAATAATCAAAGTAATGAACTGAGAAAAGACACCGGGATTTGTTCTAACTCTTGCTGGGGATTTGATGTTACTACCTCTCACTTTTAGAAAGCAACAGAATGTATTCTGCAGTTCCAAATCAAGGATATGCATTCTGAATATCTACTAGACCAAAACGTACTCATCTTTTTACTGTAATGTGTTTAACCTCAGCGTAATGTATAGACATCTGCAAAATGCAAATCAGTAAAGATAAAGTACTCAAACAAGAACGATACAGACTATGGCACAGTAAAATGTAGGCAGAGAAAATGGTGGTTAAAATGCCAGTTAAAACATAAAGTTAGTAAAGTCCATTTGGAGAAACATTTTTGTAAAAAAAAAAAAAATAGTCTCATTTGATGTTATGATGGTTGTTCCGTAAGTGATGTCTGATGAACACAAACAACTTCTCATTCTTTAAGAGAAGAATATGATAGTTATGAGGTGCTTCATGGGGAAACTGTCTAGGATTCCTGACCAATGAGAAATCACAAACAAATGTAATCAAATACTGTTAGTAGACAATTTAAATGGCAGCCACACCATTATATCCGGAGAAGAATATAAATAGTGTGTTGGCACTGACAGGGTTAGTATCTATTGCTACCAGTGATCAGCTAAGGATGAGAGGCGATACCAATTAGCTACTGGGAAAATAAAATGGTGAGCTGGTGGGGCAGAAGGGGATTAGTCTGATTGATTTGTCTGTTTCACCTCGGTAAGGCAGGTGAAGGAGGGGCAGATCTTCCAGTCATTAATGAAGGCATCGACCTGATGAGGTTTGAGTCAGGACGCTCTGTGGATCGGGAGCGGGAGTTGGTCCGCTCTAGCATAGGACGTTGCTCTGTTGATCTGGATCTTTGATATGGCTGTCTATCTGCTGCTTCACAATTCCTGTAATGTTAGTCAAAAAGCAGCTCAGTTGACTTTTCTATTAATTATAAA
>VXAV01002082.1:148891-164824 GCA_013399715.1 Alectura lathami | reverse complement strand
GACACCGCTGTGCCCATCACACGCTGGGCCCCTTTGACGCAGCCAGCGCACTTCTAGGTTCCTGGCAGGTCAGAGCCGTCACTGAGGTGATTTCTATTGCAGCCAGGGGTCTGGGACGCTCACACATCCTTCACACCAACCCCAGAAGACGTAAGGGAAAAAGAAAAAAAAAAAACAAGCAGCAGTTTCTAACCAGCCCTGTTGAGCAGTTCTGCCTCCTTCCAAGGTCCTCCTGGCACACAGAACTGTCTCCAGCACTGTTACACCATTCCGCTGAAAAGTTTTCTCTCCTACACCACTTTCAAAACGAACAACACCATAGCAGAAGCCATCCGCGCCTTCTGGTGGCGGTCCCTGCCCTCCAGAGCACGAGGTGAAATCACACCGCGCTGTGGCACAATGCTTCTTGGAGGAATGCGTAATTCTGGGCAAGAATCACAGGGGCAATTAGTTCATAGAAAGAATGAAGACAGCAGACATGGGGACAGGATTGCAGGGAAGAGGATGCTAGCTGAAAAAACACTTGTTGAATTCGCTGAGTTTGAGACATTGAGAACAGCAGAGACGCAGCTCTGGCGTTCCTGACATCCCCGCCTACAGCGTGCAGGGACCGCCAGAGCTGTCAGCTAACGGCAGCTCGTTTTGCAATCTCACAAGACGTAAATGCAAAACTGTCAAAGATTCAGCGTGCTGCAGAAGGGTTTCCAATCCATTATGCGCTGCCTTTTATGCCTTGCCGTGAGGAATAGAAGTAGAAAAATTAACTTCAAGGCATATCAAAATCTCAGAACGAGGTTCTTGCACTTTGCCCTGTACCAGCTAGGGCCGCAGCTTATCGTCCGCTGGCAGAGGTCAGACAAATGCTGTCTCTCCGGTGTCAGCGCTGCACACAACGTTCAGAGCTCTCCCGATGCGGAGCCTGCGAGCCCTTGTTTCTGACAAACTCCTCCGACGCGATTTGTTGTTGTCTCCTGAATGTTCCTGGCTACCCAAGCACTACGTCGTGGGTATTAGCCACTGCAGGGAGAGATTTAGGGAGACCTGAAAAACGTCTGCAGGGATTGCTCGTCTTATCAGCTGCATTCTTTCAGAATAATATAGGCAAGACCACTGTGAGATACAAGTATTTTCGCGTTATTTTATCGAAGTCTGGCACAATCGAAACACAAGCAAGCGGTCCAGGGGGTTTCTGTGGGGCAGACGTGCACTGATTCACCAGGACAAGCACCTCGCAGAAAGGCAGAGTTCAGGAGGGACGAGGTTCACGGATCCTGAGCCAAATGAACACGACCTGTCTGCGCAGCCAGAAGGTCTGCCGCTTCCCAAAAGCGGAGGCACCTCATGCCCAACAGTGAAAAAGGGGATCCGACCGGCCGGATGCGTGATCACACTTCTCATTTCCACCAAAGCCAGCGTCCTGCTGCGGACAAAGCACAACCCAGGCACACGTTATCCCTGGCGAACAGGTTTCTCTAAGGACGCAGATGCGGTCCTCTGCTGAAAGTGTTCCCGAAGAACATGAAGCAGCTTTCCCTACTTGAAGGAATAAGGTAATTAGGAGAGAACAGAAGGTGAGAAAGGTTTTAAAGCAAAGGCCTTCAGAGGAGGGAGCGCTCAACCCCCAAACGAGACAGGGTTGCCACAGACGAGGAGAAGAAAGAATGCGCGATCTCGTTGGCAGTCAGTCTGCAGCAGGCAGCCCTGCTAACGAAAACACTGGGAACCCTCGTCCCTTCCTGGCCGTCACTCTGAAGCCAGCTGCCCTCCGTGCTTCCACATGGAAGGCAGAAATGCTGACTGCTGACTTCCTCCATCAGAATTTCAGCATGTGCGGGAAGCAATACCTGAACACTGCGTCACAGCCCTCGACAGATTCCTGAGACTACGCAAGAAACTCGGCAAAAGCTCCGAGCCACCCCTTCCAAGCCTTCCACTTCTGCTAACCACCGCCGCCAGGTCACGGCAGGCAGAGCGAACCAGCAGTGCCCAGAGGCAGCCCTTGAGCTGGAACCTCTGCTCCCAGCCCGCTGAAGCTCCAGCCCCCTGCACTCGTGCTGAGAAATCAGGAATTCCTGCTCCCCCTCCACACTGCTGGAAGAGATATTCCTCAGGACAAGCGTTTGTTGGGAAGCGGTGAAAGTACAAGAAATCGGACTTGCTCCCTGACAAAAGAGAAGCAACAAAAATTCCTACCGCCATTGGCTGCTGCTGGTCTTGCAGAGGAAAGTCGTCATTCCAGATCAACAGCTTCAAGGTGCAAAATTACATAATGAAAGCAAACTAAATTTATAAAAATCGGGGTTTTCATGATTTTATTTATACTATTAGCTAGAGAGAAAGCATACATATTGTATCTGTCATACAGTCAATACATTTGCATTTTTTCTACTAAAAATTCTCTATACAAAGTCATTGCCAATTGATACGGTCATTGATGGCACAGGGCTTAAAATAACCGCGAGGTATAAAAACAAGTTTGCCATCTTGCCCTGAGTGGAAATGGTGAACAGATACAAAAACCGGATCCTAAATATTGATTTCATGTTACACATGATTTAATGGTATACGCAAGTAAAAAGAGTCATGCAACTTTTTAAAATATTTGCTGAGTTTTGCTTGAGTAAAATCATAGAAGTCAGTAGTAGTTATGAAAATATGTTCCTGCCATTGGCTACTCGTGATGCAATTTCAGTGGCAACTTTGCAGACCGGGTATTTCATGATATATTTAAACTGAGTGCCAGCACTGAGAGTATCCATTTCTTTTAGTGTTTTAAAACTCACGTGTCTACATAAATAAAAATCTAAGATATCTTTTTAAAAACTAGTGAAGGAAAAGCAACATTTCTTTTCCTTGCTATTTTTAATCAATGCCAACAACGTATGTCTCACCTCTCACTTTTTTTTGGCAGCTTCTACCTTTTAATCTGGAAAACAAGACAGTCAACAAAATAAAGAAGTTTTCTGTTAATTATTGTTCCCTAAAAAGAACATCACAAATCAGTTGGAATTTCAAAGTTGCTATAACGTAAATGTTTAGAGCTATTAGAAGGAATTTTCAGATACAAATATAGAATATATACTCTGCATACAAAAGGCTCCTGCGAGGCTTATCACCCATCGTAGAGAGGAAAGTTTCGAAGGGAACAAACCCAATACTGTGAAGTCTCTGTAAGGTGTTTACCTTTCACTTCAAGCCCTGAGCCACGCATTATGACAATTAAGTTCCAAAAATAACTGAAAAATCAAATTCTGCATGTTCAGTTTCTTTCTGCTAAGAGCAAGGCGGCAAACGCATTTTTAAAACCTGGTTTTAGAAGATTAAGCAGAACAAAAGTAAAATATATCTTCAGGTTATAAACAGAACTGTATTTTACAATCCACCATTCCTCACAACGTAACAGCCCACGGCAACGCAGCAGAGGGGTCTCAGTCTAGAGGCTGTGGGTCTGCAATAGGCATGGTATGAAGTACTTCGTCTAGAAGCTGAAGGGCACGGTGCAAGTGAATTTCGATCCAGCACGGTGTCTCTTTGATGCTCTGCCTCGGGTAATCAGGTCCCCAACCTTTTACAAAACTCATCCTGAGTATGCATAAGCGGCGAAGGTCATCTACGCCGATTCCAGCGGCAGCTGACAAACCTAAACAGGAGAGGTTTCAAGTGAGCGTTCACAGACATGCCCTTTTACTGCCCGCTTTTTAGCCACTCCTGTCTGCTCGCGTGTTTCTCCACGTTCCAGGCCCTCTCACCACAGACAAGGCCAATCAGCGTCTCTGCATCTCTGCTACTGTGAATGCAGCCGTAACGTCTGCATTTCTTCCGTCTGAACTGTTCCATCGCTCTGCAATCTTGGAAGTGTTAAACATAAAACGCCTTACAGCACACAGTGAAGCCTAATGTCCTAGATGACACAATCCACGTAAACATTACTTAGCAAATATGGACAAAAAGTATGTATTATCGAGGTTTAACAAATGCTGCACTTTTAGCTTAAGAACTCAGAGCGATCAGCTGCAGGAAGCTGGACTGAAGACTTACACTATAGCTACACTTTCTGTAATAAAAAATGAACACGGCCAGCAAACTTCAAATCACAACCATGACTAAAAGAAAATTAAAATACTTTCCCCAAAGTGCCTTCAACGTTTTAGGAAACAGCTGGAAAGCTCTATTTGGCAATATCAGGAATTCAGATAAATACCGTGGCACATAAAGCAGTCAGACACACATACGCACTCGTAATTTTAAAAATACTGAGGTGTGATTTCAAGGATGTAAGATTTAGCAACTAAGAACATCCCAGCCCAACCACATTTAGAGAAGTGTTACAACTACTTCTTCCCAACAACCTTTTAATGCTAAGTTTACCTAAACTTCGTCGAGCACTTTGCAGCCCAGTACTGGTGTGTGGGCCAGGCAGGAGTCAATGAACGCAGACTTACCGTGGTGCTGCCCCACCCGCCTTGCCCCAGTCCTGCTGCAGGGGGCGGCGGCTGGGGAGTGCTGCTGTGAGGCAGGGCTGCGCTATTTGTTTTCAAAGGAGAAAAAGAGGAGACCAAGCAGTTAATTTACTTACTAATGGCTGGGGCTATTCCACCTACTGATCCTGGTCCAGGGATGTTTCCTGCTACTGCTGCAGCTTGAGCAGCAGCAGCAGCCTGGGCAGTGGCAGCCTGCTGTTGCATCTGACGATGGCATTGGCGTAAATCAAACACCTTTTAAAAAATAAAAATTAAAAAAAATAAAAATCAAAGCCTGTGGGTTTACTGAATTCAATGAAGGAAAGAATTCCTCAAATCTGACATCCAATAATCTGGACCTTTCTGCTCTTCCGCAGTCACACTCTTCACTTAGGTAAGAGCAAACCTTCCCTGACTCATTATTTCTAACAAAAATAATCCAGTAAAGGAAATTTTTAGAGAATATTCTCACACAATGTTACCACCACCAGCAATTTCGGAAGCCAATCTTTTAAAACTTGGCTGAGCTGTGCAGGCTGAAATATTATCCTATGAGGAACTGACTGCAGGATCAAAGTCTGATGGATGTTACAGGCAGATGAAATCCCAATTTTTTAGCTAAATCCTAGGATTTTCTAAAAAATCTGAAAATAGGCATGTAAACAAAAATATATGCCAGCAAGTCCAGCTTCACTTTGTCAGAGTTCACTATTTTTCAGTCACTTTACTGAAATACATTAGCTTATTTAAAAGAAATAATTAATAGGCCTGAAGTTTCAGTCGCTAGATTTCAGGTTGGTGGCATTTTGTAGTTCTACTCTCAGGCCGGGAACAATAAATCTGTTTTCATTCTAGAAAGTTCATACACATAGGCTGGTGAGGTTTCCCTCACCTTCATCACACAATCTGTCTGCAGAATTGAGGATAAAAAAATATCACTGCAAACCTCAAGCGGTTTCTCTCTAATTCAAGAACAATTTTACAAGCATAACTTGTCCTAAGTCATGTCTGAAGTCTGGCAGAAAGCATGTACAGCAAAGAACCCCCTGAAAATCATCCGTTTCCACACAGCCTTCTGTGACCTCTAGGTCATCTCATGTTGGTAGCACTTTGGACACACACTGGACTACTCTTCTACTGCATTTATACATCTCTCAACTTTCCTTGTTTAGGAGAGAAAGTGAAGAAACACATGGCCTATGCTAATTTTTTCGGCAGCAGTTAATTTAAAAGATCAAGGTTGTATGACAAAATACAAAATCATTTACTTCCACAGTATCTAGATGATATTTTCAGTTAAGACAACTTTTTTAAAGGACTCTAAAGTGACAAAGTTTTCTTTAAAGCAGGCGGGGTTTTTTTGTTTTGATTTTTTAAAGTGAGGTTAGATTTATTTCAGTGTCTCACAGCTTCTCTAACATGCGGAAGAACAAGAAGAATGCTATCTCCCCCACAGTTCTCACCTAGGAACACCAAACCAACCTTTATGTATGCACTTGGGTAAATCTTGTGAACAGCATCCCCCGGCGCACGCCCTGCTTCCCTGTCCAGGTAGTAGCTCTGAACGAAGACGGCGTGGTCACTGAGGCACCTGACCCACACGTCACCTTCTCCTTTGCACTCCAACTGCACTCCTTTACCTATGTGCAACCTTAAAAAGAAAAACAGTTCCAATGTACCTGTGTTCACATGCTGTAAATTATCTTACTAAACAAACCATGAAATATTTTTCTGTCTCTCTGTAGTTTATAATACCCTAATTCACACTGTGAAGTAAAACAAAACATTCCGCTTGTACGAGGACTTGGAATTGTGGTTATGATATAGTACGTACTTATACAAAATCTGTAAAGCAGAAAACCATCTGCAATACCGTGCAATGACATATGGGCAGCACAGAATGCAGAAGCAAGTAGCAGCTAACCCACTCACTGACAATACAGAGCTGGGACTCCAAACACATTCGGGGTTCTGCTCAGAAGTGTAAAATCCCCCAAGTACAGCACGAAAGTCAAGTACATACACAAAGCCACATTTTAATGCAGAACTGTGTGCTTGCTTGGATCACATTACAGCAACCCAGCACTTTGATTGTCACAGTGCAACAGCTCTGAAGACATGGATTCATTTTCTGCCTCTTCACTTTGAAGAGGGAAAAAGTCACAAGATCACTTCAGTTCTCTGTGCTTCCACATCAAAGCCTAGGGCGTCCGTGGTGAGAATGAATGAAAAACCCAGCTAGCTCTCTATCAACCATCCCTTGCTCCTTTGACAAATCTATATACAGCAGTTATTCTCACATCACTCTGTGGTGTGGAGAGCTAATTTTCAGCTTGCATACATAATGGCTCGAGTTGCTAATTTTATCCTTGAAGGCACCGTCTTTGAAAGCAATGAAAGGCAACTTGCTGCTGCAAAGCAGTGAAGGTCTTTATCACTCAGTTCATATTTTGAATGCATTGCAGCAGTGGCCTACAAAGACATCCTCTGCTAGTTAATTCAGTTTTTTAAAAAATTCATACCATACTTGGAATTTCAAAGCGCAGGCACTGAGCAAAACCAAAACAAAAAGTTATCAAACACCACAGACAGCTGGAGCTTTTGGGATCTGCAGAATACCTTGCTCTCTCAATGGCTTCTGTTCTATGCACGTTGGAAAGCTGGCCCAGGCAAAAACGGTCTCCTCCAGAAGGATCCACATATCCATCAACAGTAACAATTGGACAGCTTGAAGGGACCTTAAACGTTTCCCCGACTTGCACGTCCATTTCGAAATACGCAATTGAACACCAGTACTCTGGAGCTAAAGAACACACACAATTAACAGGCTGAAACGCACAGAACCCCTACAAACAAACTGCAGACCACGTTAGGCCTTCTACGTTGGTCATTCAGAGTAATGCTGCACCTTTGCATCGGCAAGTTTTGATGGACAAAGACATGTTTGCTAGCACAGAAAACACCTCATGCTACACGAACATGGGATTCTTATTTCAGCACACACAAATGCAAGTTTTGGCTTTTTTTTTTTTTGTAGTTAAGATCTTAAATGTCTTTGCACAAATTATCATTCCAGTTAGACTTTGTAATCCATCTGCTTTCCTGAGCCTTATGACTGTAGTTTGCTTTTGTACTCCTTTCTAGCATAAAGTAGCAGCACATACGTATGCCTGTTCATGGATAAAAGCTAACTCAAACAGATCTGGCTTGAGATATAAAAGTAACTATGTCCCAGGTGAAGTCAGCTTTCTCTGTCCTCCCCACAAAGCAAACCAGACTTGGAATGCTGGGTAGAGGGGGAAAAACATCAAAGATCACAGACTGATCTTGTCTGCACATAAGAAAGTCAGGCAGAGGATAAAACAAAGAAGTATTAAGTGAGGAAACAGAACAAAATGGCATGTTTTATTAGCAAAGAGGTGCCTTTTAACTCACACTATTTTAAAAACAAGAAGTGGCTACAAAGGAAAGAACGTACTTGGAAAAAGCTATCATGTGAGAAAGTAAAACTCTGATTCCTTGGAGAATGCTCCTGAAACCCACACACTCAGAGCAAGGAAGCCTGATAAAGAACACAGTGACTTTGTTTACGTCTACCTGCTGCTTGAGGGCTGGCTGGGAGCAACGGGCTTGCCAAACCTTCTGCAAGGCTTGTTGGCTGTGCGTTAAGTGCTATGAGTTTCTCTCTTCAGATGCGCTAAAACCTGACATTCTCATAAGCTTGAGTTACTGGGAATTTCAGGGACTCAGCACCTTTGCTGACTCTAAGGGCCCATTTCCACAACAGGGTTACACAGCCAGCACCTAAGCAGCTAGTGTGAGAGGGCGAAGAAAATCAGCATTACAGCGTACTCAAAAAATGGGAAGCAGAAGAGCTGAAGTGACAGTCCCTAAACACCCTAATAAGCACTCACGACAGAGAGCTATCCCAGCACCACAGACGGCGCTCGCTACAAGCAGGAGCACAGAAGACAGCACACCAACTTGTTCCGGGAGACGGTTGTGCTGTTTTTATAAGAAAAAACAAGGTGCCTGAACTGCTCTAAGTTGTTTCATAAATTAATTCCAATGGTTTGAGAAGTTCAAACCTGTAGAGTAAAAAAGACATTAAATAACAAATACTATTTAGATACAGGTAAATTCATCTGCAGTTATCACCAGTTTTATTGCTGGTACCGATTTCAGCTATGCAAGTCTCCCTGTGCAGACAACAGCTTTGCTGTTGTTAAAAACAGAAAACCAACCACCTTAGATCTGCAGCGGTGCCAGCCTGCACTGCCACACAAGGCCAGTTTGGTTCCATGCACTGTTACCGCCAATCAAGACTCTTGGAAGCTGAAAGCCTCCACACAAAGATCCAAGGAATGACTACGGTGCCAAGATGCTAAGCAGAGCAACACCCACCTTTCAGGGTAATCTGGATGAACTCCTAGATTACGGATCCAACAGATTCATGACCTAAGCTCCACCATGTTTCTAAGCAGTCACAAAAGCACAACTTCAGGCATCCTGCAAAGATCACTACTGAGCCCCTGCAGAGTTCAGACGCCTCCAGGACAGGCAGCAGCTCAGCATGGGTGTGAAGACTGCAGTTTTTGACTTAGGCATCTAAACTAAATCCAGCTCACAGCATATATCACTACTTCAAAATACAGAGGTCCAAATTCCAAACCAGACACCACAAAATGGTTCACCTCCTCCTTTCTCCCCCTTCTGAATTCTTCCCACAGATTTCAGAGTATTTCATACAAAACAACAACAAATCAGACTCAAAACAACATTGTTAGCTTCAACAACAATTAGCATTGTATTTTAGATTTTACTCACCAGGATGATTTGATATAGGAGGCTGGAATGCAAGTTCATTGTGAACTGGCCCTTTAAGAGAAAACATGCAATTTGGTTTACATGAGGGAAAAGAAAAAGAAGATTTTCTTTCTTCACTTGTTAAAAAAAAAAAAAAAAAAAACCACTTGCGAGGATGACAGTTGCCATATACCACAGTATTGCCTGAACCAACTGGCTAAATCTGACAGGGGAAAAAATGCGCAGAGAAGAATTACACACTGTAACGCTTCCTGAAAATTCAGAAGCAAAGAGCTCCGTTAGTACCGGAGGAGGAAGACTGCAGTGTAACAGCCAGTCATGCTGCTCAAGCCAGAGCCAGCACCAGGAGATGAGAGAAACTAGAGGTAGTTACGGAGATGTAATACAGAGAGGACATGGGTTTCACACGTGCTACGAACAGGGAAGGAGAGAATCGCTGCAGAGAGGCATGTGATACAAATCTGCGCGAAACCCAGCTTCTCTGGTTTCAACATTCACAGAACAAGTTGCCCAGGATGCTGCAGACTGAATGGTAAGAACCACTCTGTGGAGATGGCAAAAAGTCCCAGGGAACTTGTTTTCTGAAGAACACAAACTGACCTTCTCAAGACCATATTCAGTGAATTCTTTCCACTTTCATAAGCTAACTATGTTCCTCACAGGCAGCACAGGACAAAAAGGAAAGACTTAAACATAGTATTATAACAGCAGCTTTAGCAACAAGAAGTCAAAACAGGCACCACGTTTGTAGGCGTCAAAAGATGCAACTTTCTGAAGTGAGAAGAGGCAGAGCCAAGAAAAGTTCTATGTGATACCACCAGCCAGGTACAAACAATAATCGTGGAAAGATATATTCACACAAAAACATTTATAGAGTATCCACAGCACCCGTAAAGTTTTCAAACCCTGGTATTTCTGACAAATAAGATGAGAAGTGAATTGGGATCCTAAGGGAGAAAAATAATGAAACTTAACAGACGCAATGTTTATGGTCCAGAAAAGCTGAAAAGTCATTCCAACATTAACTCGCACCATCTACTGCTCTCTACTAATAACACTGCAGCAAAGACCTGAACTGGTAAAGTAATGTATTAGGAAATAAAAAATGTTCTAATTTTGGGACAAAATTAAGAAAATAACTGTGTCTTGTTTTTTTTGTTTTGTTTTGTGTTTTTCCCCCCACCTAAACACAATACTGAGATAAGGCATATATCCTCCTAGACACTTGCGTTAGAGGTTTGATCACTTCTTTTCCCCTTCCCATCTTCCATACCACGACACAACAGGTTCAGTCTGATTTCACAGATGAGAATCGCTTTCAAGCTTCTGCTGCAAACGCAGTCACAATTCAGGTAAGACCATCGTATTGACAATTATTTTACCATAGGAGTTTTCATGAAGTTCTTTTAAATTAGCTGGTCTGTATGGACACAGACATCTTTCAAGCCCTAAGGTAGATCACTCACATCATTATACAAGACTTGAAAATTTCTAGGAAATAAAAACGGCCAGGAATGTCCATACTGTGAAGGAAAGAAGAGATTCACGCAAAAGTTGAACCAACTTCCAGACAAATGTTTTTCCACAAAGGGAACATTTACTGCAAGACTGCAAAGCTTTATCAACAGAGGTTTAGAAAGAAAATGCTGTTTTTGCTAGATATAGTAAGACATCTACAGTGTATGCGGCACCACTATAACTACCCGAATGTTTAATCCCTGCTGCTGTAAGTGAGGGAAGTCCACAGAGTTCTCACATTTAACTGTCAGAATACAGCACCTACAGCAATGGCAGTTCCGTAACAAACAAATAACAATAAAAACGACAGAGGGGTGAAAGCCAATCACGGGCAACCCTCCACTACTGCACAAAGGTGAAAACAAAACGCATGATTTCGACACCTGTAATACTTACAGTAATGTCCAGGATGCATAGGTGGGTGATGCTGAAGGTGGCCGTTCTGGTGGTGAGGTATAGTAGGTGTGTAGGCTGCCGTACGACTTCCAGTCCAAGTTGTAGTACTGTCTAGAAAGAGAAAGGAGTGGTTGGTTTTTAAGGGAGTTTTTCCACATCTCACTTCTAATCCTCTATTTCTCCTGAACATTTGGAAACTGGTTTTAGAAAGCTAAGAAGAGTGCACGTATGTATATACTCACTGTGATGGTAAGTAGCTGGCTGAGCTGTAAACCCATTCTGCTGAGTTCCTGGCTGAGGCCCTGAAGCAATCTGTAAGAGTCCATCACTATGGCTACCTGTCAATATACTGGTAGGTTGACCTGGTAAAAGAACACACTACCTATTCATGAACGTTCCAAAATTTTAATTAAGAAGAGCTCAGCACTACTGGCTAGGAAAATACACCCAACTAAGGGCACTGCAATACACAGTTCCTGTAAGTTTGGTTTCAGCACTTTTTTTCCACCCACCAGTGTCTTAGGAAACATGAAGCTAGATGCCTTCCATCAGCTGATTTTGACTCTGAGACACCCTTACCATTTTAGGAGCAGAAGTATGCAGAGAACTTTGTTTTATCAACCACATCTTTGTTGTGCTCACATCTCGTTTTTCAGTTTGAAAGGCAAGAAGAGATGTTAAAGGTTTTATTGAATAACATATCTGGAGTAGATCTGGCATGAATCCAAACAGGCCAGCAGTATGCCCACCACACTGCTTATTTTCAGCATGTTACAGCTACTGTTCCTAAGGAGGACACTCACTTGAATTTACGTTCCTCCAAAACAAATTGAACAGTATATGATTTTTTAAAATAGTGCTGCAATACAGCTGCATACATCACTGGACTCCTTGTTGAGAAAGTTGAGAAAGTTGTTTGTTTGTTTTTTTCTCCCAAATAAATACTTCAAGAATTTTCTAAGCCTTAAAGTAAAACTACATATATTTCAGAACAGGTTAACAGAATTAGGTAAGGCTTCAGCTCAGCCATTAACACTAAACTGATCAGCAGGTTCACAAGGACATTTGCACTCTCAAACCGGTCTGACGAGCAGAATTTAACACATTGAACACTTGTGATAAAATGCTAAAAACAAGTTATTTTTTTCCTGTCCACCTGGCACCAACAATTACAGCATGATGAGAGAAAGTTATTGATTATAACACAATTAAATTGCTTATCCTGTCTTTTCCTACTGGAAACAAAAACAGACATCATATCTCAGCTCAGCAAAACTATTATTAGGTTTAAACAAAAAAGTCCTCGGCTAAAATTAAAGAACATAATCAAAACACTATGTCATCCCAATTTAAATTTGATACAACGAAATCCACTGCATTCACACATTCTTGATATCAGAGTGATGAAGAGCACATGAACCTCATGTTCCACGCCAGTTCCCCTCCATTAGGGCTGCAGGACACTGCATGCGTAACAGGGGGATGCACTACTGCCCTGCTAGAGAGAGGCGGGAGACTGGGTGTTGGCAAACCACGTTCTTCCACTTGTACCGAATACACACAGACCAGTAAGAAAAACTTCACTGCAGCACCCTGACAGACTCATGAAGGTATTAATTAGGGCTGCAAAGTTGGTAGTTCAGTAGGACACCACAAAAACAATCAGGTTAAAACTGGAAGATTCATGTTGTCAGCTCTGGAACACTAGAGGATTGTCTGGAAATGTCTCTACACTGCCACCTGTTAATAAATAAGTTTGTTGTCCCACTTGCTGTTGCAATACAACATTCTTCCCTCCCTATACCATTCATTCCCCTAACGACCACACTTTGTCAGTGGTCAGCAGTTTACCATATCAACATTGAACCTCTGGAGCACCCAACACGGTCTTGCAACATTCACGTAGTGTCAGTCTCTCACCATTGAAAAAAGACAGGGTTAGCAGGCAAAGCTGTTCAAACCACGCTGCAAATTAAAACCTTACTTTAACACTGACCAGGCTGCATAGCTCACGCTGCCACACACTGTAACAGTGCGATGCAGCAGCAGCGCATTTCCAATGTGAGACCCCCTTCGACAACACCAGTGGTCATCACTGAGCTTTGACATTTTTTATGGTTCAGTATTCCATATAATCTCAATGATCTTACTTGTTGAAGCCACAGGAATGTTGGGAAAGTTAGTGGTGCTGGTAGTGCTAGCCTCAGTGGGAGCTAACATGGCTGGGGTGCTATAAGGCTCTGTAGATGCCCTGTTACTCGGTGGGTGCTGGATGGTTTGGACTGAGTGCCCTTCAGCAGAAGACAATGATGGCTGTCCCTCGTAATCATGAACGTATTCGTCCTTCACCAGCATGCTTGATGGAGCTGTGAAGAAGGAAACATTTAAGCAGGCGAAGCAGATTTGTTTTCAAGGCTTAGCTATCTGCTTTCAGGCAATAACAACGTGATTAGGACTACCAGAGGGCAGATTAACCTATA
This sequence comes from Alectura lathami, assembly GCA_013399715.1. Classification (NCBI taxonomy): domain Eukaryota; kingdom Metazoa; phylum Chordata; class Aves; order Galliformes; family Megapodiidae; genus Alectura; species Alectura lathami. Next base: position 151,143 of record VXAV01002082.1, on the reverse strand, counting down.
CAAACAGTTCTAAAGCACTGAGAGGCATCCTTTAAATTACAAACAAACACTTCAAGGCAGCAGAAGGAAATTTTAAAGCGTAACTGGACGGCAAAGCAAACCACTTATTTCATTCTCTGCTACCAAGTAAGTGGTTCAGTCCCACAGTAGCAGGCTCCAATAGAATTTTCTTCTCTAGTCTACCACAGTGTGATTGGGCATAATTAATAAAAGGGAAAAGCAATTTTTTTGTCCAGCATCTAATTACATATTAACACAGCAACTAACAGCCCAGTCACAGGTTTACAAGTCGGAACACACAAGGCATAAGACTCCTATGAAAGGCATAATCCATGAACACAGCATGTGAAAAATTTCATGCACCCCCTAAGCAATTTTAAGCAACTCCTATCAAAACTGACCACTAACACTGTATTTAAAGACAATATTATTTATTAAATTTATTAAAGACAGTTCTGCCTTTAGCACTGCGGTCACTAATTCAGACTATTCCACACACAGCCTAAGGAAGTTACTACCACTGCCACCGCAAGAACGTTTTTCTGCATGTCTCATTGAGCACGTTCAAGCAGAACTCTTACATTAACTCCCGTGCTCATTTTTAAAGCAACCTTAAATATATTAAAACCTGACAGTAATTTTCTGCTCCCTGCTGCAAAACCAGTAGCACGACAAGGAAACATGTTCTGTATTTAACTGCTGGCTAATCATATTTGACTATACAGAAGGATCCTTTTCCAGAAGACGCTGACAACAATGTAAATTAGCAGAGACCAGCACACAAGTTACAGCTTTTGAAGTTAACAGTTTGATTTTCCAAGCCATTTTTGCTCAAATATTTTTAATAATGTGCTAAAACAACGACATTACTCAAACTTCCTTCTCTATGAGTTTTCTTCTAGAAGAAAAAAAAAATCAGTTTTCAAATAAAGCAGTTAACAGCTGCACAGTCTCAGAGAGACTTTGAATAACGTCCAACTTCTCTCAGTTTTCGGGGAGAGTAACAACGTCAGACGGATTCATTCAACGTGTATTTCCAAATCTTACCATTTACTTGTTAAACCACTTATCAAATAACAGGGCCCTGGGCAGCCTGATCCAGTGGGTGGCAACGCTGCCCACAGCAGGGGGGTGGAACTGGATGGGCTTTAAGGTCCCCTCCAGTCCAAGCCATTCTGCGATTCTGCTACTCCTAACTGATCTAATTAGCACAGCATATAGGCACACTTCTTTGTTGTTTTTCATTTTGTTGGGGTTTATTAGCTGCAAGCAATCAAAAATACCCACAAGCTGAAGTAGAGCTGAAGCCTCTACTTCAAGAATTTAGCAATACGCTCGCCTCTCACACACTACTTGCTTTTCAAAACTGGAGAGACAAATGCATTTCCATCTGCTCTTTATCCTCCCTCCCAAGAAGGTACATAGAAATAAATTCTGTACGTACTGAAGAGTTTAACACAGTCCCCACAGAAATGCAAGAGTAAACAGAACTACTTACCAGAACTCTGTAGTGTCAGTCCTGAGAGATCTTAAAAAAAAAAGAAAAAACAAAGGGGTGTGTGTGGAGATGTATATACACATAGATCTTTAACAGTGTTTGAACATTAATTTTACAAGTCTTCACAAATTGGTATTACAGACCTTACACACTATATCTCCTCATCACACCACAACTTCCAGTGCTAAATTATTCCTAGGAAACACATTAACTACAAGAAGTGCATGTGAAGCAAACATAAAGGCTTGAACAAGAGTCACAAACAGTGCATTATAATTCAGAATACAGGCACAGGAATAATTCCATCAGGAAGACAGACAAGAGCATACCAGAGCAATTTATAATTAGATCACTAGAAGTCAACATTCTACTTTAGGTCTTTATTTTCTACACTCAAGAGGAAAACACTTTACATTTTATTCCCACTGCTCCATTTTAAATCAAAAGTTTACTTACCAATGCCAGGCGATACTACACGCTCATAATGGTAAGGATTTACACAGACACTGTCACATTTTAAGTCAAAAGCATACTGACAATATTTAACATGCTTGAGTTCATTTTTATGAAGATCAGGCCACCTCCAAAGACGAGCGTAAATCACATGAGGGAATCCCTTGCGACCAGCCACCTAAAAAGTCAGACACAAAAGTTGATTGGAAAAGTAGCATGGCATCTCCCTTTAGTTAGCGAGGAGCAAAGCTGGAAGAGGGCAAACAACAACACAACCTCTCTCCGTTATCAAAATATGGGG
>VXAV01002082.1:127460-138727 GCA_013399715.1 Alectura lathami | reverse complement strand
GTGGCGCCGCTCGCGGACGGGGAGCGGAGCGGGCGGGCGCGTTGCAGGGGTTTGGTTTTGCGGTTGGCGTCCGGCAGCGGTGTGCCGGGGGGGTTGGGGGGGCTGGCAGCGCGCCGGGGACGGCAAGCGCGGCCCTAAAACGCACATACAAGCCCCCGAAATAATAATGACATAAATAAAGCAAAACTCCAGAGTTGAAACCCCAACAAAAGCACAGGCCCTCAAATGCAACCCCCCACAAATGCAAAACCCTGCAAATGCAAGCCCCGTGGATATAAAACCCCACAAATGCAACACGCTGCAACTGCCCCCCCCCCAAGAAATGCACGGCCCCACCAGGGCCACCCCCACGCGTGCAGCCCCCCACCAGCACGCGAGGCGGAGGCTCACCAGCTCCGGGCCATTTCTCCAACTTTGTCCACACACAAGCATGCTCACTGGGGTCTGAAGCCCCGATAACCCGAACAGCAGGGGTGGCAAGAGCCCTGGCGCTAGGCAGGTGACAGCGAGCCTCTCTGTGGCTGCACCCATGTCATTGGCTTTGTTTGATGTAATCCAGTGACCCGGAGCCATCCACCTTCATGTCAGGGATGAGATGGGATGGCTGCGAGTAGAGGAGTCAGGGAGTCACAGAATGTCCTGAGCTGGAAGGGACCCACAGGGGTCACTGAGCCCAGCCCCTGGCCCCACCCAGCAGCACCCAGACCCCAGCCCTGTCCCTGGCAGCGGGGCCCAAACGCCCCCTGAGCTCCGGCAGCTCGGGGCCGTGCCCCCCGCCCTGGGGAGCCTGTGCCGTGCCCACCGCCCCCCGGGGCAGAGCCTTTCCCCGACAGCCCCCGGCCCTCCCCCGAGGCAGCTCCGTGCCGTGCCCTCGGGCCCTGCCGCTGTCCCCAGGGAGCAGAGCTCAGCGCCTGCCCCTGCGCTGCCCTGGCAGGGGGCTGTGGGCCGCCATGAGGCCTCCCCTCAGCTCCTCTGCTCCGGGCCCGACACACCAAGGGGCCTCAGGGACCCCACACCCCTTGTCCTCAGACCCTTCTCCATCTCCATAGCCCTCTTTTGGACACTCTCCGGTAGCTTTATGTCCTTATATCATGGTGCCTAAAACACTATGCTAAATCTCCTTCTGTTGGGCACATGGTGAGCTTGAGCCCTGTCCAGGCCCACAGCACTGACATGTCATACACTGCCTTTTAAATATCTTCCCAGCAGGCAGTCATCTTTACTGGCAAAATGTTGTTTTGAAGGGCGTAGAGGAAAGGGAAGCGGGTGTTGGGAAACTCGGTGCAATCTTTCGCAATTTGGTAGCAAGCAGGTGTGAACAAGCTGCAGGCTCCGCCAGGAAACCCAAAGCGTGACACAGCAGCACCGCTTGGAGCAGTGTGATTCGTGTGCTCGCGGAGCACGTGTGCCACACCAAAACCAGACAGGATCCAAGTTAAGCCCTTTGCAAGCACTTCACGGGTGGTGTAAGGTGTGCTGGTGCTGCACCTCTCCAAAACCACGGCTAGGCCCTGCGGTGCAGGGACCGTTTGTGCAGCCCCATGCAGGTGTTTTTAAGTTTGCAAAGCATCGTAGCACCCTTGCTTAACTGGATCGTGACGTGAGTTGTTCAGGAGCACACAAGCACCCCACAAAATGCTGCATTTCCCAACCGCCTCAACCCCTTCAACTCCATCATTTTTCCAATATCAAATGCTGGTATTAGTGCTATGGATTTAGTGCGTTACGTTTTAGCATTCTTCCCCATGCCCTGCCCAAAATGTTACTTTGATCAAATCTCTGTAACCTTTCCTACCTCAAGATCCCAATCAATATGTTTTTATTATTAATAAAAAAGGCATTCAGTTGTGCCAGTGACTATGTGCCAAACCACTGATTTCAGTGAAATATGGGCCTAGCATCTTGCCAGAAATTAGATTTCTAGAACGAAACCAAATGAGGTAAATAATTAATATACTTTTCCCTATAAATGAACATATTTCAGTAATAGCAAATTATTTTAAAAGTCTCTTTAAAAACAAACAAAACACTCCCAAATGTTGTACACCAGCGGGATGTCCCCGCCATGGAGATGTGCTGCAGGCACCTCCGATGCTCTGAGCTTTAGGTAAACAGTTTCTGAACCTATTTTTGCAACTTGATGCAGACCCCATCAGATGGAAGATTAACCCTAATTCTCACTGATCAATGTTCATCAGTTTAGTTAGGAAATGTATATACATAAAACTCCAGAACATCAGTGCTGTTGCAAAACTCTTCACATACAATTTCTTCCCTCCTCTTCTTTCCCATTCAAAAAAAAATCTGCAGTTTGTCATGTCCCACTGCTGGTACCAGCTAAAAAGGAAGCAAATTTAGGGGACACTTCCAGGGAAGCAGAAGAAATTTTAAAATAAGTTGTTTAAAGCTCAAAAACTGTCATTTACATCATCAGGATTTCTTAAACCCGGGATAGCAGCCTGAAATGCTGGGGACTGTTTTACTGAGCCTCAAACTCAACCAAGATGGGAAATCCTACCTGAGCCTCCCATTGCAGCTTGTGCTACTCAAAAGGGAATTTGCACAGCTGGAAATTTTAATCTGGGCTGTACAAAATGTGCTTGTGCATGGGAGAAATTCAGCCTTTGTACCTCGACATGCCTATTAAGATTGAAATGAGAATCCTGACTTCTGAGCTGCACAGGTTCTCATGCTTTTTTTTTTTTTTTTTTTCCCCCCTCTCCAAAGTGAAGTATGTTTAACTTTGAATGCATTTAAATACAAAAACAAAAATGGGAAGTCAAGACGCTCAAATTTTTCTCCATTTGAGAAGATGCACAAATAAAGCAGTGTCCCAAACCACTGTCTGTAATACTAACGAGCTTCCTAGTGCATTATCCCATCACTTACCTGCTGTCACACAAAATCCTCTCAGGCAGATATATTTTAATGCAAAGGGATTTTGTGCTCCAGTAATTAACAAATGGTTGATGGAAAGATAAATTCATTCAGAAAACAGACAATTTATGGTCCAAAATTTTGTGTCCTTACTGGCGCACATATTCCCATTAATTTAATCCAAGTTTCACTGGCAGTCAGATTTATGAAGTAATTTAGCATCCAGATTTATGTACAGAGAACAGTGGACTGTGGTAAGCAGACACACATGGGTCTGCTAAAAAAGAGACAACCGTAACTTGATTACAAATACTAAAATATATTACATAAAATACATAGGAACTGCACACAGCTCCAGCACTAACTGTACCCTCCCTTTAGAGGGAGGTGATCGTCCCCCTCTGCTCTGCCCTTGTCAGGCCTCATCTGGAGTGCTGTGTCCAGGCCTGGGGCCCCCAGTACAGAAGGGATGTGGAGCTGTTGGAGCGGGTCCAGAGGAGGGCCACCAAAATGATCAGAGGGCTGGAGCACCTCTCCTGTGAGGAAAGGTTGAGGGAGTTGGGACTGTTCAGCTTGGAAAAGAGAAGGCTCCGGGGAGACCTCACTGCGGCCTTCCAATACTTGAAAGGAGCTGACAGGCAGGAGGGGGACCGACTTTTTACACAGGCGGATAATGGTAGGACAAGGGGGAATGGGCTGAAACTGAAAGAGGGGAGGTTTGGGTTGGACATGAGGAAGAAATTCTTCCCTGAGAGAGTGGTGAGGCGCTGGCACAGGCTGCCCAGAGAAGCTGTGGCTGCCCCATCCCTGGCTGTGTCCAAGGCCAGGCTGGATGGGTTCCTGGGCAGTTTGATGTAGTGAGCTAGTGGCTGGCAGCCCTGTCCACGGCAGGGGGGTTGGAACCAGATGATCTCTGAGGTCCCTTCCAACCCAAGCCATCCTATGATTCTACGATTCTTTCACCAACATACAAAAAAGAAACTCTTTTGAAGAATGACAGCTGTATAGTTTATTTGGCCTTCAACATAGACCAGGTAACTTGCAGCTTTTCAGGTTACATGAAAAGTACATTTCCTTCTTTGATGACCCATACAGAAAAAATGCTATAAAAAGGCACTAACACCTCAACTCTATGCAACAGAGGAAAGTCTCCAAACCTTCTGCTCAACCAAATGCTCAAAGAGGCCCTGGCCTGCTGTTTCACTTGGAGACATTCTTCTTCCTCTTCTAACCCCAAATGACACCATCTTCATGAGGATTCACTGAAGGATGTAGATGTATGAGATGACCCACCCAAAGCATCGTCTCACTCCTGCTGTAAAGGAGTGTCCTAAGCAGCTTGCTGCTGCTGGCCTAGCACTTCTGCTCCCCCTTTGTCCAGCCTTTGTATTAAGTCTTGCAGCTTAGCCCAGGAATCCACCCAAAAACTAGCCCAGTGTGTGGCTTGCTTCTGGGCTGGCAGATGAAGCAGCGGCTGTGCAGCAAAGGAAAATGTTTAGCAGGCACATAGGGACCTGCTCCCTGCTTTGGCAGAAACGTTGGTGACGTTGGCTTGTCTCCATCACCTGCCCACACCCACTGCCATTTGAATGGGAATGGAGGATATTCCTGAATTCACAGCAGTAACTAGCCACATGAATGCAAAACCATGCGTAATACAGCAATGGATAACCCAATTCTGACAGGGCAGTACCCTGCACCGCAGGGAGGTGAACGGTAGCAGAGGGCATGCACATTCCAGGTTGCATAGGCGTAGGATTTTCCCGTGTTTTTATCTCCATTCCTTATTTTGTCATTTGCACATGGTAGCCAGTGAATTTCCACAAAGTCTTGCAGTTGCTCCCTAAAATTCATATCACAACTACAAATGGCTGAGAAATGCCGATTTGGGGTTGTTCCAAGGTGGCACAGTGCTGCTTGTCCCAGAGACAAGAAGATTATTTCTCACTGTATGAATCGTGGAGTGGCTGGCATCTGTTCAGCTTTTGCTTACATATAGCAGTGTGATATTAAATCTCTGCACCGGCTGTGAATGCCCAGCATATTAACTATCTTCCGAAAGGAAAACAATTTATGGGCAAAAAGAATATGCTTCATCAGTGACACGGACAGTGGGATCAAGTGATGACACCACGCTGTGTGGTGAGGTCGATACGCCTGAGGGGACGGGATGTCGTCCAGAGGGACCTGGACTTCCTCCATACGTTTGAAGCATAGTTACAAAACATGAATGTTGGTGGAAGTGAGAGTTACAGAGGGATGGGGTAAGCCATCCAGTTCAGTTCAATTAGGTCAGTTAAATAGTAGGAAATCACACTTCTGTTTTTCTTTGAAGATTGTCACTTAATTACAGCCAAGTGTACTCTTTAGGGAAGAAAATATGAAGAGCACAGAAAAATTATAGACAAGATTTAACTTCCTCATCTCACCAGCCTGGTCTAAGTGAGGATTTCCACTGTAGAAAAATCACCTGTAGCAGGGTAGTGCAAAATGCTGCACACAGGGACATCCTCAAACAGTGAGAGCGCTTCAATTTTTCAAGATTTTTTTTATTCTACATCTAAAGCAGGAAGGGAAATGATATATTAAAACAAATTCATTTACCATCTATATTGCCATAAATTCAACCAAAGTATAAGCATAAACTCTAGCAGCTGTACTTAAACCTGCCAAATTTTTGAGCGGTTATTAGAAAGCTAATGAGTAGATCAGCTTTCAGGAATCCATGCTGAGGGAAACATATTTAGGGCTGATTTTTTCAAAAACATTCGTTTAATTTTTGATCAGAAAATTGAGCTAAAATTTGGGAAACAACCTTCTGGTTTGTTTTGAGGTGGGGTAGAAAAGGACATAAAATTTTAAAATTGGTCTGTATGTTCCTTGACTAGAAGAATAAAGTCATTGCAGAAACAGAGCCAGCTACACATAAGTTAAATTCCTCCTGTCGGTGTATTTCTGCAAACAGAAATATCCTTTTATCAGGATAATTCGTTTTTGAAAACGCACTTGGAAGAACACATTAGGGAAGACTACTTTCATCTGCCTAAAGACTTACAGAGCTTATTTTCAGAATTTTACTTATGCAGGGAAGAGGTACGCAGGCAGAGCTCAAACTTTGGGCCTTTTAAAGAATCAAACTGTTAAAGAGAAATTCACTTTTGACAGGAAGCCTGAACTGTGTTTATTTATGAGAAAACTTCATATGCAACGGGAGTGTTATCAAAGGCCTTCAGCCTGAACACAGCATCACCACCAGTTACAAACACTTCGCAGCATTATAAATACTTTATTAGTTTCAGAGTAATAGTCCTCTTACACAGAGACCAGATAAATAGCTACAAAACGCTGTGCCCAGGTTTGAAACAGACGTTATTCAGAGGCTTTCAACAGGCAAGATCCTTTAAATTCTGATGCAGAACACAAACCTTCCTGAGGGCTGTGTTAAGACAAACGATGCAGTGCTCTCCTCCCACTAGTCTAAAACCCTGGGCTGCAAGGGCTTGTGCCTGCCCTGGGGAGGCTGGGTGTCTGCAGTCACTACAGATTTACTCCAGATCCCAGGTGTGTGAGTATCCTTTCTTCTCGCTTTACAAAAGCAATGACAACTGTACCTGGAACTCTGTCCAGTTTGCAGCTGTTCTCTGCATGCTACGGAAGAGAACCAATTTGAATACCAGAAACCCTACCATTATTTTAAACTGCAATCCAGCACCATCCTACTTTCAGTCTTCATGCAGAGTTTCCCAATACCACTATTTTTTACTTTTTCATTGGAATCTCTATTGTCATAAAATCCTCAGCTAGTGCTACTTCCTGACCATCTAACACAGCTTCTGCCTGTCTCTTCAGCTCGGTGACATCAGTATCTCCTTCACCTGTCTGTGCAGCTGGTTTATACCGCTGGCTGAAGTGATTCAAAACCAGTTTCTTAACTTTACACAATTTTGCAAAGTCAGAAGCCATTCTTGGAGTGCTATGACCATGCTCTCTGGCCTTTTCCTCTTGGGTATCATCCAGCGTGGCTTCATGAATCAGTAAATCTGCTTCATAGCAAAGCTTCATCGCGGCATCTCCAACCACCCCTGAACAATCCCCCAAGATACAAACTTTTCTTCCAGGAATAGGGTCTTCTAAGACATCTGAAGGAGAAATCATTTTTCCATTTTCTAGCACGACTACAATTCCATTCTTCAGTTTCCCATACAAAGGACCTGGCTGAACTCCTGGCAAACAAAGGCAAAAGCGTACATAAGTATTATGATGAGTGTTAGGTTTAAAAAAAAAAATCACTTAGAAGAGATACATGATACATAGAGCTGTCTTACTGGAAAAATACAGCCTCAGTGTAAGCAGCAATTGACCTTTCACACAGTTCATACAAATAAAGAGTGGGTAACCTTAGCAGGAAGTGCTTCTGAAGGAAAGCTACTTTCTTCATGGCAAAATCAATGAAGTCATGCAACTACGCTGCCATACCTTTCTCTGAAAGCCACGTTATGCTTTTAAACCTTAACATCTGAGCTTGTTTGCTCTTCTCGGTATGGGAAGAGCCTGCAACAGTAATTGGCATTAGTGTTACACACCAATTCAGACTGTTGAATTGGCATAAATGTATTAAAATGTCCTAACCAGAAATGGAAAATTGAATCAGAATGGGTTACAGAGCAATACCTAACTTGCTAGAAACCCTAGAAAGGCAGTAATAAAACGGTTTCAGGTGCCTGTGAACCCAGCGTTGCTACATTTGTTGAAAACTGGAGTCACTACTCAGCCTGAACACATGCATTTTGGCATCTAAAAAACTTAAAAAGAGGAAAAATAATTTGTGGTAGTTACCAAGGTCTTTTAGTTTTTGCACATTGAGTTTACCGGTCCGTGGCTTCTCTTCCACTACAAAGCCAAATGAAGGAATGCGGTGAAAGAGGCGAAATGCTTTCATAACTAGCTGCTCATCGTCAACCAGCACATAGGAGTTTTCTACAGGATCCAGATAGAGAATTCGCCCTTGTCCTTCCCCGGGAGATACCTCATCTCTGTCCAAATAAGAAAATTCTTTAAATTCTTCTTCAGGGCACTGGTCCCGTGTGGGTACAAGTTCATGAACGATGTAGGGAAACAGAAGTTGGGAGTGAGAGAGCTCCATCGCCCTCCAAATGAAGTTTCTCAGTCCTAATGGTCCATAAATATCAACAGGTGGCTTGTTTGGGTCGGGGCTGCTCTGGAGGCTGAGTGTGCACAGCAGGCCAGGAAGTCCAAAAAAATGGTCACCATGAAGATGCGTTATGAAAATCTTGGTTATTCTGCCTGTTGATTACAAACAGGGGAAAAAAAAAAAAAAAAAAGATAGCAAAATAAATGAACACTGTAACAACTCATAAATTAATCACTTTTTGGCAAGAAGCAGAAAAAGAGGATGGAGGGAAATGAAAATAAAACCAGTTAAGATCAGTTGCACTTTGACACATTACATGGGAATTGTGGACTGATGAAACAGAACGCGGAGTCTGTGTTGTTTCTGGTTTTGAATTCAGCATGTTACATTGTCCTAACTAAAATAATAAAATAAAAAGCATTCAGTTTTGATTTCAAACCTCTTTAAAAAGCAAGAACTCCACAGTTCCCGTCGGATTTACTTCAAGCAGATGAAAAATTGCACTCAAAGATCTGAGCTTCATTTCCCATCTGAGCTGTTTCACTCCAGCTCCCAGTCCCTGAACCCTGTCCTCACTAGATTAAAAGAGCCCAGAAGTGCACATATGCTTCTGTCAGGCTAACCCAGTCTGTTCTGTTAGCCATGTTCCTGCCTCCTGGCTGTAATGCCTTTTCCCTAGCCACTGAGTCCCTTGGTGGCCTTTTCTACTCTGCTTCCAGGGAAGTTGTCACACTTCAACAAAAATGCCATAAAAATCAGACAAACTATCCCAGTTACCATTCCATATTAGGGTAGCTAGCTTATGCTCTCCTGGGTCACTCGAGGTACTCTTTTCTGCAAAGGGAAGCAACCACCAGGATGTGCAGTATCTCCGGTGTTGCAGTTTGTGAACAGAAAGGTATCAGGTAACCAAAATCTCCAGGAGCAAGCAGCTTTTGCGTGTCAGTAATCTTTGACAGCTGATTTAAAATATGTATCATCTGTTAAAACTAAGCAATAAGAAGGACTGAAGTTCTTTGTTTTAAGAACAATTAAGTACTTCAGTCTATTCACTTGGATATTAAATCTTCCAGCAACTTCAGATGTTGAGGCAGCAGAAGGTTGTTTTTGTAAATCGATAATTCCATCTTCAAAACTTGCTTGTGAGAGTCAGGAGTTTGCCAGAGCACGATGACTGAAGATAAGTCTGGTTTCGACTTTATTTGCCAAAATAAAGCTGCCACAAATACACACAATTTTACTTGAAAACAAAAGCAAAATATCTATTGCCAGACAGATTCACAGCAGGTATTGTCTAGAGCTGCCTTCAGACAAACCCAGAACCGTGCCAGTTTAAAGCCAGCCTCTGGTCCATGTCTGAAACTGCAAAGCCTAAGAAATCAATTCAGAAGAGCTTGTTTCAGAAGAGTTTGGTTCTCCAACACAGTTCTGTAGCAAAGAGCAATCAAGGACTTCTGCACAGCAGGTTCTGCAGCTGCCGCCCATAGGCAGTACCTTCAGACGTGCATGTATGTTTAGTTATGTATTCAAATAACATCAGCATGAGGACAAAGGATTTTCTTCAGAGCTTACCAAACGTTCCCACTTTCAACAGCACTAACCTGCTTTTAGATGGCTTTTCATGAACTGTGTCTGCGTTCCCTCTCCGCAGTCAAAGAGCCAGCACTCTCCTTCCCTGCGAAGCACTAACGCCGATGCACCTCTTGTTGGGGAGGGGTACGCTGAGCCTGTTCCAAGGAAAGTGATATCCATCGACATTTTAAATACGCTGGAATGCCACCTAGAAGAGAGATTTTGAGTCACCAAACATACATATTTGTGCTGGGAAATAACCAAATGTTTTTGCTTCAAAGGAAGGCACCCTGCCTACTTTAGAATGAAGATCAAATTCGCCTTTCCTTAAAAATAATTTTTAAAATGCCTGGAGTAGGGTAAGAGTTTCAGACACCACAATATTTACAAAATAAGTACAAGGGAGGTTTCAAGTCAGTGGAATGTTGCATATAACCCAAGCGTGAGACGCAAACTTTATTCATTGCTAGATGTAAAGAAATAGCCCAAGCCAGTTAGAAATGCTCTTATCTTTAAAACCACTGTTATTTCTTCTCCACTTTAGACTGCATGTGTTCCTGTTCTCCAGTTGTCTGAGTGTTCCTTCAGCCATTTTTCCCTGCCCGAAGGCATGTACTTTCCTCTAAAGGCCTTTTCAGAGTGCCTAATATCAAATAACCACCGATGACATTTCAAAGCCATTTGTGGGCCTCAGAAGTAGCCAGCCCAACATGGCAGAGGGAAAGCATTCACCGCCCTCAAAAACAGTTCAGAGACTGCAAGAGGCAAAAGCACATTGACTGACTCTGCTTTTACAGTGATGTCCTTGAGAGCAATCGTTTTACATCTGCGAAGCAGCCTTCAGGCTGTGTGAAAGTCCAGGTGACATCTATTGCAGCGGAGGGACCTGCACAAACGGCTGTCACATGTGAGTTGTTCATTTATCCACCACATGCTCTGCAAAAATTGCTCTGTAGGGGCTGGAAAACCTTCTCAATGCCGCAATAGGAGCTCAGCTATTGTGTGACTGTTAGGATGTTTTCCCTTTCGGGGCATGTCCTCTGCAGCCCTAGCTTCCACCTCACCCCCACCTCCAGGTGCCCCAACAGCACAGCTGGCTTTGAGGGGCAGGAGAGCAGGAGAAGCACCTATCACTCCCCCAGAAGGTTAATTTGTACATTTTGCTTCCTTTACATGGGAAAGTTGAGTGAACTAATACTTTTTGCGGTGAACAGGAGAAGAAATTGGTCTGGGGCCTCACACCATTCATGCAGCTCATTCCCAGAAGCAGAGGTTCTGGGAATGGCAGCGATCGGCTTTTCTGATACACGGGGTCGAAGTTTAACCACTCGTGAAATATTTCATAACGGTCTGAGGAGGGGCTCAAAGCCCAGGTCGGGGGCTACGGCTGAGCGCTGCCCTCACCCCCCTCAGCCGCAGCATCCCGCCTCAGACGCTTCTGCCAAACAGCATTTTCCGGAGTTTCAGGCAGCAGGAAGCCAAAAGCTGTTGGACCGCGGAGGGGGCGATTCCCCAGGAGCGACACGACAGGTATTGCAAGTTTTAACGAGAAAATCCGCCAGATGGGTGCTCTCAGGCGGGGCAGCCCCTTGCACACGGGAAAGCTGTGCCGTGCGCCGAGGCCTCCCTGCCACCTCAGCAAGAGGGAAATAAAATCACCAAAAAA
>VXAV01002082.1:47555-122107 GCA_013399715.1 Alectura lathami | reverse complement strand
AAATATATCCTCTCTGGTCATGTCACAAATAATGCGTTGTGACAACACTAGGACAATTAGAAGACTGATTATTAAAAGCAGAAATAAATCATTCTGGAAATCAGCAGTGATGAGAGAGCTACAGTTCATCATCATACACATGTAGCTAAAACATTGTTAACTGAATTCTTTAGTGTGGTGAGGGTTCTAAGGTAGAAATGTAATGTCATTATCGAAATTAATTTTGCAGAGCTCTCTCATTCCTGTAATGGATGCCATCATCCATACAATTTATCAGATACTTCGGAGAGTAGAGAGAAATCTACATCAAGCGTAAAACAAGGGAGAAGGGCAAAAAGACAACAAAACGAGCGAAAATAAATTACAGGACTCAAAGGTCATGACTTAAATTGGTCTGAAAAAGGGATCCCTGCAGAGTAGAAGATACTGCCTGAGGAGTGCAATCTTCTGGTGCTTCAGTGAACCTTAGACTCAGGCCAGTCATACACATCTGGCATGAAGGATTCGTACTCGTAGGTCCAAACTTTAGATCGAATATAGCGGTTCTTGTCGGCAGGCTCAGGGTAATGGAAAGCCATGTTGTTCGCGTACAGAAATTCCATCACCTGAAAAGTTAAATCACCACGTGGTTTGTGCCTTTACTATATCCACATAACATTCACACTTCCACTGCAAGATGTTTAAGATTCAAGTTGAATAAAGACAAATACTAAAATCTTTTTACAACTCCTGAATGATTTTCCAAGGATCAGAAAAATTAATTCAAGAAATCAAAGGAGCGCAGTTTTGACACGTCACCACTGCCAAACTGAAGCATCCAACAGACCCAAGACTTTTATGCACTCTTAGAAAACGCACAGAGGTCTGGGTCTTCTTGTGCCCAAACACCTCGTGTTCAAGGGTCCTACTCACTGTACACATAAAACACTTATTATGGCCCATTTTTATGTTTCACACTCACCTTGACGGCAATATGAATAGAAACTTCCCTGATATTAGACAGCGGGGGATAAAGTCTTCCTTGTGCAAGTTCTTCGTCGGTCAGCTGCTCTGCCAATGCCTAAATCAGAAAACCAAACAAGTTCTTACCTACTGCACCCTGACCGGCATCGACAACGTGCTGGAACACCTGAGCAACAAGCCGTAGCGTTCTTACTACTGGAGTAAGGAAGGTGACCAAAAATCTCAAAGTTCTTGAAGGTCTGTACTACATCTGTGCCTGCAAACACTGAGCAGGGTAAGACCCTACGCTGCGGAGGCTGCAGAGCTGCTTGGCCAATTGATCCTGCGCCTCTAGCGCGCTAGGTGCTCCTGCTCCACAGCAGAAAGGTAAAGCAGTTCCGGAAACAACGGTGGGGCGGGAGGAGAATGCAGGCCTGCTGCCAGACCTGCAAGGCTGGGAGGCAATTTACACAAAGAGATTTACTGTTTGGGTACCCCATGTGTCGGTGAAAAAATTACATTTGCAATGGGAACAGATGTATTTCACAGCTTTCTCTGATCAACATCTTTTTTTTTTTTTTTTTTCTTTTAATGGGGGGAGAGAGAAAACCAACGGAAAGCAAAAAGAAAACCATGGAGTTTCAGCGAGATTTGAGAAACTGCCCACCACACCATCCACTCTCATGTCAGAAGCCACAGCCTACTCTGCTTCGGCACTTACCTTAGCAGCTTCTAGGAAAACCTTATCACTAATATGTCGAACACTGCTGAGGATCACAGCCAGAGCCACGCCTACAACAAAATCATTGCCAGTTAGGGCCACAACATTTTAAAATGCTGTCCTGGTTTCAGCTGCTGAGAAGCTGCGAGTCATCTGGAATTGTTACTGTTAAGCCTTCCCATAGATGTTCCCAAAACTACTGCCATGTGTGCTAGTCATTTACCACAACAGGCGGCCTTTGATAAGGGGCTGGAGCAGGGGGAAGAAAGGAAGAGAAAGGGGAAAGCAGGGAAATATCTCTAATGCTTCTTCTTCACTTTCACTTGTGCAGACGTTATTTCAAGAAGCTGTCCTGACACTTATTTTCTCCTCCCCTTGCCAAACAAGCAGAAGAACCCATCATGCAGCAGCCCTCAAAGCCTTAATCACACCCTTCTGCTTTCCTAGAAATATCCTGTTGGGTGAGCTCACTGTGCACATCAAACACACAACTGCACGTGCTTAGAACCTATCCTCAGCTAATTTTCTTCCATTCATTCAAAGTTCTAATTTCAGATGCTGTTAACAGCTCTGCTTCATGCTGCTTCACTAACTGTGCCCAGTGTAGCAAGGGAACCCAACAAGAGATGCTCACAGCCCAATCTTAAAGATCAGAAGACAATTTTATTTCTTACCTGGAAAAATATAAGCATTATTTCCTTGGCCTGGTTTGAAGGTTCTTCCATCTTCCAGAGTCACCAGGTCGAAAGGACTGCCACTGGCGAACAAGCAACGTCCCTGTTAAACGAAGGGGAATAATCACAGCTTTTGCCAGCTCCTACAGAGGCTAAAACATGGAGCAGTAAAGACATTGGGAATACAGGGACACACAAGTCCGGCAGCTCTCAGTCACCTCTGGGACAGTCAGGAAGGCACCCAAGCAGGCAACCAAAAGCAAAAAGGCAAACAGCCCTGCTGAATGCAGCTGGACACAGGCAAGTACTTGGATCCCTTGCTGACTCGATCCCTACAGTCCCCAGAATGACAACAACCAAACACACCCTTCTCAGCAGAGCCTGGAAGAGATAAGAAGCAGAGAGCATGTCTTCCTGCAGCAGACGTCTGGAAGGCAAAGGAGGCAAGCAGGCACCCTGAACTCTGCAGCTTTCTAAGGAAGGGCAGACCATTATTTGCTTTACCATTCATTATCTCCTAAAGACAGCAAAGGCTGAGGAACTGCTCACAAGCAAAATAAATTACTCCTGTGCTAACCACCAGAGCATTAACCAGGAACCATGGCCACAAGCAGGGACACACCACGACAGGGACTGTACGGAGGGAGCTGAGTAATGGCCACTTCCAGACGGAGACCGAAATAGCAGTACAGTAACAAAAGGTCACTTGTTCACTCGTGGCTGGGAGGGCAAGGGGAGGGGCTGCTATATCATTACTGTCTGAAAACTGAGAGCTCTGGGAGGAGTGAATAATGCAGTCTGCTTATCCTTCCTTTGGAAAGGACTTTAATCAGTGCGAAATACCAGAACAAATCCAAACTCCTGAGTGTGAAATACACCCTCCAGACAAATGACCCTTTCCTCAAGCAGCAAAACCCCAGTAAGTGAAAAATCCTAGCTTTATTTTGAATAATGGAGTTAATAATATTACTTTAAAATATTTAAGGCTTCCCAGGACCACTACATTTGAGAACAAATTATCAAAGAAGCTAAAGGCTCAGGAACTATGAATGTTCCAGTTCCCATGACAATAGCCTTGTTGTGCAGGTAACAAAATATACGCATGCATTTGAGGAAAAGACCAACAACAGTGAAAATTAAAAAACAAAAGCCCACACAGTACACAGTGGTAGAGGCCACTAAAGCATCATCAGGCTTCTACAGGTGCCATCTAGTGGGGAAAAAACAAGGAATTAAAGGATAGCAATGGTATCTGCATTTCCGTAGTGACTTCCTGGTTTAACTTAAGGCTTCACACCAGCCCAGGGCTGGGCTCTTCCCGAGGCCAGGAGACACATGGGCCAACTGCTCTGATCCCTAATTTTGAGACAAACTCCATTAGTTTGCTGACCAGTAACAACGAATAACGCAAATAACTCATGCATATAAATAACAAGTTATGGAAAACCATGAGTGAAAGGACACACGGATCTAACATCAGAGGAAAAAACAGACTTCCTCTCCATTCGGCAGCAGCTGCTTTGAAAAGCACTAGGGTCACGCTGCCGCTACGGAGAAGGCATTTTACCACACCAGCATCTAACCAGCAGTGTCCTGCTGCTGCACCTGATGGTGACAGCTGCCCTGAGGTCCCATCCTTGGGGCTTTCCATGTAGCCATGGGATGAAGCGCAAGCGAACCCCTCTGCAGAAAATATCTATTGCTCTGTTGATAATCAGTAAACAAATGCTAACAAAACAATTATGATTCTCCCTTAAATAGTGTTAGAGCAAGTCTCCTGTGACCACAGCAGTTTTCACAAGTATTTATGCCAGCTAAAGGCTGGACTAACACGCTAACATATTGGAACTTAATGGTACATACTGAAACACTACCCAACTCACTCTGCTGGCTAACAAAATATCTCAGAGATTTAACAATCTTCATATCAAAAGCTAAGATCTAGATTTTGTCCAGAGGCTGTTGTTTCTGCCCAGGGCTCACTCTGGACCTGAAAAACCTCTGCAGCAATGGTTTCCTCCATGCAGGTCAGCCCAGAAAAGAATCCAGGATTCTACTGAAGCAGATGGAGTTCTGCAGTTCCACCTGTCCCTCAGCGAAGCTAACTCCATTGAGATTTTAATGCTGGAAACTCAACTACATAACAGTGGAAGGATGAAGTTCATATTTCTGCATCGAGATGCAAGGAAAGATCTCCACCCACTCTTTTTACATAGATGAGTCACTTGATTTGAGACTGTGTTTAAAAAAGAAGAAAAGTCTTTTCAAAAGCCCCACCCCTGAAGTCTGCAGGCAGGCCCCGTGGACAAGGAAGAGGTCACAAAAAGCCTAAGATTTAACGAAAGGGAATTGCCAGCCAGTTCGAAGTGTGAAAGCTCGTACTCTGTCTGCTTGATGCTGCTCCCTTGCCCCCCACCTCTTTCGCCCCTCAGGCTCAGTCAAAGAGGATTAGTTTTAGAGGAACGTTGTGCAGGAGGATAAAAGACTTACTTCATTAAAGGCAAACCCAAGGTTTGAATACACTGGTGATAACAATGTTCCTCAAAAACCAAACAACAAAAACCCCAGCTTCACTCCTCTCCCCAGAACACCCCACAGCGTAGCTGCTGTGAGGCAGGAGTGTAGAATGAGGCATGCTTATCCTTGGTTCACTCCTTTTGACTTCTGGTGGTGCCAGTGTGTGACACAGACACCATGACAGGGGAACCTCAGGACAGAGGGTCACCAACTTCGTGTCTTCGCGGGTCCCTGTTAACGATAGGAGCTCTGACCTTCAGACAGTCGGAAGTGACTGAGTGCAAAGCTGTGTGCCTGGGCTGCTGTGAGGACATGAGCTGCTTTAAGGATTTTATTCACAACATGGCAGCCATTACATTTTAAAGGCTGTTAACATCATAACAGACCCTTGGTGCAAAGGACTTGCTTTAAAAACAAACACAACGAGTACGGTGGGAAACAGTCAACTGATCAGTTATGAAACAGCACCAAACGGTAACTTTTAAAAAAGCAGATGATTTAGGCTATTTCAAACTTTGTGGGATGTCCTTATATAAAAATCAAGTTTTGTTTTCAGAGTCCATTTGCTTTTGCCACAAGACAAGAAAGAACTGCGTTATTGCATCAGTAGGTCCAGGCAGTAACGTTAACAAACAGCGGGAGCTCTTGCATTCTCTCGGTCAGCAAACACTCCTCTCGTTAAGTGCCACCAGGTCAACATGTCCAAACACCACATACCTCTGTTAACGTATATGCTTCCTCTGCCGTGCACTCAGCTTTCACTGTCGGGTTGCTTAATGCAAATATTATTGGTCGCTCATTGATGGAAGCCATTGCTCTGATCACATCCTGCGAGAAGAGCCGCCCAGCTCCTGCAACTCCTGAAGTACATGGAAACGCACAAAAACAAACCCATGCTTGACGGCCTCAGGACTCATGACAGGTTAAGTTCATGTCACCCCTTGAGACTGCCACTCAGAGCGAAGAACCACCGCCATTTCTTGCAAAGGGAGACAGAGGCCAGGCACTGTTCTGTTGGCCGCTGCTTAAAATTCTCGTTTTCACAGGAACATCTAATTAATATGCTCCAAATGCCTATTTTACATGTTTTTTTCTTTATTGATCTCTGTGAAGAACACTTATAACTGCCCTGGATATACAAATGGGAACTCCAAGCTCTGCACAGACAATTCATCCAGCTGGGTGTCAACTGTGCAACATGCACTCACTTGACACTGGCATTTCTGTCCACACCGAAGCACACGGGAACAAAGAAATAAAAACGGTCCACGTCCGTATACCAGCTACAAACTTTGAGCTGAGGTAAAAAACAGATGCTGAGGCAAAAACCTTTTATTTTCCAAATAAATCAAGTGCAAAGGAGATTACAGAGTTGTACCAGGAAATGCCTGTAATCTCTTTTGACCTCTGAGGACCACCATGGTTACAAAACAATACCGACATATGTCAGTGAGCTAAGAAGTAGCGGTGATCTGCAGTACGCACAGCGCCTTCAAGCATGCTGCTGGCAGATTCTGGCTAGAGAAGCTGACTCGGGGAAAGAGAAAGGTCAAAAAAATTACTCAAGCTACAGAAATCCTGTAAAGCAGAACTCCTGACTGTTCTCTCCCTTCCTGCTCATGTAGGGAACGTGCCTGGGAAAAAGAGTACAACTGTGTCCTCCTGACTTAGTGTCCTTCATTACAGTTCCAGTTCATTGTGGCCAAGCAGTCCCTGAGAACAGGCTCAGAGTTGTTCTACAGGTCAGATACCAGCTGGACAAGGACTACAGGAAGCACTTCACGAGAGCACAAGATGCAGGGGCACCACAGCTGTGATGAAGGATGTACTAGGAGGCAACCTGCAGGTCAGTATTTTCAAGCAGAAAATGGATCTCACTTTTTCTTCTTACCAGAGGAAAGGAAGACCACTGTCACCAGCCTCCTGGGGGCCACATCAGCAAAAGTAAACACAGCAAATAACAAAGTCATGGAAACACAGAAAAGAAAATAACCTTCCTTACCAATGATAGCCGAAGGCCGAAGTACCTTCACTGCCTCTGCAAACGTCTTTGGTATCTGCGCTGGAGCCTGATGTGTAAATGGTTCTTGGTTGGAATCGACCTTTTCCTCTCGGCCCTGCAGATAAAAGTTGATTCTGTTTGTGAGAAGGACATTAAAAGCATTGATCACATCTATTGTGATATTTCAAGGCCCGGTGCACCCCTACCTGAACCAATAATCCGTATTTGTCAAACATCCATACTCTCTTGTAGGCTTCCTCAGCAGAAACACCACTTTCCAACATGGCCATAACAATGAGGTTTGCAATTCCCAGGGCAGCCTTGTGGATAAAAGGACTTTGGTTTTTAATGAGTCACAGAAGGGTTTTGTCATCACAAACACCCCTCTGATCAAGATCCCCACAAAAATAATTAATCAGGCCAGCCCTGAAACACAAGCAATGTTTACTTAGATGGGGGCAGACTCGGGGCATCAGCAGCATCACACCTTCAAGCAAAAGAAAGAGGCAGCTCCTCTGGGTACTCTGCCCCCATGCCAGATCAGTTAAGCAGCCACAACAAAGCAGCTCAGCTGGACACTAAGAACAAGGTAGTGCTGCAGCCCTCCTGCCAGGAAACCACAGCCAAGTGCTTTGTGTCTGCTTCCTGAACCTCCTTCTGCTGCCTGTGACGAAGGCCATGAAGCAGAAAGGGGGCAGAAAGGAGGTGCTGGCACTGCTTCCCTCCATGCCCCCTCTCCTGGCTCCCTCTCCTGGCTCTGTGCACACCTTGCTGCCTGGCAGCAGTCCAGCAGGCACAGGGAAGTGCAGAGCGGGCTCAGTGCAGAGGCAACACAACATCGGCCAGTTACTGCAACCGGGACTTGCCCAGCAGGAGGAATTTTCTGCTAATTAACTTATTTTGTCCACACCATAGGGGCAATTTGCTGATACACCAAGAAGGACGGTGCTGGTCCTAACACTGCTGTGCCAGTAACTAACAAGTGTCTGCTGCAAACAGCCACTGATTTAAGTTCCTAAGAAAACCACCTCTCCAATGCTATAAAGATTAACAGATGTTTTTCCTCCCTTTCTCACTAAATCGTAATTTTATGGTAAATTCCCCCTTATTTACACACAACTCCCTGCTGCTTTTATAAGTTTATGTAAGAAAGTCAAAAACTGAGCCCTGGCAAGTACTAAACCACTTCCAAAGACTGTTCTTTAAGCAGGTACCACCCGTCCCGTTGATGTATTTCAGCTGGCCTTACATGGAGAGCGCTGCAACGAAATTCAAAGAATGTGAATGTCCACAGATACTTCAGAAACAGGAACATAATACGGTTAAATCTCTCGTTGGTTTAGAGACCCTAAGAGAACTCACCTCTCCTGCTCCAAGGAACAGCACTTTCTGCTCTGAAATTGGTTTACCGGTGGCTTTCTGTGCTGCCAGCAGTCCAGCTAAGGCCACTGACGCTGTCCCTGTAGGAGCAGTACAAATCTGAGGAGAGCTGAACAGATCCACATGGCAGATTTTGTTTTTAGGCAAGGTTTCTGCATGTACATAAGGAACATACACATAGGGTATACCTTGAATATCGTCATTGAAGGTACAATATTTCTCTCTGTATTTCCTCAAAAACCGGAAAGCATTGTGGTTTCCGAAGTCTTCAAACTGGATAAGTGTGTTCTGGCCATACCTGCAGAACGTGACAAATACTCCTACCACTGGACACACCAAGAAACAAAATTATTTTAGAACAAATCCTGTACATAATCAATTATCTCTGGACAGAATATGTCCTTGGGCTTAAAGCAGCTCCAGCTCCACTCTGTGGATTTTCAGCAGATAACTAAAAGCAGCAGGTTCCAGGTCACAGTGAAAAATCACTACAGAGCCAGAAATACAAACACATCTCTTGGCTTCTAGTCCAATCTTTATTCCTAAAGTGACTCTCACAAGGACAGCGTGTCACGGAGTTTTCTTGCCAGCAGTTTTGGCCATACTTCGTGCAGAATGCTCAGTGTCATACCTGTCTGTAATGGCTTCCATAAATTCATCAATTAGGTCATCATAGACCTGTGAGCGATCCCTCTTTTGGTACAGGCCCATATAAAACGGATCTTTTAAGAGTGTCTGAAAAAGAATAAATCAAAGACAGCAGCAGGATGAATCACTTCCTCCTTACACACTTCCCAGAGTCCACAGTAACGCATTGCACACCATTCCCAAAGATACTGCCTCTGCGTGGCCGCTGTAACTGCTTCCAGACTGCATCAATGCTCAGTAATTCCAGCTGGCACTCGAGGCTGGTGATGGTTGCTTTTAAAACGGAATAAATCAATACTGTGAACAATAAACTGCTTTGATAAATCTGACTCACACTTCCAGCCTCTTAAAATCAGCTCAACCTGACAGTCCGTTTTACTGTGCTCCAGCATTCAAACTACTTCCAGACACACCATTTCACCGTCAGACTAACTGCAGTGCTTCGATCATGGACAGCTATATAGTGAATTCTAAATCACTTCCCCTCAACACAGCATATTTGGTTTCATCTTAAAACCTCAAATAAAAAATAAAATATAAATTTTATTATAAATAAAATCTCTTTTACAGCACCGAATACATTGAACAAGATACTTGTCATAGGGGTAACTTATGGCAGACAAAGTTCTGTTAAACTTACTGTATTATCAGTTCCAACATCGATGCACACTGGCAAGCATTTATCTGGATGGATTCCTGCACAGGCTGTATACAAGCACAGTTTTCCTACCGGAATTCCCATCCCATACACACCTAGGTCTCCAAGACCCAATATCCTTTCTCCATCAGTGACAACAACGGCCTGAAAACAGAAGCACGTAAAGTCATATATAATTAGTGAAATTTGTAAAGTTTTTAGAGTGATATCAACTGCGTTTGTTTTTTTCTTTGGCAAAAAGCCAGGTACATTCGTACAGTTAAACAAAGAAGATACTGCAAGGAATTTTTTTTACCTGAAGCAATAATGCCTAATAATGCTGTTCTCATTTTCATTTGCTGAAAGCTGCTGCCCAAATCCCTGAAAGCTAGCTGGGAAGGATCCAAGCTGCTGTGTTGAACAGCAGCTTGTAACTGGGGTTTATGATTTCCACCCCTAAATCCAGACATCACACAGTTTGGATAAGTGTTATCCACCTTATCACCCCTTGTGGTTCTCAACTCAAGGGGGTCATAAAGGATCTCATGGCAAAATCTGGGCTTCCCACCCACCTCTTCCGTGCCCCAATCTGAGGACAACATCACCTCTTTTACTGCTGTGTAACATAGTAAGACCCAGAGCTGCATCCCCCAACACTTCCCCCCACAAAAGATGCAATACTGAAATTCAATGAAATGTTTGCCAAATCTAGTTCTTATCATCACTGTTTACTGACACAGAACCCTCATATTCAGAGTAAAACACTGCTCGTCACAGAGATGCACCATCTCCATTAGCTGCATTTCACAATTGCTGGCGAACAACTGCACTGTTTAGCATTTATATCTCCTTCAAATAGCAACCAATTAAGAAGCTGAACTGAGGTTAAACAACCATTAGAAGTAAGAATTACACAATGGTAGTACCTTCACGTCATTCTCTGGCCAGTTATTCACAATTGACCTTATATGACCTCTGTCTGAGATCGAAATAAATAACCCTCTGAAAGACAAAAAAAAAAAAAAAGAGAGAAATATCTTACAGTTGGCAACTAGAAACTTCACTTTGCTTTGCAAAGCTAAATTTTGAACCGTAAAATTTTCTTAAAATTGAAGTGTGGCGATCACAGTTTCTAGTATGCATCTCTATGCAGTCACTTTGACGCTCTAGAAGAACAACACGGAGGAAACACTGTTTGTGATGCCACTTGGTTTTACACTACCACAGAAATGCACTTTCAATACTCCACTAGGGCAAAAAACCTCAGCTGTCAGCTTCAGAAAGACATGGTAGGATTCTCCTCTCCTGAAAGGACACGAGAAGGTAACGCAGCCCCAAGCGTGGCTTTACCTTAGTGAATCTCCGCTCACAACATCACACAAAGTGAGGGGAGGGAAGAGAAAAGGAACAAACACACAGGGACTGACCACACTGTCCTCTCCAAGCATACTGCTTCCCACTGCAGAGTGCTTCTCTGTGGGAGAAGCAGAAAGGAGCAAAGGTGAAGAGCAGAAGTGTCTGTGCTCTGCGGGCAGGAGGAAAGGGACCGTGGAAGGGTTGGTAAGCTCCCAACAGCTGGGAAGTGCTGTTCAGGGAAAGCAAGGGGCATGTCCTGCGTGTGCTGCCATTTGGTGCACTGACAGCTTCTAGAAGGGGGCAGGTTTCAAACTGGTCTATGGCACACACACAGAAGTGAAAGAAGAAAGGAACTGTGAGAACTAAGAGCACCTCTCTCCTCCTTCACCCCAGATTAGGAGCAAAACCATGAGTTTTTTACCGCACACTGGAGTCCTCATGGAGATGAAGGCTTTTAGCCCACTCTCCATGCAGCACTAAAGCTCTCTAGTAAGAGAGCTCTAGAAATACACGTAGAATCTTGAGAGTACCATGGAAAAGAGCTGAAGAAGCTGCCAGTCCGCGCCTGTTCCTTCAATACACAGCTAATGACCTGAATGTTCGTTCTGAAGTCACTGTTAAACCCACTCCACATCCCGACCAAGTGTAGCTGCTTTATCAAAGTAACTGAAAACTGACTCCCAGCAGCAAGCACTTCAATGCAGGCACTATCTGCACCCGGCAGACTCTCCTTTATTTCCTCCAAATCCTCTGTTCTTATCCAGGTCGTCAGCCTCGCAGATGGGATTTCGGGAGTTGGAGGCAGCCACAGCATCCCTCTGGGAATAAAAGAGCTGTATGGCATCTTGGGAAGAGCTAGAAAACTTCTGTTACTTCTGCGCCATATGACCACTTCTGCTTTCCAATATAAACCGTGTCTTCTGTTATTATTTAATGAATTTTGCAGCCCCGAATTGGAGCAACACTTGTGCAGCTGAATACAAAGGAAAATCAAGTAAAACATATCCAAACCTCAGGCAAGTATGTAGAAAACATGACAACAAAACACAGCAGCAATATATATCTACTGCTCCTACTTTGGTCTCCTGAAGATGTGTCCGTACTGGGAACAGGCAAGGCCCACTGTTGGTGTGTATACAATTGGCATTAACCTCTCGATATCATCTTGTAATACCCTGTAGAATAATTTTTCATTTCTCTCTTGGATTCCCATTATGTAGATATACCTGAAATCAAGCAAAAGAAAGAAAAAATAATTGTTTCAAATTTATGCTTATTTAAGATAACTTCAGACAAAACTAAAAACCAAACTTGCTTCATATTATTTCTTCAAGAAATTCCTTTTTCCACTCAAGCTGGGCTTAAAGCATTAAACAAAAAGTTGGAAAAAAGAGAGAAGCAGTACTAAAAAGCCAAAATAAGAACAATGGATATGAGATACCATGCATTCTAACAAAGTCATGTACAAACATGCATTATGACAAAAGATAACCCAAAGATTTATTACAGGATGCAGCTGGGGATCTCATTACTCTTCAAAAAAATTATCAGTGAAAGAATTTTTTACCCAAAAAAAGCACAGTCCTGACAGTAAGGTCTTGTTAATCCTAATACTAACACAGCTTTAAAACAACTCAATCCCTAGCAAAAAAATCCATTCTGAGGGACTTACTAACTTCTGTACATTAAACTTTCATTTTTACAAATTCTTCTGCCAACTTCCTGTGTAGTGAGTCATAATCATTCTGGCTGGACATAGAACCATAGAAAGGCTTGGGTTGGAAGGGACCTCAGAGATCATCTGGTTCCAAATCCCCCTGCCGTGGACAGGGCTGCCAGCCACTAGCTCACTACATCAAACTGCCCAGGAACCCATCCAGCCTGGCCTTGGACACAGCCAGGGATGGGGCAGACACAGCTTCTCTGGGCAGCCTGTGCCAGCACCTCACCACTCTCTCAGGGAAGAATTTCTTCCTCATGTCCAACCCAAACCTCCCCTCTTTCACTTTCAGCCCATTCCCCCTTGTCCTGCCATTATCCACCCGTGCAAAAAGTCGGTCCCCCTCCTGCCTGTAAGCTCCTTTCAAGTATTGGAAGGCCGCAGTGAGGTCTCCCCGGAGCCTTCTCTTTTCCAAGCTGAACAGTCCCAACTCCCTCAACCTTTCCTCCCAGGAGAGGTGCTCCAGCCCTCTGAGCATTTTGGTGGCCCTCCTCTGGACCCGCTCCAACAGCTCCACATCCCCTCTGTACTGGGGGCCCCAGGCCTGGACACAGCACTCCAGGTGAGGCCTTACAAGGGCAGAGTAGAGGGGGACGATCACCTCCCTCTCCCTGCTGGCCACCCCTCTCTTGATGCAGCCCAGGATGCCATTGGCCTTCCTGGCTGCAGAGCACACTGCCGGCTCATGTCCAGCTTTTCGTCGATCACAACGCCCAAGTCCTTCTCTGCAGGGCTGCTCTCAAGGAGTTCTTCTCCCAGTCTGTACACACACCTGGGATTGCCCCGACCCAAGTGCAACACCTTGCACTTGGCCTTGTTGAACCTCATCAGGTTCTCGTGGGCCCACTTTTCCAGCCTGTCCAGGTCCCTCTGGATGGCATCCCTTCCTTCAGGGGTATCAACTGCACCACTCAGCTTGGTGTCATCAGCAAACTTGCTGAGGGTGCACTCGATCCCACAGTCTAAGTCGTCAATAAAGATGTTGAAGAGCACCGGTCCCAGGACGGACCCCTGGGGGACACCGCTCGTGACCGGCCTCCACCTGGACGTAGAGCCATTGACTGCAACCCTTTGGCTGCGACCCTCCAGCCAGTTCTTTATCCAGCGAACAGTCCACCCGTCAAATCCACATCTCTCCAGTTTAGAGATAAGGATATGGTGCGGGACCGTGTCAAAGGCCTTGCACAAGTCCAGGTAGACGACATCCGTCACCCTCCCTTGGTCCACCGATGCCGTCACTCCATCACAGAAGGCCACCAGATTGTTCAGGCACGACCTGCCCTTGGTGAAGCCGTGCTGGCTGTCTCAGATCACCTCCTCATCTCGCATGTGCCTTAGCATCTCCTCCAGGAGGATCCGCTCCATGATCTTTCCAGGCACAGACGTGAGGCTCGCCGGCCTGTAGTTCCCCGGGTCTTCCTTTCTCCCTTTCTTAAAAATGGGCGTGATGTTTGCCTTCTTCCAGTCACCAGTGACTTCACCTGCTCACCTTCACAGGAGAGGTGCTCCAGCCTTTAAGCAACTTCATGGCCTCCTCTGGATGCTCTCCAAAAGCTCCATATGTCCCTGGGCTGGGGTCCCAGAGCTGCAGCACTGCAGGTGGATCTCACGAGAGCAGAGCAGAGGGACAGGCTGTCTGAGGCTACAGCTACTGGACACTTTGCCAATACAGAGGTCATGACTGGTTCAGATCAACAAGGGACATAATGTGGATTTAAAAGTAATCTTTCAGTTGTTGTGAGAAATCAGAGAGTTTTGATACGGTCCAGTAAGCCTCAAACCGTTCCAGTGCTCTTCCTGCCTTTAGGACTCTACACATTCTTATGTGTAGCTACACACCGGCGTATATGAAAACAGTAACAGGACGCTAAGAACATGCCAGTCTAAAAAGCAAACAAACAAACCAACACTGCAACATCAACAAAATCCCTCATATTTCTTCCCAACAAACCAGTGAGTAATTAAAAATAAAAATACCAAAAAATTACCCATTATGAGGCTCAAAATACTAAGACCATAATTCTTTTCCAGCAGAAACTACTGTGAACCATACACACTGTTTTTCACACCTTGTTACTAAGCCTTCAGTTTATCTTCATTCTCACACACTTTTCAAGTATGCTGTAGCATACTCTGGCCCCTCAAATAGTTCAGTGCTCTTAACGATCTGCCACCCAAACCCTACATATCACAGAAATGTAACAGCAAGTTCTCCAGCAAGCTGCTGCCACCCAGTTTGCAGCTTTGCTACTGGCTAAATTGGTGTACATTCTTTTTTATTGTCTCATGGAGCATTAAAAAAGACAAATGCTTCCCAACTTCATTTAGCCACATGATGAATGTACAACTGATGAATGCAATTTTCTGTGCAAAGCTGAAAATAACCTCCAACAGCTGAAGAACACAGAGGAGGCACAGAAGCCTGGTTTGATCGTCCCCACAAAACATTTTTCATCAATGTCCCTACACTCGCATGACAAAACAAGGCGCAGAGGTGCTTACTTTTCCAAGGGGTCAGTCATTTTTGCCAAATTCTTGTGGAAGCGTAAGGCTTGAATGTCTTGTGTCTCTATTTTAGGAGGTAGAAGTCCTTGCAATCCAAGCATCTGTCGTTCATGTAACGTAAAGGCCATCCCCTGGAAACAAGAGAGAGGTGAGAAATACTTTGCTGCTTATCCTCTCGCACTTCTGTTTATTATCGGTTTGCATCTGCCATTTCTGGCTGTCTACTTGCAGAACAGCCATGAGTACCCCAAATGTTATCAGGATCTCTTTGGACAAAAAAAGTAGTCTGTCTACCTTGCAGGCAGGAAAACAAAGCACAGGGTGTGGACATCTGCGTCTCTGTGGGGGTTCTCCTCACCCTGAGGGGGAGTCCACTCTGAGCAGGGCTCTTGCGCTGCCCTGAGCCCTCATAAGCCCTCCCCCAGAGTTCATTTTCCTCTGTGAACCTGGAGAACAGCTAGGAGAGTCCCCTGCAGATGTGTTGGTAAGTGAAAAAAAAACTGGTTCTTGAACTGTTTCCTAGGCACAGAAGGTTGGCCAGAAACATGTGGGTCACCCAGACTCGTCCCTGCAACCACAGTGACATTTAGACAGAAGAGCTTTCTCTGAATTGCTTCACTTCTACAATTTTCTACTTACTTCCGGTACTCCAGCCAGACCCCAAGAGCTACTGAACAGCCCCAGTGCTACTACTGAGATCATACTGCAGCCCCAATCCTTCATTTTTCCCTAGGGCTACATCTAATCTCTTAGTCTCCAGTGTAACAGTCTACTACCAGAACACCTCATTCGTAATAAATTAAGTTTCAGAAGGGTTAAACCAGAAAAATGTCACACCATTTCCATGCTCTTCTGTTTCAAGGTGGATAAAGAGCTTCGTTTATTACTATTTAAATAACAGTGTGAGTTATTTATCGACACTATTCAACAACACTGTTGCTCAGCACACTGCCCACTGCAAGCAGTTAGCAGTGGAGGCAGACAGGCATCTCCATGGGGCAATTAATCCCTGTAATCCCTGGGCATAACTTTGCAAAAACTTCCCTGATCCTAACCCAGATCTGCAGCCAGCCTGGCACAAAGTGGTGGCCCCATTTCCTGCAACTATTGACTTCTTCCAGAAGAGCGATGACAATTTGTTCCTTATTTCGGTTTACCCAGCTGGGTCGGTTCAGGGAATGATTCAATAAATATTTGAAAATGCAGAAGCTGAAAACACAGGGAAGTCTTTCCTCTGCCAAGACTGTGCATCAATGTGCGAGCAGAAGTAGGACCTGAAAGGGACAGGGCCAGCAGCTGTAACATCTTGAAAGGGAAAGAAACAAGAAACATCACTTCTGCCCGCAAACACTGCTTCCTTTATTTCCTAAAGCAGCCGGATTAAAAAAACAAGATCACGTTTTCTCAAATACACCCACAGTGAAGGCAGACTCACACTGCCAGGCTGGGAAAAAAAAAGTTTAACGAAGGCTTCTAAGGTTCGTGTCTTGTAATTACACCCCAAATTCCTTCTGCAGTAACAAAAGTCACAAGGATTTAATGAAATATTTTCCTACTTTAGAACAAAAAACCATAAGATTAGAACATACAGAGATCTTCACGTCTGTGGATGTCTGAATTGGCTTTCAAGGGAATTTGTATAAAGCACATGTTAACAGAACATCTGCAGTTTAAGGGCTATATTAGTTGTAATGTGGTACGCTTTCATGGCTTGTAACCAGTAACTACTGTTATATAATTTAAATAAATGGTTTTTTGGTATATTTTTCTCTTCTCTTACTTAAATCACACTTAATATTGGCTAATATTGGCTGTCTGACTACTCCAATTTAAGCAGTCTGCCTGCTGTACTGTTTTTAAATCCCATGTAATGTTCTAAAGTAATAAAATGTTTGAAGAGCTAGAAAGCCAGCTAGCCTACCTCGAAAGAGAAGAAAACACTCTGAAATACTTTGCAATAAATACTTGCAAAACCTTTATCCACAAAGAAGCGTTTAACCCTGAAATAGGTCAACGCCTTACATTTCTGACAACCCTCCATGTAACAGGTTTGACATTAAATACTGAACTCAATTTACCCTTTCTCAATTACCTGTGAGCAATCTGTGCACCACTTTATTCTTGCCTTGTGTAATTGCTACTCTCAAGAACTCTTCCAATATTTTATGTAAATAAATTTTAAATTACTGCTTATCCTTGAACTTTTTGCCCTTGATGCTTGTTTTTCCGGGGTGTAGCAGTCCCTTTAGCCATGCGGTAATTTTTCTGAACACTGATTTGAAGAGTCGAACCCACAAGCAGTAAGCAGCACCAGCCTGGGGAACAAACCAGGAGCAACCACCTGAATGCCACCACTTTTCTGCATGGCAGAGGACCCGTTTTAGTTTCACTTCTGCATCTGTCACAAGAGAAGCTGAAAGATTCCCTGGGAACGTAAATGTGCCTTCCGAAGCTGCCTGAAAGGGAACCACGAAAACACACAGCTCAGCACCCTTCCCCTTTCCCTTAACTGCCTTCAAAGTTCGTTACCACCAGCAGTTTGTAACTTTGCAGAACAACCACTTCTCAACATAAACCACGCTTGCAGGGCAAGTGATTTAGGACATCGAGCTAAGGACAGCTGGCAAACCGTCTGCAGTATTTTGACTATTAAGTACAAACATAAAAATGATGCCAAGAGAATTACCACATGAAGAAGAACAGAAAAAGAGGCTCAGCTTCTTTCAAAGGATGCATAAACACTGGCCAGCAGTCACTCGGGTCACTGGTAAACGCTACATTAAATGCCAGAATCCCTCCTGTGGTACCACACAGGGGAAGCGAACATTCTACCTGCAGAAATATCTCGTGGGCAAAACCCACCATCAGACGCAGGAGCCTCTTAAAAACAAAGCCCGCCCAACTTCCAGTGAACTTCCTGGGTCCTTCCTGGTATCACACATCCCTCAGGTTTGTTCGGAGCAGAACAGCCACCAGCCTGTGCTAAGTTCATTCGGTTTTATCCAGTCTACAGGCAACCCGGATTTTCAGTGTGTCTGGAGTTACAATAACACGAAACACAAACAATTCCTCAAGTGGTCCTGAGTACTCCCAGCTGTTTGCCCATGTGAGGATTAGATTTTACCACCTTAAGAGGCACTTCAATTTTTGCCCAGGCCCATCTGAGGAGTCTGAATGCCATCAGCCTCCATGCAGAAATCTGACCCTCGCTCTAACCAGAACATAACACGCTCAGGGCAGAGCAGCACCTGCTGTATTCCCATTCATTATCTTCAGCCAGGACTATTGCTGCTTCTCGCTTTGCACCTGGGATGGCAGCTTGCTCCCTGCACAGCACCTTGCAGGACAGATCTTCCTTCAGCCAGGTGCCTAGGAGCTGCAGCGAATTTACCAGCCTCTTCCCTCATTTTACCAATTCCAGTGCATTTGACAGAAAAAGCAATTCGTTCCCAGTGAACCTGGAGGCACCCTGCAACTTGCAGGACTGGGTTGATCTTCTCAAAGGCACTTCAGATCCAGCACCTACTTAAATGCCAGATTCCCAATGGTTTTAACTGGAATTAAATGCCTAAGTACTGCAACAATTTCAGCTTAAGCTGCGGGGATCGTGTTTTGGCTCCTTCTGAGCCTCAGCGCTAGGTGTCCTTCCTCCATGTGTTATGCACTGACTTTCACTTAGATTATCTTCCTTAATCCTCTTTACAGCTCAGGAAAAACAGGTGTCCTTGTACAGACAAAGCAGGGAGTGAATCTAGGAAAAAAACACTTCAAAGACCACAGATGAAAGAATTAATACACACAGACAAATTTATTGCAACAAAACCAACATGCTGCCATGGGAGGGAAAAAAAAAAAAAAAAAAAGGCAAGAAAAGGAAGCGCTGACAGCTTTTTAGAATCGCTGAGAACTGTGCCTTTTAACCCACAAACTAGCTGGCACAGGGACCTCGCTTTGGCCTTAACAACTGGGCTCTACTACAAAAAGCGAGCGACGATGCTATAAATACCGGCACACACACATTCCTGTTGCCCACTTTGCATGAAGGTGAACGGGGACCTGAAACTTGCAAGCAGATTTTTATAGCAGCACTGAGTAAGTAATACCACCGAGAGGCTCCCTGAGCGGGGAAGCATTAGTGCTGATCACTTTTCCCCACCTGCAAAGGCTTGCAGGCACACATGCAGGAGGGAATACTTTTACTTGGTAACAGAAACACTCTCAATTTATAACAAGTAACCTATTCAAAGCTCCTGATAAAGGCGTAAACACATTATATCCAAACATGCCACTGTTTGGAAAATCAGCATTATCCTACTTTACGGGGAAGACTGAACGGAATGGTTTTCATGGAACTTCTAATCACTGTCCTAACACATTCAGCAGTGTGTCAAACGTGGAAATAGCACCAAAAATGTTTTCAAAATATAGTGTGTTTTGCACTGGACTGCGGGCTTTTTCTTCTCCCAGCTCTACTTCCTTCAACCAAATCATCAAATTCACCACTGTACAACACATCTCCAGTGTAAAGTAATGAAGTTCACTCTTATGAATCGAAGATGCCTTTGTTACCTCAACCACAAAGTTTGTGTTTATGAAGACAGCGCAGAATATACAAATCTCTTTTGATTTCTTTCCTCTTTCATTTTTTAAACTCAACTTAATAGCTCTATTCTTCCAGAAACAACACAGTATAAGACACACAACCAACTGGAGGTGGCTAGGGTGTGTGCCTGTGTGCTGAAAAACGACAGAAAGTACAAGGTTTGCAAATTTTCCCCATCAACATGCCCTAAACTCCGACCTGAACCTACAAGAACAGGGCTTCTAAAATGGTTGGCTGCACTCCAGTTCCTGCAAAAAACTGACGTGCTTGCTAGCACACCACAAACAGAGCCCTGTGTTGCTGCCTCTCTGAGAGCAGGGCACGGTTACTGAGCCTCTTGGGAAGGCTGTGCAGGACCTGCTCCGGCCAAACTGCAGAACTACTCAGACCTTCCCCAGGTCTCTCTGCAGGCAAAGACGCCAACAGGTCTTCACCTTCTCTGGATGTGTGGAAGCAAGAGTAAACCCCGTTGGCTGCTGAACCAGACACAGCCAACCAGCAGTAGCTCCCCTTTACCAACGATGTGGCTTCAAGAAAGCCACCCAGCCTCTCCAAGGTTTGTTTGCAAGCACCACCAGTTATGGTGGAGCTGTACACTGCACAGCATGAGCATGATGTACCAAATTGGTTCATCTGCACCACAGAGGATTGCTGAACTCCTCAGACTTTCCATTAGATCTTCTAACTGAACAGACACCATTGCTTCTGTTGCCCTTTAATGGCATTAAGGCTCTGATTAAACAATAGGAACTAAAAACCCTCAGAACCAAGACAGCTTCCTTCCTTCTCTCGTCCAGAGCTCCAGCAGCTCAGCAGAACAGCTGATGTAAGTGAAAGGAGGTGCAACACCACCCACACCTTCGGCACCTGCACCTCCTGTTCAGATGGACAATAAACGCTGGTTATAGATTAACTAGCTCCACCTCCTCCTCACCCGTGAACCCATTCAAAAGCATGCAGGTCTCAAGGAGGCTGATCAAAGCTGCAAACACATGACCTTGCAGCTCCACGCAACAAACCTTCCACCTCCAAATGAGCTGGCCAGCACTCAAAACTCCTGGTGCTGGGTCTTTGGGCTGCATGTGTGCATGCATGCATGCAAGTTCTGGAACTAGGGCTGCTGTGAAAGCTTCCTGCCTTCTAGGACCTTTCTTACTGACTGATCAGAAACTGCTGGTACCTGAAGATGACTGTTTGCAGTCCACCTCCACATCCTGTTTACCCTGGTTTTCCCAGGAAGGCAGATGAGCATTGCTCATTGTGCACCCTGGCTGCTCAACCACACTGCCACAGCCTAAAATATTTTCACACAAGAGAAAGCAGTAAGTCAAAGGTCAGCACGGTCAGAGCGGGAAGAGGAAAGGGAACGTCTGCTTTCAGATCTTCAGGTTCACACAGCCCTTCCTCACGCTCTCTTGTCCTATCCTACCTATATCGTTCAGCTGTCTTTAGCTTATTTTTTTGTTTTCTTTCCTTTTTTTTTTTAATTCTGAACTGTAAACACACTGTTTGGATATCTGCCAGAAGTCAGAGAGGTCAGATGCATCTTTGATAAGAGATCTGGCTCTTTAAACAAATGTAATCTAGCAGAGTTTAAGTGAAGTGTTCAGTAAGGCATATATGCAAACAAATTGAGCTGAAAAATCTGGGAATGAAGAGATGAAAATGCAATTAATGGTACAGCCAAATACAAGACGTGAGAAGACGATCACCTACCTAGAAGACATGCACTTTGGCAGTTTATCAGGGATTTGTCTGGGATCAGTCTTCAATTGCCACTCATGACACCCCTGCTGAATTTCCTTCTGTCCCTTTTTTAACATGCTGTGTATTCCCATGCATGTATGTAAATATGTATGCATGAATGCGCGTGTGTAATGCAATGTCCTGAAGACAAAAAAAGCTGAAGCTAAAAAATTGTGTGGCACTGTCTGTACAGAAGAACAATATCAAAGGATTAAATAACCAAATAATACCGAGGCACAGAGTAACAGCAACGGCGTGCTGGAATCAGCTGTGCAAAGAACAAGCAGAATTGATGCCACAAGGTAGAAAAACATCAACTGCTCACAATCAAAACACCGAAAGAGTCACAAATTATGCAGTTGCAAGCATGCTGCAAGCACAAAGAAACCAAACATACGAACAACGTTATGGGTCACATATTTCTGGTGCAGACAGAGATGTTTTGATGTCGCTCTTCATGGCAGAATGGACACTGCCAAGATCAGGGATCAGCTGCTCATTCTTCATGTGTTCTGTGCTAGAAGAGTGAGAATCCTAAGCTTTACCAAAATATAAATAACAATTTCATTGCCAGTACTAAACAAATGTAACTGTCCTAAATAATAAATAAAAGGTCCTGAATAAAAGCTCCTGAAGCCAATTAACTGTAATTTGAATCCCTGTCACTGAGCACTTCAGCAGAAATCAACATCATGGAAGACTGTAAATACGCATGGATGCCAGGGATGCAGTTACAGTCCGTTCTGCAATTGTCTGGCTGCAACAGCAAGGGCATTACAGATATAGCCTGTGACCTTTCCTGAGCTGCTCTGACAACAAACACTTGAAAACTGGCTTTGAAACATACAAGCCTAAAACAGTTGACGTAGGCAATGTGCGCCTGAAGGAAGCAAGTAAGGATGGGAAAGGAATGCAAGGAACCAACGGCAAGAAAACAACAGCTCCAAAGGCAAAGTACAGGAACAGATTCATTTATGCAAGGGGAAGGGGTTACTGTCTGACAGTGAAACCAGCATCGTGCAGTATAGGGCCCATGCATATCAGAGGAGACTGAATGTTCTGCAGACTTCATAAGGACTGTAAAAACTAATCACAAGCAACTAAAACACAAGTTATAAATTGATGATCTTAACGAGTTGCCAAGAAGAGATAAAGCCCATTATCTGTGACTAGGTACGTGATATAGATCTACGCACTGGAGGCACTGAGAGCAGGAAGAGCACAAACAGTAAAGCGACTTCAATATTTAGTCAATTATTTACTTCTCTGCTGTATTCCCAAAATACATTTCCACGCAGATACTGCGCCCAACCACCGAGCAGTATCGCTCGTCTGGCTGATAGCCCCATTCAAACAGGTGTCAGTCTTAATTACAGGCTGACAGAACGGAGATGAACACATGCAGAAGTTTTTTTCCCTCTCAAGTATTACTATTGCAGATATTTAAAAAGAATAACCAAAAAAATATATTATTAATAAGCAGCTCTGATCTTGTCCTTCCTCCTCAAAAAAAAATCCCCTCAAAAATACTGGACTGTGCTCAGTCGAATGGAGAATTCCAGGCTTCCAAAATGAATGTAAAAAAAAAAAAAAATTACCACCACAGGAACAATAAGAAATGACCTATTGTTTTTGTTTCAGAATGCTGTTGCATAATCAGCCCTTGGAAAAGCTTACAGGGCTTGAAATAATTTGCACTGGCATGTCAAAGTGTTTACAGCTCAGAAAAGTCTCGAGATAATCTGATCTCCACAAATCACACCAATCCATTCTTTCCTCCTCCCCCAACACAACAATTCTAATTTTATTTTTGCAGCCAGCCAGTCCCTAACTTCTACAGTTCCCTTTCTACAGAGTCTGCATTCATGCAGCGTCGAGGCACCTCACACTATACCACACTGTACAAAAATGATAAGAAACATGACTGCAGGTTGTCCTCCTTTCCTTTCAGGACATTTAGGAGTCACTCTTCCCTAAAGAAACACCACAGCAATTCTCCCTGCAGTTACAGGCACGACACAAGGAGATGCAGCCTGCAGTTCCCAGCCTGATATCCTCACTTGCTCCCCTTACAAATTTTTAAAACCAGTGGCAAATATCTCTAGTTATGAGGGAAAGAGAGGATAACGGGGAAAATAATAATTAAGAAAAAAAAAAAGTGTCGTGCAGAGCCAGCCTAGCCCTTCCACTAGGAGGAAGGCTCAGGAGTTACATGTGGCTTGCCAGCTGGCCAAGCCATGGCAGCGCACGCTCCCCTGCATCCAGGCAGTGCCACGGGACAAGGGAAGGAGCTAAGAATACAGGGGGAGAAGGTGTCACGGCTGTGAGGAGGAAGGAAAAGGAAGGGAAGGAATTCTGCAGTGAAGGGGAAATGTTAAGCATTACAGGAGGAAAAGTAAGATCAGAGAGGAGAGAAGGCAGCCATTAGAAATGTAGGATAAAACCATGGAAGCCCAGCTTTGCTAGCTCCACTGCTCATGAAATACTGTCAAAGGCAGCCAGCTAGTTTGTCACCTTTCTCAGACAGTTTAGACAGCCTGGATCAGCTACAAGAAGCCCTCATCTCCCGCTAGTTTTAGCTCACAGGTTGATTGCTTCAATACTCCCGAAGACTATTACAGCCCTGCTGGAAAAGAGACTGGGGATGGGGAAGCAGAATTTTCTATAAAGAACAACAACCAACCAAACCCTGCTTTCTTAGAAGTTACTCCCAGTGCAGGGAATTAACATAACCTCTCTACCTCTCCACTAGCTCCACATGAAGCTTATTTTTAGATGCACCTTATCTGGCTCTGCAGGGATGTTTCTTACCGATAAGGCTCCCTCCCAGTTCAGCCTGGAAGGCACATGCCAGGATCACAGAGGCTAGCGCTTTCTTTCACCAGCAAGACAGAATTCAAAATTAACCACTGCAAACTATGAAATAAGACTCTTGGCTCGCTAAAGCTTTACTTCAACCGGCCCAAAAACAAAGCCAG
Organism: Alectura lathami; assembly: GCA_013399715.1. NCBI lineage: Eukaryota > Metazoa > Chordata > Aves > Galliformes > Megapodiidae > Alectura > Alectura lathami. The sequence goes on along the minus strand of VXAV01002082.1, from coordinate 97,678 downwards.
CAAGGAGCAAGAATCAGTGACCCCTCCCTCGGCGCAAGGCAGCAGCAGTATCAGCTGTTTCTATCACCACAGAGCAGGTACGTGCACACTGGCAGAAGCAGGCGGTGTTACTGCGAGTCCCCGTACTCCAGGTGCCCAGGCAGTAATCCTGAAACGATCGCTGACCCCTCCACCTGCGCCCTTTTCTGGCTGTGGCCCAACAGGACTCAGGGCAGTGCTTTCACCCTGGAACAACGTCCGCTGCGCTGCTCCCAGATGAAGATAAGACGTTTGATAAGCACACGCCACCCACCTTGTTTGTCCGTGGGTTCAACATCAGCGGCTTGCCCTTCTCCTTGGTGTGCGCACCACGGCGTGCCATCGCGCAGGGAGCGGCAGCTGCTCTCAGCCGGGAGAACATCTTTGCTTCAGTACCTGGGGGGAGGAAAAGAGAATCTTTTAGAGAGAGAGGCAGTTGAATTAATATCCGTGCTTCTAGGCCAACTGTTTGGGGGGAAGCAGGTACACGCTTCACTCAGCCCCATGGTAATGACCCAAAGTTGCCTTTGGCAGGAAGAAAAAAAAAGACGGAAGGCTTTACGACGAAGACAGTCCACAAGCAAGTGAAGAGAGCATGCAGAGATACTGATCTGCAGCCAGTCAGCCTTACAGCCGCCCCATGAACCCAGCACAGAACTGCCACGAGCAAGTATCAGCCCTCTGTGGCGACAGAACAGCTGGCACCGGTGCAAATACCAGGGAGGACAGAGCAACTTGGGTTAGCGCAGCAAGAAAACGCAAGCTGGGTTTCTCCTGTAGCTTCCTGACCACAGAATCTGCTGGCTTAGATGACAGAAAGAAAGGAAATGAAAGAAATGATGTCTGTGAGCACAGTGAGGCTAGATTAGAAAAAAACGTAGCACTGAAACAGTAAATCATCCATTGAACCTCGGGATTCCACACAGGATTCTGCAGCTGGTGCCCACCGTCCCCTGGCCCTGCAGTCTCCCACCCACACACCAGGACAGTGAAGCAGGTAGGAGACATTTTGAAGGAGTGAAGAGATGCATGGTTTGGATTTTTAATTTCTTCCAGATGGAAGCCAAAATTAGATTAAGGAAGAAAGCTACATTACATTAAATACAGCCTGGATACTTTAGAAGACCTTACTGTAATCACATTGACCCATAATCAACTTTTAAGATGGCAGACGGATTGCAGAAGTTACAATCTGAGGATCTCCTTCAAAATCATTAAAAGAGCCTGTGGACATCCAGTATTTTTCATCATCAGTTATATTGGAGTTTCTCTTCCACACTTTGTAAAGCACAGAGAACGTCACTGACATGGAGCAGGTTCCCTGTCTCGTGACTTTTACCTGTTCATTTAGGCCTTGGAATTTGAAAAAGTTCCCCTCACCACCCATGCGGTCAGTTGTTTTGTGGTAAAAAACATGAATTTACTTCCACTGAGTGGGACCACCACCAACAAACATAGCTTTTAACGTGGTAATTCCTCCCTAACCCATCTGGCGGAGGGGTGAATGCAGCCGGGCTGCCAGAACGCAGGCAGCTGAAGATGACTACCCGCAGCAGGATGGGATAAGCAGAATTAGCGTGGTGCTGCAGAACAAGCAGCCCTCAGGAACGGCGATTCAGCCTCAACTGCTGGCAACGCTGACTGCTCATCTGCCACCGCCATCCACTGCACATCCGTGTCCTCACGCCTGCCAACCTGAGAACAATCTCTTTTCAGCCCGTTTCAGATCTGAAGTGCTGCAGCAAGCCCAGCACATGACGCCAGCGGGCTGGTTTTGGGGTGGCTTTAACCTGTCGTGAGCAAATACCTTAAGGAATTGCAGAGCAGGCCGAACACCACACCTTATCTCACCCTAATTAAAGCTAAATTGGTTCTTAAACGCTCATTAGTTGCATTGAGGCAAACAAGACTGTGGCCCAGATTTCTCCTAACTCAATCAATTAGCTCTCTAACCCATGAGGGGGTGGGAGGCAAAGGGAAGGCTTTTCAGGGGTATGATTTAAACCTTGTTAAGGTAACAAGGTACAATGGGTAAGGTCACAATGGGTTTTGTAGAAGTTACCTAAAGAGAGGTCAGGGAAGGGAAATGGGAAAGCTGCAGCATCCTAAACACTGCTATGCAGGGAACTGAGGCTGTGCAAGGTTCCTACCTGCAGCAGGGAACAGGAAGAAAGCAGAGAACTGAATTCCTGCTAAAACATGTGCTGGCACAACCAGAACAAGGATTATTTTCATACTTTTAGTACTTGCCAAGGAAAGAATTCTAAACAAGACTGCGGTGCACTGTTAGGCTCGATCCAATACGACTGGTGATTTTTGACTTGTTACCAAACTCATGCGGCGTCACAGCTCCAGAGAACTGAATTCCTCAGGGCACCTGATGACAGCTTTCTGCTGTGCCTTATCAGGAGGCATCTGGTGAGCTCAAACTAATTACCAAGACCGCACAAGTGTCTTTATCTAGAAGGAAATGTTCTGCTGCTGCAATTACAGATTTACTGAATGGTAAAAGCTACTTTTAAAGTAGAGGTTCATCCTGCTTCTCAAGAGGTGTGATTAGATTGTTCAGAGAGTCAGGAAGCTCGGTGTCAACTGCAGCAAGGTCTGCCTCGATCACCGCGCAGGCTGTCTGACCCGTGGATCATGCGTAATGCCAGCGGGTACCTAAACAGGCAGCAGCTTAGGCTTCGTGACTTTGCAGCCTTCCTTCGGTTTGATGGATGGTTAAACGTCAAAGTATTTCAAGCTTTCCAAACCCCTGTGTAAATGAAGTTCCAGTCTTTCTTTCACCTGCAGAAATTACCAAGCCCTTTGTGTTAACGCGAACTTGCTCTTGATAACACAAGCTGGAATGACTCATTCGAGGCTGTGAAAGCCTCGCTGAGTTTCCAATCTATCTGGCCCAAAGTGATTTTACTTCCTAATGCACCTCTGCTCTAGGGCCAAACATTTTCTCCTACAAGCAATCTACACGGTGAGGCTGCGCCAGGCTGAGCCTGGTGTGAAAGTGCGACTGCACTTCCCCTTTTTCTTTTTCCCTCAACAAAACAAGCTGTGCTCACCCAAGCATGACACAAGCCAGGCACATGCAAGCTGGCTTCATCACTTCAGTAATGATAAAGCTGCCTGAAATTATTACATTAGGCAAGTCCCAACTATAAATGTCCCCCAAAAAGGGTTTTGCTTTAAAAAAAAGGTTACCCTGCATGCTTACTTAAAAAACAAAATAGGTTTCCTCACATGTTGACCAGAGACTGCTAGGCAAAGCTAACAGAAAATGGCAGTAATATTTCCATTTCCTTCCAGCAACGTCCTCAGCCATCTTTTTACATGACATTTCTAATGCACCTTGAGATCTGCAGATCAAAAGGAACGGTCACGTTGGCAGGTGTTACTAATAAAATGCTCACTGTGAGCTGCTCATTCTGCAAGCAGATCTTCAACTACTTTTCTCTTTAGTTCTGTGCCACACAACACAAGGAGAAAAGCTGGATGTGAAGTACTCAAGCAGGCGAAGTTCACTCTTTGAGGTCTGAACAGTTCAGTAAATAAAGCAGACAAGCGAATTCAATGAGGATAATTCTGAATTTGTTTGTAAAAGGAGGCGTACTGCTCTCTGAATTACTTTAGCTTACAGTGTCAGCACAAACAGAACAGCGTTTGGTGCTGGAGACGTGGTTTGTAGGAGCTCTCACCATACAGCATCAGGGAGCTATTTTTCAGACATTAATGGACTTGACCTAAGTATTTTCCCTAACATAAAGTCCATTAACCTTGTACTGTGGAAACTCTTGGCTTAGCTCAACAAAAAGTGCATTCACATCCTTGATTCTATCTGATTCATCTTTCTGGGAAGGCTCTAGAAGCAAGAGGAAGTGAAGCTATGTATGCGGGACATTAGCCTTATCCAGCAGCAAGGTTCCAGAACATTGTACACAAACAGAAAGCCACCGATGCTTTACTCTGGAGAACAGATAGGCAGGTATACTACAGGTGGAGGACACTAAAACCACAGATCTTTCACATGAGTCAAGAGAGAAACAACCTGCTGCACCACCTGCTGCACGCTGACAGAAGGGAATTCCTCCTGGCAGAGCAACTCAGCAGTAAGCATGGAGAAGGAGGGCTGCTGCAGCATCACCTTTAGTGGGACCATGAGCTTGTCAACCATTTACACATGGTGGGGTGCACTATAGTTTGGACTTAAAAACACACATGCAAAATTATTCACCAGAGAACAGTGAGGTGTTCCTTCTGTTGCAACAACGGTGCTGCCAGGAGTGGTAAGGACAAACATGTAAGCAGTGTTCACTCCGGCACAGCATCCTGCCACACACTTCAACACTTCCTCAGTTTGCAGCAGAAAAAGCTCCAGATCTCGTCCACGTGCACGCTGCTGACTCACAACGCTGCTGCACAGGGCTGTCAGGGGTTGTCCTCAGACTGTAATACGCCTGTGCTTAACTTGCACGCTCGGGCTGAATTTCTGCACACTTTGTCCCATGTAACAGAGCCAATGCCGCACTAGAGAATCCTGACTGTCCATACACACAAGCTGTTTGCAGGGCTGAGCGTTCTGCACAGCTCTCTGAACTACCCATACACACACGCAGGAGTTCTCCTCACTGCTCTCCTTCATTACCAACTTTTTGGAAGGAAGAACACAAATGCACCACATAGTTAACACACTACTCTGCAGTAGGACCGCCCATTTTACCAGCCCTCTATCAACATGCTGTATGCTTTGGGGTTTTGTTTTTTAGTTGTTGGTTTTTTTTTTTTCCCACAACTGGTTCTGAGATCCGTCTTGCACACCAAGGTGCTCAGAGGCAGCTACCTGGTACCGTTCACATTACAGTGCACCGAAAGCAGCACCTGCGACAGCGGCGTTTCAGACGTCCACAGCGCTTCTTTCACCAAGCGGACAGGAAACGAGGCTGAGGGAAACGAGCCCCAGCAGCTCCCCGGCCCTGAGGGCAGGGCCCGGGGTGGGCTGAAGGGACCCCGCGGCCTCGCCCCCCGCAGGCCTCGCTTCCTGCGGAACAAAGCAGCCGCCTCGCCCCTTCCACCTGCCCCGGGNCTCCCCGTGGCCTCCGCTTCCCCTCAGCGGAGGCGCCGGCACACGGAGCCTGCGCCGCCTCCCTCCCCACTCCCGGGCGGGTGCGGAGCCCCCGGCCCGGCCCAGTCCCGCTCCCGGCCTCCGCAAGCCTCAAGCGGTATCTGGACGCCCAAGGGGCCAGGGCGAGAAGCCAGCGGCCCCTCCTCGCCCTCACAGCACGCCGCGGGGGAGAGGCTGCATGGGGGGAAGAAGGCACTCAAGGAGGAAAGGGTTGAGAAATCTGGAGAAAACGCCCCCAAAACACAGGTTTGTAAAGGGACGGAGGCCTTTCGCACGCCACTGCAATTGTAAAGGTGTTACCAGAACGGGATCTACCTCCTCCTGCGGCTGCCCTCTGAGTGATGCTGGCCGAGGACCTGTCTCTATTGTGCAACAGCAGCCGCCATCCGCCGGAGCTCCGTCGGCCTCAGAAACCAACACTGAATGGAGCAAACAAGGCTGCACCGGGGAGGGACCCTCCGGAAGGCGGGGCTTTCCCCATGACTGACAACAGCACGCAGCCAATGAGAAGGGCGCCGCCTCGCAGACCGACCTCGCGCTCCACCAATGAGCTTTCGTCTTCGCGGCTCTCTGCCCTGGCCGGGCAGAAGGCGGGCAAGGCGCGGACCGTGATATGTTAATAAGGACAAGCCCGACAGCCAATCGGAGGGCGGAGGCGGAGCGAGGAGGCGGGCGCTGTGGAGGCGCGTTCGGAGAAGGGGCGGGGCTTGCCTGAGGGGAAGGGGGCCGTGAGGGGCCGGAGCCGCGGGGGCGGCGGCGGCGTGAGCGGGGCCGCTGAGGGGCCGTGGGTGAGGGAGGAGGGCGAGCCGGCAAGGCAAAGCAGAGCAGGGGGGAGGCAGCGAAAAGGAGGTGTTTTGGGGTAGAGGGCAGGACCCCCTAAGGGTAGTTACTTGAGACAAGGTGGAGACTGCTGCCCAACAGACCCCGGTCACCGCTGATGGGAGGCAGCTGGTGTTAAAACACCTGCATACCGTTATGGGCCTACTCCAGATCGGCTTTGCCACGCAAAATACATTATTTGCACGCTTCACAGCTCCGTGTTGTAATAAAACTCGTTGCCAGAGAGGCCTGAGTCTCAGCTCTGGCCTCGCGTGAGGAGGATTTCTCTGGAACGTCCTCTGTGCTTCGGGGCGTTTCTCCAAGAAATCACACTGAAATGGTCTAAAAATCTAAAAGTCCTGGGTGCCGACATCAATCAGGGCTCCTCAAAACACACAGAAAAACACCTTCCAATGAAAACTGAACCTCCCTGTGTTGCCATACGCAGCCTGAAGGGCTGGGGTGCCCCGTCGTGTGCAGCATGTTTGGTGAAAACAGAAGAACTGGCAGAAAACTGCAAGGCAGCTTCTGCTACAGGCCAGCAGGAAAAGTGCCAGGCCCAGAAAAACATCACGGTCTGAAAAAGCATCACTTTTCCTAATAACATAGAGCTATTCTTAATATCCTAACCTTCCTAATAGAAATTAATTCTCTTCCGGCACTCAAAATGATTTAAATTCTTAGGAACACTATGCAGTGAAGAGCGAGTTGCTATAGTAACCGTAACAATAAATGTGTGAACCCACTTAATCAATGCCTCCTCTTCTAACCATGATTTTGAAGCTTGTCACAATCTATGTATTCTGCTGCTCCCCTCACCCCTGTCAGCGTGAGTGCAACGGCTTTGAAACGTTTCTGGATAACGCGGTGCTGCACGTATCGGCAGAGAAGACTGCTAAAATAACACGCCAGGTCACGACTTTGTGCCTGGCTAAAAATAACCCAAATTAAAGGCATTTAGGAACACCGGACTTCATACCCAAGCAGCATAAATCAGTGCTGCTGTCAAACGACGTCATTGTGGAGCGGCCGAGGACCTTGTCCCACACGCCCGATGAATGGTTAACGCCCTGCTGAAGCGTGCTGCCTAACGCCTCGCCTGGTGAAGGACCAGCGGAGGGGAGGGCTGTGTTGTAGCTCCTCCAGTGGCAACCCCATGGTATCAGTCACGTTCATCCTCAAATCCAGATGCCAGTCCTGCAAAGCTTTTTCCAGCTCCAGGTTGCGGAGAGGAGGTCAGCACCGAGCTCCATGCCGTCACACGCCCCAGCACCCCGCAGCATCCCGTGCGACGTGTCATGCTGCAGCTCAGCCTGCCGGCTGCTGGCCCAGGCTTGGCTGATCCCCAGGACAACATGGATGCTCCGAGTCTGACCCACAGCCATCAACGTGGACAGCAGTCCCACCGCAGCGTGAGGCCCTGCTTGCTGAAGCTTGTTACTCACTGCACGCTGCTGCACAGCCACCGATCGTTAGATTTACGGCTAAACCAGGCACTGCCTGTGCTACAGAGCAAGACAAGGAGCCGATCCATCTTCCCCCCAAGGACTCGTATCACCGTATTTGGTGCTCGGCACAGCAGAGGTCCTGTTGGCACACGTGCTGTTGTTGCTTTGCTGTTGCCAAGAGAGCAACCGGGAGCCACTGGCATTCCTGAGCTCCTGAAATCCAGCTGCCACGGCTCTGCTAGCTCTCTGAGCTGTTTGGGACCAGCCTCGAGCAGCTTCGCAGCTCGCTTACTACACAGCATGAGTTCATTCAGAATTTTTAATACAACGGGAAACCACAAGATTATCACAGCACATTTCCTGCATGCATGGGCCATTGCATTTAACTCAGTTTCTCCTTCACAGAAAGCCAGGAATCCTGCTAAAGTAAAACATACCTCCCAAAAGTCCTACAATCTCACTTTGTAGGTGCACATCGATTGCTTTCACTCTTCTAAACTGTGTTTCTTAGCCGAGTTTTCCCGGCCTTCTGATCAGGTGCTGCTTGTCATGCCTCTCTTTGCTCAAAGCTGGCTACTTCCTGTTTTGTTTTTCTCGTTGTGTTCCTCACTGACTGTCACCACGTCTGCCTGATAAATTAAACAGCAGATTTTTCCCCATCCTTGAGATAATTTTGTCTGTCCTTTCTGTAACAGTTCCAGTTTCTCAAATATCCTATTTAAAGCAACACCACCAGAGCTGGACTCAATGTTCTTGTTTTTTATATCACTGATTCTTAGTGCAAATTAAAAAAAAAAAAAAAAAAAAAAGTCACCTCTGTTCTACTCGCAGATCCAGGGCTCTTTTCCTTCCCTCCACAATGCTCCCTCAACACCTTTGCTATCACTCTCGTAAATATGCTGATGATGTACCTATGTACACACAACAACTGGACAAATAGTGAAGCACGTGATCTTTCATCCACCTTCAGTCTCCGAATTTTTACAGTACGGATCTGGGCAGACAAGCCATCTCTCAGGAATAAAGCTTCTACAGCCTGACAAAAACGGGCATCTTCATCTTTTCACCATTTCTGTTAAAACGTGCAGAGGGTTGGCCTTACAGGTGGACCAATCCTCGTACAGAGAGGGCCCTAATGACGCTTCCCGTTTGCTTTATGATACTATGGCAGGAACTACAGTTCCCCAAGGCAAGGTTTGTGAAGAAAGAGCAGTTCCACTAAAAGATGCCACTTCTCTCCACAAACCTTACGTCTTGTATATTCAGAGTAACAACACTGCTAATTACTTCTGTAGTGATTTTACCTTTTACGTTTTGTTCTCTTTTGAAGTTTCTCTGCTTAAATTTTCTCACATATCACTTTTGCAGTCGCAATTGTCCAGTCTGTTCTCTGGCTCTGAGACCAGTTTGCATGGGAGCAGCCCATGTCCTTGTGATTGAGGTGTTCTGCCATCTGAGAAGGGCTCAGGGAAGGGCATCTCCTGTGCTCCAGCAGATGTTTGGGAAGTGTGGGCCCAGTCCAGAACCATGCTTGGGGCTGTGCTGGGGATTTAACAGTGTGGATGACACAGCTAAATCCGCCAGTTAAACTAATGAGGCTTAATGGCTTGCCCTGTTACTAGCCCAGATGCAGGGAGCAGAAGGAGGTGGGTGTTCAGGCTGTCCTGGTTGCTTGCCCTAAGGCAGCGTTGCTCATACTGCATGTCCAACACAGAAGGACAACTTTTGTTAGTCTCACATTTCACAACTGGTGCTTTAGTCCAAGTTTTTCTTTCTCGTAAAAACACCTTTCTTCTGCCAGCCACCCACATGCACTTTGGGCTGGGCCTCAAGCAGCATTTTGTCTCGACTGGGGATGATGCTGCTTTCACACATACCCGCACATTTCTGCAAGTCTTGCAGTCTGGGTGCTTTGGTGTGCAGAGACGAAGGCCCCTCCCGCCCTGAGTCCCCTCCTCAGTGACTCCTGCAGGTGCAATGGCAAGCTAACACACCTCGTGTTGGCTGCATTCTGATTGACATTTTGCTTTGATCCGGAGGATGGCGAGCAGCCTGGCCTCAGACCGTCGGTTTCTTCTGCTCTGCTGAGCTCCAGAGCAGGCAGACACAGGGTGACAACACCACGACTGTCTAACCAGGGGGTATTTCATATTTCATCTTGGTTTACACCTCTTCCTCTACTTCCTTCACAGCAGTGCTTACAGCCTTCTTGGTACCTTCAGGCCCTAATACATCTCCTTTTCTGCCGAGAAGTGGGTAAATACCTTTCCCTTCTCCACTGCTGTTAGTTTTATTGTATTAAAACCAGGTACATTCCCATGTGCTGGAGTCACAGCTTCCAGCTCTGGTGCAGACACACCGTGAGCTCACCTTTTCCTTCCTGGCCTTGCTCTTTGAAGCTTTCGTCCAGAGATAACCATCAGCACCCCACCTCTGCCCTTTTGAATCACCTCCTTGCTATCACATTCCAAATATTTCTTCTCAAGCAGTGGAGCTCCTTAGGTCTTGATGGAAGGACAGAAGGACACACACTGAGGCTAGCAATTTAGGCTCAGGAGAGAAGCTGGATGGCTTGCCTCTGAACACAGCAGTACCCAATGAGCTTCTTCACCAGGATTTGTGTGATTATCCAGGCTGTGTCCTGAGGACTGAAATAATCCTTACAGATTCTCCATATTGCAGATCCTTTTGGGATCAGCTGGAGCCCAGCACCCTCAAAATGCAGACCAACGGCAGCTAATTCCCAGCCTTACAAAGGGTGTGCTGTTCAAACAGGAAAATAACTAATAATAATCTGCTAATTAATTGCATATCATTAATTATTATTAACAACCTGTAAAGCTGCAACAGACTGGTGGAAATGACATCTGCTTAAGTACATGTGATATTTAAACGGTCTGTGATTCACCGAGAAAGCCCCACCAACAAAGCAATATTGGCAATGTCATGCAGGGCTCGCCTCAATCCACATCCTGGGCAGTGGAAAGGTGTCAGCGCAGCTCTGCAGAATCAGCTGGTGGCTTTGAGATTCAGGAGTCAGGCACAAAACGAGGCAGTTGCCGAGGGGAAGCACTGCCCTCTTCCGACCACTCGGTATAAATCAAGTTGGGATTCCCACTGATCACAGCCGGTAGAAAAGCACCAAAACTGTGGACACGAAACTTGCAGTGAAGCTCAGAAGTCCTAAAGCTCACTGATTTCAGCTCAGCTGGAAAGACCACAGCCCCACCAGTAAGGATTTGGTGACACCGCATCTGGGTTTAGGACCCTGAAATCAGCACACAGCGCTTTTCTGACTCTCTCACACCTAGGATGGGATGCATGTGTACTGCAGGAAGAGAACGGACCTTAGAGGACTGAGGACAGTCAGTGTTAGGACTTGAAAATAATGAGATAAGGGATGAGATCCATCAGCCCTCCACGAAGAGACACTCGGTGACATCTGCTGCTGCCTTAGACTGATGGACGCAGCTCCTGGGATGCTGGAAAATCCCATGGCCTGAAACCATCTCTAATGAGAACAATGTGCTCTTCCTCCTTACGGCAGTGACAGACAAAAATAATGGAGAGATCTCCTAAAAAAAAAATCCATTAACCTTCATAGGTCTCCAAATTCTGCTGGTCAAAAATTAATTTTCTGTGTTTGTTATCACAGTATCACCATCTCCACGCTGTCTTCTCTGTAAGACTAGCAAACAATAGCATCCTAATCAGTGCCAATTAACTTAATTTCCTGTGAAAGAGACGAGATAAGAGCCTAAGGGCTGATAAGCTCAGCACCAGCTTGGTACCAACGTGTAACAGCTTCTGCTTCTGGAGAAGCCAACTGCCTGCTGAACCACTGAAGGTAAAGTGGCCACGTGGCATGTTAAAGTGTTCTTACAGCTGCTGACCTGTGATACAACTTCTGTGTCCTGCTTGGAACCTTTCTGCCTTTTTGTGGTGTTTGACACATGCTTTTACTGGTCTCATATCACTGGCTGAATCCCAAAATCTGGCTCCTTCTGCAGGGAAGGCTGGTATTGAGAATGTGCTCAGGGAGAAACAATTGCAGGGTGAGTTTTACATCCCAAACAATGAAAGCCACAAATCTACACACCAACTGTGAACCATTCCACTTCCCAGCATGCGCAGACATCTGGATCTGGAACAGTGTCAGTCATCTTGGTTATGAGATCTCTGGATAGAGAGTTAGGAGGCAAATGCAAAATCTGCTCTAAAGAGAGCTTTGGCTCTTACTCGGAAGCTTTGCCGTAGTATAAACCACACAGGACCTCATCCCATCAAGACTTCTAGGCATTGCTGTGGATGGGAGTCTCAGACCTTTGACAGCTTTCGCACCCAAGATTTGTCTGTTTTACTGAGAGTGATGGAGTTTAAGTCTTGTGACAATCCAGGGATATCCAGCTGGCAGAGGATTTCCAGCTGAAGCGTGTTTTCCCCTGCAGGTGGGCTGAGGCTGAAGCCACTGCAGAAAGGCACCTTATGGTGAAAGATGGGATGATGCTCAGAGTTGTCCCACTGCTCTCCCATCTCGGTTTTCCCTCCTTTGCAAGCTGCAAATTGCTCACGGGGACAGTGGCTGCTCATGCTGCTTTTTGGATAATTTTTTCCTTCCCCGTAGTGCATACAAAGGCCCAAACAACAGACTCAGCACTTCTTCACCTACTGATAAACCAGGGTGAACGTGAGCTGGACATCATCACCGCCCCACATGTCATGAGTGAAGTTGCCAAGGAAGCTGCTGGCAGTGCCTTTGCCTGAGCTCACCCCACATGCTTTCCTCTATAAGAGAAAAACCAGCTTCCAACCTCATTTTTTAAATACTGCTACAAAGCCTGAGCCTCTCGGGGTCTTCAAAGCCACCTAATTCAGCAGCCACACCTAACATTGTTCAGTTCCACACAGGAGGAGGTTCCTCCTGGCTCTTTGTCGGAGTCCAGCACCCAAGCATAATCACACAAACACTTCTGCAGCACTACAGGAGTTAATCATGTTTTCAGGCACCGTCCTGTCAAAGATGTAATTGGGCTATTCTCTCCAAAACCTAACAAAGATTCGAACCGACTGCCTAAAACACCTGCTCATTTTCAACACAAGATTAATCAGAACAACCCTTTCAAGATCCCTTTGTTGCAATCTAGTCTGCTGCAATACAAGAGATGATGGAAGAAGCCTCTGTGAGAACAGGTTGTCTTTTTATGACAGATTTCTCCTTTTTCGATAAGTAAAACCCTACTCTTTGAATTCAGCTGCCAGTTCAAAGCTGCATGGTGAGTATGGTCTCAGCAACTGAAAGTGCACTTTGAGATGACTGCGTTCACCCTGGTATTGTACTACACGAAAAATCCAGCTCTGCCTTTGAAAACGTCAGAGGCAGCTCTTTATGAATAAACACCGTGTGGTACATTTGGCCTCTTCAATTCCTCTTACAATCAACGGAACAAAAGATCCGTTTCAGACCCTAAATGGCTGCACACCACGTTACACAGGGCTCTTACTGCAGCACTCAGAATGTTAGGTGGTGGCATGAAGTGGCTCAAGTATGTGTTTACCTTGGATTAAGGTGGATAGAAACAATCATTAGGCTACAACAGTTCCACTTGTCATACTCATTGCTGGGGTTTTATTCTGTGATTCAGATGTGGCTTGCATAGGAAATACTTGCTAGGATGTCCCTACAACCAAGTGTGAAAGCCAGCACAAGCTGATTTTTGCATGACCTTAATGGGAAAGCTCCAAAGATCTGTTCAGTGCAGCCCTGTGATGTTACAACAACTGCTGAGTCACAACACAATTAAAAATAAACCACAGTAAAAATAGACACATATTTGTGGCTGGGGAAAGAACAACCATCGGCCCGCAGCCAAGGCTCTGCACCCAGCTCTTTGGTGTTGAGATGGCATTTGGGCCCTGGAAGTCCTTTGAACACTCCTGTCCCCAGTCTGCCTGTGCCACCCAGCCCCATGGCCACCACCATGTGGCTTGGAGACATGGAGAGACGTCCCCAAAACCCATCCAGGCATCCCAGTGCCACGCCACTGCGCTATCAGCAATGGCAACCCTCTTCTTCTGCCTTTGGCAAATCAGCAATGCCTACTTAATGAAGACTCAATGAAATAATCAGTGGATAATCTAGCATTGACATGATTCTTCAAACAAATGCAGGAAAAAAAAAATTGCAGTAGTCACCATATTTGTGAACAGGTAAAATTCTCTCCCCAGGGGACACACTGGGATTTTGGTAGAGCACCACCCCTCCAGGCCACTGAGCACCTTCAGCATTGGAGCTTGTGTGCAGGAGTAAAATAAGGACACGCCACCGACCAGGGAAGGTTCAGGCCTTAAGTTTTATTGTTGTAAATGAGTAACAAACCTGGCTTGTGATCGGCAGAGCACATCTGGGCAACAAATTAGAGCCACCCCTGTTGTTCCCCCCATCTCAGCACCTGACACTAACATTTGGGACAACGATAATAGCTCACAAACGGAAATCCGGAGCGGTGGCAATAAGCTCCATTTGCTTCCTGTAAAATTAAAGACACACTTCTTCTGTGGGCCCATAGATTCCCACTCATTAGAAGACAATTTCCAAACCTGCTCCTTGCGTTGGCCATAACAAAGCGAGTCCCGTGCGCTTCTGGCAGAGGCATTCAGACCGAATGCAACAAATGGCTTCTCGTCTCGGAGGGCTGAAGACCGACGCCCACTGAGGACAATACTGATGTGGTTTGGTCCCTGGTCATTTCACAGGTCAGTATATCTCCATGTTTAATGCAGCAAACATCTGCTGAACCCCTCAGCGGGGAGTTCTAAGCCAGCTCCCGTGGTGCTGACCTTGTCCTTTAGGTTTAAGCTCCGTCGACTCCCGGAGCTCCGTTTTGGAGCTGACATCTCTGGCTGCAGCGTCTCATGCTCATCCCCTTCTGGAGCTCCCTCCAGGAAAAGTGCTGAGCTTTAGTTGAGGTATTTAATCGTGTCAAACAAGCCCTCTGCCTCTCTCCTGACACAGGACTTGTACCATCCATGCTACCAAGCAGCATTTCAAACAGCATAAGGAGAGAGCTTCACAACAAGAACAACTTTTTCAGCTTTTTAGTGCCTGGCACAAGCTCTCCTACCACTAAACCTGTCCATAATCCCACCAAGAAGAGCAACCAGGGTTAATACAGTAAGTGCAGCTGTCAGTTATTCACCCAAGTCTTGCATGAGTATGCTTCGAATCCCCAAACAGTAGTAGTAGTAGATTGCTTGTTAAAAGGGTAGAAATAATTTGTCTAGAAACAAGAGTTAAGTGCGTATCTTTGAGTTACTAAGTACAGCAGTGTCTCTTTTACAAATGAAAGCAGTGCCACCATGTTGGAGAGCACAGTGACACGATGGCAGCGGAAAAGAGACTGGCTTCTAAGACACTATTTACAGGTTTTCAATTAAAAAAAACTGATGAGTTGGGTCAAATATAAGTGTAGAACATTTTTCCCCATATACAAACTCTTGTTAGCTGATTATTAAGGTGCTCGTAAGTGTGGATGAAAACAGAAGTTACAGTAGATCAGTTGTGTCACACCTATTTACAAACCGTGCTTCTTTGCCTGCCGACATCAGCATGATCCAAAGAAGCTGAAAGGAAAGTGCCGTGGAGAAATGTGAGCGATTTTTTGTATGTGACCATGGCCAGTTGGGAATCTAATGCCACAGGAACCAAGGAGTGGAGACCTCCTTCCCTCACAAAGCACAACTGACCCACTTGGCTAAGCGACCATCTGAACACATCTGAAATTTCCACTAGTTTTGTTGTATTTGTTGATACCAGCCAACCAGCACATATTCTTATTATGCAAGGTGTATCGATATTTAGGACACTCGCTGCTGTGACTGATCAAAACAATGCACAAATCTTAAGCATTATTTTCTTCACAGCTGCTTTGTCGGAAGGTTAACAGTGGAACTTCCATGCTTTTTTTCTTTGTTTTTGGGCAAAGGTAAGTGCCCCTTCTGAGTCCGTACAGGTGGTGGTGGCAGAGGTGGTGTTCTGCCGTGGGACACCCATTACCAGCTCCCTGCTCCTGTCCAGCCCTCACTGCCAGAACTTGCAGGGTGGCTGAGCACAGGACTTGCATCATCAGGTTGATTAAGTGTATCAGATGGGGCCTCCTAAGTACCGAAAGATCCACCCCGTACAACAGAAAGTAAAATTTATCTGTGAGAAGCCAAACAAGGAGGATGTGGTTAGAAAAATCTTCCAATGAGAAAAAAAAAATTCCCAAGTGGCCCATACTTTGCAGGTCAAATTCTCTTCCATTAACATTCTGGAGAGTTATTTTCCGCCTGCTGGCCAAAACTCTACGTCTAGCTGCCCTCTCGCATTCTCTCCGCTGGCTGAAGGCTGCCCATGTCCTCCCGGGCATCGTGTCTCTCTCCACACCAACTGTACTCACACAAAGGGCCTCGGAGGAGCCCTAAGTTTGGCATGTTTGGAACCCATCCAACCTGACCCTAATAAAATGCTGATTTTGTCCTCGTCATTTTAAGATGCTATGGAAAAAGAAAGGAAAAGGAGTTGATTTGACTT
Organism: Alectura lathami; assembly: GCA_013399715.1. Lineage (NCBI taxonomy): Eukaryota > Metazoa > Chordata > Aves > Galliformes > Megapodiidae > Alectura > Alectura lathami. Next base: position 81,702 of record VXAV01002082.1, on the reverse strand, counting down.
CTGTTTGTAAACTTATCATGTACTGTCACCTTTCTGCTGTACATTTAAGTTTCAAACAGGTCCCAGAGATTGCAAGGCAAGGTTGTTAAGGCAGTGTAAGAAACTCAGTATTTCACTCACACCTCTTGATTCCCTTATATATATTTCTAAGGCATCAAAAGGAGTATGTGGTTTGTGCTTGCCTTTTCCGGAAAAGGCATTCGGTGTAGTGTTATAAAATGGATGCTCAATGACAGACGGAAGCCGCTCAGCCTGGAGCAATGGCCACACCATCAGAGAGAGACAGGGAGACGGACACAGCGCGGTTTCCCAGGCGTGGGTTCCTCACCAGCGCTCTTTCTGGTACACCTCTGTTTGTACAATCTCACCAGAGTGCTCGGATATGCAGGCCCCGTTGATGTCATTGAGCTTGTTGTCTGGAAGATCCTCGGGTTTTGTGCAAAGCTTCAGTGCCCTGGAGATGAAGACGTCCAAGTCAAACTCAGGGTCTGTTTCACTGCGTGCCTCCTTGGATTCCTGGTGGAGATGGTGTGGAGAAGATGGCAGGCTCCGCTCCTGAATCTCAGGAAGAGTGCTGGGACACTCGAGACCCGCCTGCGTGCTCTTCACCCACTGAGCAATCTCCAGGAAGAGGTTGGATGGTTCTTCTTCCAGAGACAGCTCGGCTGCGGGTGCTATGGTTGCTCTTTTCCAGTGGGATAAATCTAAAATCAGCTTGGGCTCTGAGTAATGGTGGGGTTTATTGTCTCTCCACAGCAGTTTGTCCAAATAAGAAGGTGACCCCACTTTGTAATCACAGGATTTCCCACAGTCGGCGTCAAACACGCGGTCCATTGATGAGTGAGAGAGCTCCAAGAACCTCTCTGAGCTGCTCTGTGAATATTTCCGTGGATCCACTTGTGCTTCCTCAGCGATGGATTCCGACCCTGCCCGCGGGTCCCGCTGAACCTCATCCATGTCGTGGTATTTATCATGTCTCCATTCCAAATCAGAGGAGAGGCTGACGTGGTACCTGGGAAAGACAAGCTGCTGTTAGACAGGCAGCTGGCAGCTTCATTACAAACAGCAGGGCCCAAACAGATACTCACACTGCTGCAGGAATTTTTGCCTTTTCCTTGCTAACATGCAGTTTACCTCCTGGTCTCCAGGGTCCTATTAGTATTGGAGACTTTCTTCTTGTGTGCTAAAAGGCAGGATGGCTGTTCGTTACCTTCCGTCCATTTGGGATTAAAACACGATTATTACTACTAATATTACAATATTAATAACCAACCTGTAAGTTGACGTCTCTTGGCCCAGAGCCAAGAAGCCAGAGTGCAAGTGCTCCTTGTTGGCTGCACTAAAAGTAAGACTGGACATCACCAGTTTACTCTGATGTCACGGATGAGGGCATCACAGAACTAAGCAATAACTCCGTGAACCACTCAGACTCCCCTGACTGCAATCACCTGGTAACACCAACTCCTAGACAGAGTTTTTGAAGCAGCCATTAAATTTCTAGTTCCTAATTGAGCTGCCTTTAAAAAACATCTTATCCAGGCACTGGGGCTTTACTTCCAGCAATGCTCTTTTCAGGTGTTCCACAAAACACAGGGAAAATCATTTCCCACTCCTAAACACTCAGCGTGTGCTGCAAAACATCCCCAGCTGGATGGAACACAGCTTGCTGTGTCAAACCAGGAAACACAAAAGCAAGGAGGCAAACAGATGGCAAGGTGACCTTGACCAACAGATTTGCTGCTTTGGTGACTCTGGCTGGCAGGCATCAGGGAGACGCGGGGTGTCCTCTTTATTTAATTCACTTGGCTGTCCTGCCCAGCCTCCATCCCGATACTCGTTAACACAGCAACAAGATTAAAAAGAATGAATGCAAGGGATGTCTTTAGATTATTTTTTCTGTCCTGGTGAAATACAGCGGATTACCGAGGCCTGGAAATTTAATTGCTATGCAGAGAGGAACAATGCTGCAGACTTCCTCAGACAGCTCGTCCTGCTCAGTGGGAAGGAGCTCGATGGGTAAATGAACATCGGTAATTCTTGGCCACTCATTTCATGCTAACTGAGCTGGTACTGGGAAGGGTTTGAAACTGGGGTGGTTGTGTAGGACAGGACATACCTCAGTTCAGGTCTTTGGTCTGCTCTAACTAACCTTCATGTAGAACTTTCAGCAAACAATTTAAAACTCAATACCACTAAGGTTTTGATTTTTTTTTTTTTAAACAGATCCCAGCTCTGTAGCCTCTGGGGTTTATGCAACTTGGAAAGTGATAAATAGAGAGCTGCAAATATGGCCCAGTTCCTGAAAGGTCCAAGAATGACATTATTTTATAATGCGTATTATGAGGACAGAGGATAGGGGGATGAACCACAGCGTTGTCTGAACAGATAAACTCAGATGAAGACAATTACACGCTGTTAATAAAACCAAGAGCAGAAAGGTACTCAGTAACCTGGATGTGCAAACTCAGCAGCTACTGCCTATGGACATCAGTGACAAAACTCTCGTAGACTTCAGCAAGGTGCCAGCTTGAGTCAGAACTACAATATGATGTGAATGAGAAAAAACAGGCAGCCTGTGGGGGTTTAGAGTACATATTACTGAACCCAACCAAGAAAAGCTCAGAGACTCACCAGTCACGTTTTGCCCCCAAAATCCCAGTAAATATCTGGTCTGCGGACCAGTCCCGGGCACTGTACCTGTCCCAGTTAGACATCTGGCTCTGGTTGGCTTCCATCAGCAGAATATCATCAATCTCATCCTCGATGCGGAACGGATGCTGAGACACCGGTTCATCCTCAGGGCAGGAGTACGGGCTCATGTAAGGGTGCTGCAGGCCCATCTCAGCCGTCAATCGATCCATAGGGTTAAATGTCAGTATTTTTTCCAGAAAATCAATAGCTGTAAATCACAGAGAAAGAAGCTCACTCGTTCCTCAAAAGCACTACTGGCTTTCTTTCCAGGAACAGCCTCGTGACAAATCCACTCGAAGGAAGGAAGGAATTAAAGGGCACGCCCTGTGCGCACCCAGCACAGGCACGTTCATCCTGGCTGCATCAGTCTGACCCACAAGGCAGCTGTGTACTTGCACTGGAGCAATCCTACAGCCCACAGCTGTCAGCTCATTTAGCAAGACACAGTAACAACAGTGAGTATCACACCGCCACATATACATGTTATACTGGGCCATCATGCACAAAACCACGCTCACACCCCAAGAAGAACTTTACCTGCCTGCTTTAGAGTAGTTTGACCGATGCCTTTGCAGCATTTCATTAGCTGGATAACGTTAACAGGGGCATTTGCTGAATTTGGACAGTAGCAGGATTTAACTCCATGCTCTCAGGTCCATTCAACATGCACAAGGCATTTCCGACAACTGATTTCACATCTTCAGGTGTAACTGAAGTGGGATTACATTTGAAGTGCAATTTTTCGAAATCCTTGGCATGACCAACACTATGAAATTATTTTACTCCCTAATATTTCAAGAATTCTGAGTGCCTAAAATTACTTTATAAAGACTGTGGAGAGTGAACTCTCTATGATAGTGAAGGAGGAAATAAAGTGCAACCAAAGTGACTAGAATTAAATCTAAATGTACAGGGTTGTGATTATTTTTGACGATTCCTTTTACATAGGCTACATGAAAAAGATCAAACCCTACCATTAGATTCTTGTGCAAGTTCAGTTAAGGCATCTACAAATGTGCCTTTTACATCTTTCGCGCTATACCTCCAGAGGTGTCCCTGTGAAAAATGTAACTGTAGGGAACTGGACTGACTCCTTGTGTGAAAGAGCTTTAGGAGCGAAAGCGCTCAGAAGAAAAGAAGGGCCATGGCTGTTGCCTCAGTGCTTAAATATTAACCACCGTCCAATTGTCTCCCACTGGATTATTTCATTGCTTGGATTAATTAAGAAGGGAGGAATCACTGGCTTCATAAGGTCACTGACTGCGGGTATGGTGGAACAATATATTACCAGTTTGGGTCACAAAGGCAGGAAAATTTCGATGAATTACGCAGGCAGCATGGGTGACCTTTCTTTCCATGGTAATAGCGGGGAATAAATCCGGCTCCTGCCAGAGGCTGACGCTCTCTGGGTACCCAGGGCTGGATGCAGACAGCGGGCAGGTGGCAAGGAAGGTGATGGCAGCAGGACTGGCTCCTGACACCACACAAAGCCAGCTGCCCTTACAGGCATGGGGCAAAATGCCTGCACCTGGGAGACACCTGTGATGGAGACGATGAGCAGCACCTGGGGGACAGTGATGGGGACAGCACGGGTGTGCTCGGGGATGCATGCTGCAACCCCCTGATTGCTGGGCTGATTTCACCAGCACCCGTGCAGTTGGTGACAGGGGACAGCTTCTGCAACCCACTAAAGAACTGGGTCTGAACACATGGCAGCTGGGGAAAGCCCGTGGAGAAGGCACTGCCAAACGAGCGGGCACCACGGTACCTTCGCTGTCCACTTCGGGGAGCAGCTTGCGCAGTGGCTTCCTCACTTCCCAAGTGCTGTTGATGAAGCTGGGCATCACTTTGAGCAGCTCCTCTTTGTCTTCCTCGTGGATAACAGGGATTGTCTCCAGAATCAGCTGCATCTGCTCCAGCTCATGACCCCCTGAACAGGCAAAGAAAGGCAGCGAGGTGAGACTCAAACATCCCACCAGGGGAAATGCCTGGGCTTCTTCCCCATCCAAAACCATGCCAAGAGCAGTTGTAGATCACCCAGCACTGCTGGCTGGGCTCCCAGCACTCCCCTCCACCTTGCCCAGCCTTTTCCCTCTATACAGTGGGGACACTGAAATATGGTGAACACAGTTCCAAGTCCAGAAGCTGCATCTTTAAATGAAGGGAAGCACCTGACCTCTTCACTGTCTCTACGGGGAATGGGTTCTTCAGGAACTTACCATGTCTTGGTGCACAGAAATGAGTTTTGCATTTGCAGCTGGGTGCTGACCACATGTCATACAGGCTATTTTGTTTTATCCTCCTTCTCTGTGAGTACAGTCAAGCAATCTGGTGACCAAGCAGTCCCTTTTGGGGCAGAACAGGCTGTAAAAGAGCTGACAGCAGCAAACTCAAAGAAAACCCAGCTTTCTGCACACTCAGGTCTGCCCATTCCATCCAAATACAGCAGCTGTTCAATAAAACACAGCCCAGACAAACCTCCAGCCTCATCCAAATAACTCATCGCTGCAGTTACCTGGCTCTAGGTGTTCTGGCTTGGCTACGGTTCCCCTGCCCCTCCTTGATGAAGCTGAGCACCAGCGGCTGCGGACCACGTCCAGCTGGGCACGGAGCTGGGGCACTGATGGTGCTGACCCCAGCAACTGGTGTTGGCAAACACAGCTTTTAATCCTTTTCCTGGAGGATGTATCTATCCACGTGTCCCTAAGCCCCCATGCTGTGGATAAGAGAGGAACAGCAGCACCAGCAGAGCGGCGCGGAGCCAAACGTCTAATTAATGAATGTTAATCCCATTCTTTAATGCAGTATTGAATTTGACCAAGGGCTCTGCTGATGATTTCCATCTTCTTATGTGTATAAAGAAGCTGCCTGGTATAAACACAGAGTCGCACTATTGACTTTCTGTCTGCCAGAAAGGCTGGTTAAAAATATTCTGTCATTAGGGCTGGACTATCCATTAAGATGGTGAGCTGCCTTGGGTGGACAAATCAAGGGGGATTTTCCTGCTACCAGCTCCTTGCTGTCTGGCTGCAGGTTTTCAGGCTGCAAGCAGCTGCAGCACCCAGCTGATGTGTAGTAAGAGGGGCAAAGGAAGGTCCAAACAACAAGGCTGGAAAAGGATCTCCATCCACGATGGCATCATCACTCCACCAAGGTCTGGTTCAAGGCACGCATAGCCACTTTCACCCCAGCCGGCAGAGCTCTGGGCCACGGCATGGCAATGAACCCCAAAGCAACATGTACATTGGTCATCACCACACCCCATATTCACAAGGGACAAAACCCCAGAAGAAGACATTGCAGGTTATAGCAGTAGGAAAAGCAAAACTTGAAGCACTTCTGACACAGAAAATCCCCCTCTTCTTCTGCAACATGTAGCTTCAGACACAGCAATCCTCTCCTAGTATCAATCCAGTGACAAATTAGTTCATTTTCCTATAAGAAATTCTAATTTTTGGTCATTTAGAGGTTTGCAACATGGCTCCAGGATAAAGCAAAGGAGACAAACAGGAAACAAAATATCTAGTTACTCAAAATTGTTTCATTTGAAATACCTGGTTCTCAGATTGTCACCATTTTAATAATTGTGGCTAGTCACCCAGCTGCAGAAGGGCACAATTTTTAGTCACACAAAGAAGCTGCTGATGTGACACTGGAAGTGTTTATGGCTATGAGGAACCCAGTTCTCCATGTGTTATCCTTTGTTTGTGTCATTCCTAGGATTCTGGAAGCATTCATTCCCACAGAGAAAAACACAAACTACGCATAGAGTTAAAGCAAAGTGCTGTCATTATGCAACAAGAGAACTTTCTATTTTCTCCTTCATCTGCTGGCAATGCTTTCAGCTATGCAGCAGAGGGTGGAAAATCACTGGAGGGAGCTGTAAGCACCTGGTTCTCGTGCAGAAGGCAGCTGGAAACAGGCAGAGCTGAGAGACTGATGATCCACTTGCTCTCCTGGCTGGCATCTGCTGCTGGGTCGGACTTGTCCCAGTGCATGAAGGGCTGGAAATGTGCAACCCCTTGTGCCAGTGCCTGGCTCTCCCACGGCTGTGGGGCAGGCAGGGCAGCTCATTGCCAGGCACTCATGAATTTGTACATGGCAGCAGTGAATGACAGTTATTCCTAATAATTGACTGTCCTACTGCATTGCTTAAGCACCCCAGATAGACACGGAGTCAATCACATTGACGTATGCTAAGCACCCAATTTAAACTGTGTCACTGAAGCGCGCTCAAGAAACAGTTTCTCCAGTGAAATGTAATTACTGATGGTTTGTGAACTATCAGCTCTGCCTCACTTGCTGGGACAGAAGTAAGGAAAAGCCAGGCACCAGGCCAACATCTTCCCATAACAACTCTACAGGCTATTTTTAAAGAGACCTGAAAGGAATATGTATTTTGAGCTCCAGTTTTCACCTCCACCCATTAAGTAAGTATCCTGCCATCATCTGGGGGCTGTTAAGTGATTGCCAAGCAATGGAAAGCAAGAAGCAGTGATGCTCAGGGCTCTGGTCCAGCCAAACCCCGCTTGGGCTTTGCCAAGTCCTGTCCCTTGGTCTCTCCAGCCCTCCTTCAGAGCAGCTCCTGCTGTCACTGCATGGTGGCACACAGCCTCTGCATGCTTTGAAGCTCTCCCAACAGCAGGGAGAGGACTGACCTGACCTGCACCCACATGCCACGCCAGCAGTACCTCTGGGATCATTCTCCAGATGCTCTTTTTACAAACAGAAGTGGAAAAATATTTTTTTTTTTTTAAATTAGGAGAGGTGCTCCAGACCCTTCAGCATCTTGGTGGCCCTCCACTGGACTCTCTCCAGTGTGTCCATGCCTCCCTGGCGTCCCAGAACTGGATCACTTCTCTTGACCTGCTGGCAACACTCTGCCTAACGCAGCCAGAAGTACCATCAGCCTTCTTAGCAGCAAGGGCACATTGCTGGCTCACGTTCAACTCGGTGTCTATCACAACTTATAGGTCCATTTCTGCAAAGCTGCAATAAATATCGAAAACAGAGGAAGGTTCTGCACCTGGACAGCAATTAACTGGTGCTGCTGCACCTTGCTGTGCCATATCCCAAGGAGGTAGCAGGAGCAGCCAGGTCTGATGCTCAGTTTTCAAAGCAGAGGCTGACAGCTCTAGACCACAAAATTCTGGGGAGGGGAGACTGAGGACAAGAGGAAAAAAAGGAGAGGGAAACAGTGATTCTAATGGTCTCTTCTCAGTGATACTGGCTGCTCAATGTTCAGCTTTCACAAAAGAAACATGGATGCTGAAAGTTGGAGAGATTGACAGCGCAGCTGTAATCAAGCACTGGTCACAGAACTCTGTGGTGCACTGAAATATTTCTGAAGAAAGCGTTCTTCTCCATTATTAATGGATCTAATTATTTATTTACAAAACTGCAAACAGCTGCTCTCAAAATATGTTAAATTTTGTCATTCAGAATGCTAATAGGCAATGGTAACTCCAACAAAGGAGCATCACTGCAGACTTTGGGAGCAAAGGTGGCTTTTTGGCAGCCAGAGAGTGGCTGCTTCCTTCCTGAATGAATGATTCTGCATCCCAGCTTGGCACAGGGCTCAGCAGCAGAGCGTTTCTGGAAATGTACTGAATAAAGATTTGTTTCTCACCAGAATCAGAATTATGCTTTAAATGCTGCCCTGATGAATTGCACACTCCTGGTGTTTTTTTTTTTTTTTTTTTTTTTTANTTTTTGTCTCACTTTCCTTGCACTACATCTTTAGAACTCCAGTACCTGGTTATATGAAAATCTTGCCTAATCTGCACAGGGCTGCAGTCAAAGCTGTGAAGGACACTAGAATCATGGCTGCAGGATGTGGCACATCACAGCCACATGATGCTGCAGGAGAGAAGAGTGGTTTCAGCAGGTCTGCAGACACAAGGCCCTCAGCAGGAGCAGTCACCTAAGCAGTGACACTGCTCTGTGCCTGAATTCCTGCTGCATATGAAGTGTTCGCCCTGGAGTTCTGGAGAATCAGACCTGTTCGCTGGACACCAACGGGGATAAGCCCAGATGGGTAAAGGCAGAACATTCTAGGATACACACTTACCTCTGCAGCCTGGGGATTGCTCACAGCAAACACAATTAAGCACAGACATGAGCCTCTACAGAATGTATTTAATATTACAAGAGGGTTTGAGAGTAATTCATTTTTTTTTAACCATGGATTTCACAACGATCCCTGACAAACCTGCAGGACAACACAGCGCTTGTAGTCAAGCTCTGTACACAGCTCAGCTCTTAGCAAACCTCTTACTGCTTCTCAAGCAAACAACTTTGGCTGAGAATGTGTAGTGGCATTCAAACACCCTCCTTCAAAGAAGAGAAATATCCTGAAGACACCAATCCCAAGTAAAACTCACTGCACACAGCACAAGCCTCAGGACATGGCCACATTATGATCTTTAAACTCCATCCTATCAAACTCTTTTCGCATCCCTCCTCCTAACAACCAGCTCTTATTTTATGCTGGAAACATAGAAACAGAAGGTTTTGTTGTTTAAGCAGAGTCTATTTGTGTTTGCTGTAGGTTTCCCTTTTGGCAGCAGACTGCTCCTGCAGTAGCAACCCTTCTCTGGACCTTGCGTCAGGGAAGCCAGCACCAGTAAAGGAACACTCTAACAACAGTTTGCGCAAGTGAAGTGTGCTCTGGAGATGGGTCTTTCGTCCAGTAACTCCATGTAGGGTCTCTGTAGTGATGCTGCAGGCGTTGCTTCGGATGGCAAAGAGAGGGAAATTCACTCTGCCATGCCAACAAGCCTTTGAATTGGGTAGCAAGGAAGCAGGGAGGGAGAAAAACTAAATCAACAGGAGCCAGCAACACATCAGAAAAGAGCACCCTTCCCATCAGACACCTTACCAGCAAAGAGCATCCTTCCTGTCAGCATCTCTGCCAGGATGCAGCCAGCTGCCCACATGTCAATGGCTTTGGTGTAGTTGTTTGGTGAGAGCAGGAGCCGGGGGGAGCGGTACCACTTTGTCACCAGGCCTTCAGAAAGGTAACCCTGGAAGAGCAGAGACAGGGACGTCACTGACGTTGCAAGGCATTGCTTCTGCTCCTGCAGTGAGGGCTGGTGCTCAGCATGCAGCTGTTAGGGCACGAAAACGATTTGTACTCTCCCTCTTCTGTCAAAGCTGGAAATTCCCCAGAAATTGCACTAATCCATATAACATAGATAATATTTAGTAACAGCTAGAGGGAAGGCATCAGATGTGTATCCTGCAAGAAGCAAAGATGTGAGACATACACCACTTGAATGAGCTTTGCTTTGGTGCTCTGGGAGGCAACGCACGTGTCTCTCCCCAAAAACCTAGTTGCTGTCTATCACTGTGGCATGAAATTTCTTCTGCAAAGGACAGACAGCTTTAATAGCACGTATCTGCACAGTACACCTGCAGAAGTTACTTCCAGGCACCATTAGAAGATTTGAACCTGTTACACGCATTTGAGATGTTCCTGAAGTTTGGCATTATCCACGAATGCGTTGCCAAAGCAGCCATAACTCAGCAGCACGTGAAGGAAACCTTTGTTGGCTCCCTGCACATAAGCCCAGTGCCTTCATTTCCAGATATCGCCAGCCTGCATTTATCTGCCAATTCCACCTATAGTTACACAACATCTCTAGTCCCTCTGTGGCTAACTAAACCGCTTCTAACAGCAAGTAGCGTTGAATCCTTGTGGATCCTGAGCCCAGCACTGATGCTGAAGCTCAGTTTCTATGTGACCCCACATCCTGGGGAGCCCTGAGCACAGCCCTGGGTGGAAACACGAGCACCCCGCAGCCAACTTTGGGACAGCAAAGTTTCCGTTTCCAGGAGGGAACAGCACACAGATGAGAAATGGTTAAAAATAAATGAAAAGGGGCAGCCGAAAGGGTAGAAAGTAGCTGTTGTGGCCTTTACCCAAAGGCATGGTTTTAGAAAGGCCAACAAAAACCCATGGGTTTGCACATACAAGCAAGTGCCAAATGCTGCATCATGTCCTTAACTTCGGGATGGGTGCAGGGAAGGCACACAGAGACAGCCCCACAGTGAAGGGAGACGTCTCCCACCTCTGCTTATCGGCATCTCCTTTTGTGTACCGACACACATCGTCACCTTCCAAGCGTGAGGGAACCTGCAGCTCCGCTATGCCAAAGCTGTTGAACAGCTCACGCTTCCTAATGACTTGTGGCAGAGCAAATCCTAATTAACTGCAGTGGGAGCTGCCACAGGAGCTGTGCCACGTCGGGGACAGCAGATTTTGGACAGTGATGACATTTGCTTTGTGAAGCTGGGGTGGGTTTTAAAGGAGATGCCCCTCAGCAGCACTGATGGACAAACACGGACCGCTGTGCTCTCTTTGGACTGCAGCTCTCTGGATCCTGAAGTCAGCGCAGATTTAACACAAGTGCCAAGTGCTCAGTTGAGACCAGGGGGAGGCATTTAATCCTGTAACACCGACGGAGAGCACGGTCCCTTGTATTAAATCCCGTTCCCTGCTTTGAAGATCGTCTCTCTTGTAATCTAATAGCATCTTCCCAGGTCTGTAATTTATTCTAGCCTTGTACTCACTCCCTCTACAATCAATTACAAACTTCATTTTGAAGGCAATACCATGCTCGCTCACTGCTGTGCAGACTGAGGCTGGAAGGCAACGGGCCCCCGCTAGGCAGCTGTCACTGCAGTGCTGACACCACAGTGCTCTGGAGACAAACAGTACCACAGGGGTAAGTGCACAGAAATGCCTGAAGTCAGACGGGAGGTATGTGCCACTGGATGGTCCTGCAAAGCACACAGAGAAGGATCTGTACCCAGACACTGCACGGCTGCAGCTTCCATTTATAGAGGAGGAAATCCATCGGGAAGGTTGGGAAACGAGGGGAGGCATCTCTGTGGATCCCAGCAACCCCAGCTGGGTAATGCTGGGGTACTCCTACGTGGCATCCTCTGCATCAAATGTAATGCATTACCATAATGATGTGGACAGAAATACACTAGAACAGTCAACATTAAAACAAAGCTATAAAGTTGAACCGCATTTAAATGCCATGTTGGAGTGTCAAAATGACACACTGACAACAGTTCATACAAAAGCACAGCAGAACCCTCACTCTAACTGATACGGTTTCATAAGCTGTTTTCAATTGCAACATAAGAACACTTCCCTATGCCAGATTCTCCCATCCCATTCTCCATGCAACCAGGTCTATCTTTTAAAGTTCTTATTCCTAACTCCCCTTTTTCCTCTCTTTATCAAGGGGATTCTTATTTATAGGATAAGGAGTTTATAATGCCTCGGTTTCCCCAATGCAGCTTTTTGTTCCAATTTCCAAACGTGCGCATTGTCAAGCTTTTAATCAAAAGGGTTTGCTTTAAAAAGAACATTTCAATTTTTGTCTTCTAAGATAAGTCGTAATTGAGACTGATTAGCCAGGAGTTCATGCCGCTGGCTCATTTGATACTGTTACATTATTGCTAATGCTGCTGAATCAGAACCAGCACAAAAACCCCAAGGCGTTATCAGATCAGACTGCCGCTTTTCAGCTACTGCAATTATTCACAACAATGGAGATGCAGCTATTTATTGTAAAATCCTAAGAAAATAAACTTTAGGAATGGTGATCTGGTGCAATTAGTCTTTCTGTTCTCCAAGTTCTTGCAAGTAATATAATTACAGACACACTGAGTATGCTGCTGGTGGTAATTCGCAGCTCTCCTCACTGGCCTTCTGCTGTATGTGCCTTCCCCTGCTTCGACCCCCTGAACAACCCTGACTGCGGCGTGCACCGAGGAGAGGCTTCCACGTCCACTGGGTGATTCTGCAGGGCCCAGGAAACCTGGAGCAAGCCTGGGTGAAGCCATCGGCTCTGCAAGAGACAGGGCTTGGTGCAGGACTAGTGTAGACTCTGACAGAGGGACCAGGAGCAGAAGGATGCTAATTAGTGCTAATTAAGATCAAATGTATATTTTCATGACAATAATCTGTGAATTCAGTGCAGCCCCTTCTGGATGGAAGGAGCACTAGAATCACTTTAAAAAGCACAAAACTGAGTAAATTTAAAAATAGAAATGGTTTCAAGTCCAAGGCTTGCTTCCTAGCCCTCCCACGCTATTTTTTTGTCATTTTCAAGCATCATTTTCCTGCTTCTCCTCTGCTTCTGTTCCCAAGGCTTGTATAAGAACAGCTCACGCAATCTAACAAAGTGATAAATTCAAAACAGGTAGGATTGGCACCAGCTTCTACCAAACAGTACAGCAAGGAAACCAAAAAGCAAAGACAAACAAATGCAGGAGAGATCAAGGGCTCACCTCTTCCAGAGAAACCCCAAAATTCAGGATCTGCATCTGCATCTGCTGTCGCAAGCCACGCAGTCCGCAGCACTTCTTCCAAGCACCCAAGTGTGCAGCACACCAAAATCCAGCCTACTGCACTCGAAAATCAGCAAAGGCGCACACCAGGTGCCTCTAAAACAGGAATGTGGCAGAACACAGAGCCAGAAATCCGACGGGATGCACCAGAAATCTGATGGGATTTCTGCCACCAACTGCTGGCGGAGCTGGAACGGCTCCTGGCTGCAGTGCCAAGGTGGGGGCTCAGCACAGAAACACATAAAGGCTTTCAGAATAAACCTGATGCAACAGCAGGCTGGTTCCTCTTCAGAGCACTTTTGTCTTTTCAATTTATTTTTAAAAGGCAGTTAGGAGAGCCTGGAAATAAGCCTGGTTTGCAGAAACAGTGCTCCTGGCAGAGAGCAAAGCATAACAAAAATGTCGTTGTGCCTGACTCTGTGAATGTGACTTGTATTCTTGGCCTTTTTAGGTTACAGAACACATTATTTGATGAACCCAGACCATGATGTGCATCACCAGAGGATGAGGAGGACCAGACGAAGGGGTGGCAGGGTATGCTGGTCCCAGCATGCAGCACAGGGTGCTGAAAATCTCCATGTGATGATCCACCTGGGAGCCTCATTGCTTTGCCAGATGAGCTGGAAGCTATTACATTTGCACTGATCAGCAAGCACAGAACAAAGGGGGGACTTCAAAGGTTTAAAGATGTTCTGGCAAGTATTTACTATGAGAATGCCCCCCATAAAGGCTGCTGCACCCTCCTTAGCACAGAATTTGTGCAACTGGAAGCTGTAACTAGTGTTGCAAGCAGGAGGGAGGAGAGGGCCCTGCCCTGGCCCATGAGGATGCTCCTCAGTTTTGCTTTGTCCCTGTTGTCCCATTCTTCCTGCCCGCCATGAGGACGTTCAAGCAAGGACATCCCACATTCACAACTCCCTTCTCTCCCAAACTTGGGGCGGCTCCCCTGAGGACTCTAACTTGGAGCTGAAGATATTTATTAGGGTGTGAAAGCCTAGCAATGGATGGATGGATGAGCAGCTACACACCCAGGCAGATGGTCCAGAAAACTTGCAGGCGGAGAAGGCATTGCAGAGCGCTTTGGTGATGAAAATGAGATGCTTAAATTCAATAAGAAGGGGATTTCTGCAAAGGGAAACACTTGGCTTTGTGGGCAGCATAAGGATATTGGGGTGGTTCAACCTCAGCTGAGCTCTGCAGCAAAGCTTCAGACCATAAACTGTGGTGGCAGGGGAGAAAGAGATTAACACGGAGATGGTCAGGGGGGTAAACAGCAGGATTAGTGACTCCCAGGGGATAAAGAGAAGTGAGAAGAGAGGGAAAGGAGCCTGCATGGTTGTGGGTGAGAGCATCGGTGAATGGACAGGGTGAAAGGAGAGCTGGGGGGCCCCACCTGATCATCCCTCAAGGGTGCTAGATCTGATATTCTGAGAACTGTCAAACAAACTGATGCCCCAGAGTCACTCTGATGACATGGAGAAGGGGACACGAGTGGCAAACAGAGGACAAACAGCATGAGAAATGCAGAAAGGCTGCTCTGTGCTGCAGCTGGTCCAAGCCAGTACTCCCCATGCTGCTCGTGGCATCTTCCAGAGCTGAAGAGCTCTCCCTTTACTACCCAACTACGCTAACTAAATGGCTGTCATGTAGACAAGACAAGCTGCCAGTGAAGGACCATTATTTAGGTGGTATACATATTTTTAAACAGTGTTTAAAACTCTGGTCACAATCTGCTGTGGTTATTATTTGCCATATTAACACTTAGCAGGATGGTGCCGGGGTCTGGGATTTAAGAAACACTGGGGCAGAAGAGCTCTAACCTTTTGACAAACAACAAGACACAACCTGCTATTTGTCATGTTAGCAGACCTCAGACATCAGGCTACGCATATTCCAGATACAACAGGCCACAAGGAAAAAAAAAGTCGAAGTGCTTAAGATGACATCTCCTTGCCGCAAAGGCTTGCAAGCAAAAAATCATGCTACAGCTGTAATTCTACACTGCCACCAGAGCCTTGGATCCACTGCATCTTTCCAGTAACTAATTACCAAGGTAGCTGGGAGCAGGATTTAATCTGCTGTAGGGCACCACCAAAACTCGGGGCCCAAGGACCTTTGCGCTGGCCAGTGATGTCAGGCAGCAGGAGGATGGAGATGCTCTGGGCTTCTCCCTTTTCTGCACGAAGGCGGTGCACTCAGCACAAACACACCAAGGAGCTTATAAATATGAGTACCTGCGAAATCCAAGGCTTGGGAGGCGAGATGTGCCTGACAAAATCCCGAGGAACCAGGTGCCATCTCCCCACCCCATAGACCCCTTCTGTTTGCCCAAGCTGGTTTCCTGAGCAGGTCTTGCAGCACCAGCACAGCTCAGGACATGGGATATTCCTGTTGCACAAGCAGCACGTGCAGTTTTCTCTACAAAACTGCATCGAATCATTTGTTCTCCACCTCAAAGGCCAGATGCAGCACAGAAGAAACCAACATGGGAGAGCAGCTCTGGCTCTATCTTGGGCTGATTGCAAGGCTGTGGGACACTTGCAGTGTCAGATTTACAAGAGCTGACCATTTTCTGCTCTGACAGCTAAGCAAAAAGCTTTACATCACAGCATGTCTTTAACCAGGAGTGTATAACGCTGTGCATGCATCAGCCTGCTCCCTAACCCATTCTTCGATATCCAAAGTGACTGCAGTCCCTTGGGGTCCCATGTTAGGGGACATTCTTAAACCACACACAGAAGCAGAGCTGTTGGCTCATTTGCTAAAAAACATTGTCTGATCCTACCCAATTCCTGCTCTTTGGCACGAACTGCTGAAATTGGAGTATGTTCTGAAGCAGATGGTGAGCATCTCTTCAACAGCCTGTTGCTACTCAGAGATGGACAACCCTCGAATGCTGGGCAATGCATGAGAAGCACTTTAAATAAATCAGAAAACCCTTTCTTACAGAGGCTCGTCTTGATCTGACCTCAGAAGAGAAAAAGTGTACTGCCAATGAATCAAATTGTGCTCCTGGAGCCACTCTGAAGGCAGCTCCATGCTGCACCTCCAGCTCTCAGAGCACTCCATGTGTGCTCCGTGCCTTGCACCAAGTACGATGCCCAGGGATGCTGCAGCAAGCAGGTGCGCTGATGGCAGGGCACAGAGGGAAATACTGCAAGAAGAAACATGGACATGAGGATAAAGACAAATACAATGTCTGCTAATGAGCCAGGTACCCTTCTGTGTGCTTCCCTAGCCAGGATAAACGGCAGTTCATGTTTTGTAAAAGAAGCAGGGCAAGAAACACACAGTTCAGTCATTTCAATAAAGCAAGCAAACACACAGCTGCTCACAGCTCATTGGAATAAAACAAGCAGCCTGATATTAAGTGGTGAAAGAAACCTGAGTGGCACTTGAGCTCTTACTGTGCTTTGCAGTGCTGGTTAGTCAGGATGCTGGGAGCCTGCAGTGCTTGATCCCACAGGTAACACCAGGGAATCACCCTGCTTTGGGATGGGAGCAGGAATGATAATGATGTCCTGATAGGCTCAAGGACAAGTTTCTGCCCAGAAGTGCTGCTTCAAGCGCACCTCATCCTAAGCAGCACCTCATCCGAAAGGAAAGCTCCACACCAATTTCACACCACCTACCTTATGGGAGTAATGCTGATCCACAATCCTGGCCAGCCCAAAATCACCGATCTTCAGCACCAGGTCCTCTGTGCTGATGAAAATGTTGGCTGGCTTGAGGTCTCGGTGCAGCACGTTGGCAGAGTGGATGTACTTGAGCCCCCGGAGCAGCTGGTACATGAAGAGCTTGGCATGCTCCTCAGCTAGCTTCCCCTGCTCCAGCAGCCGAGCCAGGTCCGTCTCCATGTACTCTTGCACGATGTACACCATATTAAACTTAAAAAAATCCCCGCGTAGGTTGGTCCCCTTCGGTCCCAGCACCTCGTACACCTTCACGATGTTGTCGTGGTCCAGCCTGCGGATGATCTTGATCTCCCGGAAGGCATGCTTCATGCTCCGCGCATCGCTGATGGTGATCTTCTTCACCGCCACTTTGCGGCAGCTCTTGCTGTCCAGTGCCGACAGCACCAGCCCATTGGCCCCAAACCCCAAGGGACGGAAATTAACGAAGCGGCAGCCCAGGTCGTACCCGTACATGCTGGCGATGCAGTCACGCTTCTCAGCCATCGTGGGCTTGGTCCTCTGTTGGCTTTTTCCTCTTTGTCACTTGTAAAACCGGGAGAGCCGAAGGACTCCCAGATCACAAAGGTGTTCGGAAGGAAAGCGTGTCATTCTTACTTACGGGTGCTTGGTGGGGGCTCTGCTCTGAGCCCAGGACTTCAGGACGTGCAGACACAATGGGAATAGACGCAAACACACACGTGTACAAAATGTTTTAAACCAAGCGAGAAATCCAGGCGTACAGTTCCCAAACAGTGCAGATGTTTCAAATGCCGTGAAGATATCTCTATCAAAACACAGGTTATTTTTTTTCAATACTACAAGACCAACAGTGCTACATCTTCCAGCCACTCTCCAGTTTTCTTTCACCAAGGTCAGGCTGAAGCTCGGGGCTGGCAGAGTAGGCAGGCTCCCTGCCTGATGTCCCCAGTGCTTCAGTCCTGGGGCAGGCACCCTGCACCAATGTCCCCACGGTAGGGCACAGCCCAGCACAGCCCCATGGCCCCCCCGCTGCCCCACAGCCTTCCTGCCCACAGCTTTGGACACTGCTCTTCCCTCCAGCAAAATGCATCCATGCACTTATACTCCCTGGCACTCAGCAAAGCATCGCCACTCCTCGATCTCTGCATGCAGACCCCATGTTCTCCTTTGGCAGATACAAATCTCAACCGAAGCAAATGTTTTTCAGCCTGAAACTTTCTTCCTGTCAGCTGTGCTCAGCGCAGAATGTTTCCACTGTCACATTTCCAGCACCTTGCGTGTTGTCTGATCTTGTCTGCACTGGGCAGCCCGGCTCTCAGCCTTGCTCCTGGAAGAAAAGAAGAGATTGACTCATTGATAACAGCACCAAACCTGCGCAAACGTTTTCCTCCTGAAGGTCAAGCATGAGCAAAACCGTGACCTTTGGGAAATTCATTAGTTATGCCCTCCACACACACACATCACTACCAGCATTTTTCAGATGGTTAGTTTTTCCATTTTGGTTTCAAACGTAGAACTGCTAGCACTTGCCTTTCCTTTTGTTGTCTCCCACATGTGCAAGTGCAGGCCGCATCAATGAGCAGCGCAGCCCAGGCAGGACAGCAGGTGTGCAAAGCGTTGGGAAAACTTGCAAAAAAGGGTTTTGTGGCTGGGATGTTTGTGCTGCTCTTGTTGGAGCTGGATTTCAAGCTTTGCAAATTGCTCTGCAGAATGAGGCAGGGCAAGCAAAAGAGCCCAGGAACTGGTGGGAAGTGTTCATCTCCCCCTGAATTTGAGGTTCCATGGCAAATGTGAGGCTGTGGATCAGCTGGCTCTGCGCCCGGCACCACGGGCAGCTGCCAAGCCCTTGCGCTGTGCAGACAAACCACTCGATTTTAGTGCATTTGTAAAGAGAGAGACGTTCCTCAGAGCGGAGAGCACGAGCAGGCAAACCAGGCAGCTCGCTTCTCCTCCAGAAATGCTAATGGTACAGTGTGTTCCCAGGAAAGGAGAGCGCGCTCATTAAGATGTGAGACTTGTGTCGTCCCAAGAACAGCATTTGCCATCCAAACCTAGGATTTCCCATCCTCTGGTCATGCACCCAGCTCTGTGGGACTGCTCGGGGACAGGGCAGGGGTCCCTTTGCTTCTCCACCTCTGCCAGCCACGAGACTTGACACAGCATCTGACATTTAGCTTTGATGGGTGAAAGGCAAATCATTATGTATTTTTCCCCTGCAAATGACAAAAAGGAGGTTTTGTACGTCCTTCCCCAAGAGGAGAAGATGTGAGATGCAAGCTTGGGAACAGAAGGCTGCAGCAGTCTGGTTGCGGGCTTCCTCCCTGTGATACCAAGTCTGCAACTGTGGTGCCAGCATCACTTCTGGAAAACCTGCCTGGTGCTTTATTCTCGAATGGGTTTTTGGCTACTGAGAACTGTGGTAGCTGAAGGGACATCCCCAGCCTCTCGATACATTCAGAGCCTTTGAGCACAAAATGCTTCACGTGAATGACCGCAATGCATTATAATCAGTCCATCAAATATACTCACTAGCCAAGCACTCCTCATTCTAGCTAGACCATAAATCTTCAGAGACAAAAAATTAGCATCCTTCAGAATCACAGTGCTGCCCCTCATGCTCGTTCCAAATTCAGAAGCTGTCTCTCCTTCTCTCCTGGCCTGTCACCGGTTGTCAAGCTGATGCTCAGACGTCATGATGACGATAGCCCTAAAAGGACCTTGGGCAAGGTCCCACTTGCACGCTGCTGGGATTAATCCCAAGAAGGATGGACCAAGCCACCAATCCATCTTATGGTCCCAGGGGATGCAGGGGACAGTGCCAGCCAGGAAGGGCACAGCCGTGCTGGGTCCCCTGCCAGCCACTGCATGCCCAGCAGAAATAGGCCAGGGAGACGCAGCTGTGGTGCAGACAGGATGTAGCATTTAGGGGAAATGCTGAGACGACGCTGTCGTGGGTTTCAGAATAAGGGTGGGAATGGGGAACGCCATTTTTTAGGGATTTTTTAGGTTTTTTAGGGATTCTGAATTAAAGCACTGCCCTTATGCCACACACTGGCACTACTGCCTTCAGTTGTGTGATTATCCTATAAAGAATTAATATCCAATGCTGAACCAGATAAAACAGTTCGTAACTAGCTGCCCATGACTGAACACCTGCTGCTGAGTGATAAAACAAAACTAAAACACTGATTGCTTTTCCCTTGATTTCAGGAATTTCTCACGTCCACCCAAGATTACTGGCTGCCCCACTCAGAGGCATAAGCCTGTTTGTGCTGAAGATACCACAGGAACTCTGACATTTGCAGGACGCCGAGTGCCCCACACTGACACCGCTGTTTGCTCCAGCCCACCACACTGCTTCTGATACCCACAAGAGAAGACAGCAGCCTGCTGGCTGAGCAGGGACAAGTTCCCCCCATATCCTTGTCACCTTTGGAGTGCTGTGATCTTGCAGGCCTGAGAAGGTGCTGGCGGCATCTTCCAGCAGATGCACCCCAAGGCAGGCATTGCTCCTGGGCTCAGTTTCCAGCTCAGAAAATAAGCTTCCAGCCTGTTACAGCCCTCCACATTTTCCAGATTTTCATTATGATTTTTCACTTGCAATTACTTCATTTAGAAACAGTTAAACAAAAGCAGTGAAATATTAGGAAACGATGTTTCTTTCCCTCTTATCCCAGCTGTTCACCTCATAAAAGCTTTCAATCCACAACGTCCTGCTGACCTGCATGAGTTTTAAGCCCCCATTCCAAGCCACTGACCTGCCCTAAAGTCCCTGGACCGCTCCCGAACTCCCTACAACCTCAACTCCTCATCCTGCTGCACTCCCAAGCAGTACACCTTCTCACGGTGAGATCAGCACTGGGTCCAAGTGCAAACCCCAGAAAAAAATAAAAAATAAAAAATAAAAAAATCAAAGCAGACACGCTCCTGTTGTGTTCTTCATGCCAGATTACAGCCTGTTTGTTAGAGCCCTTAATCACAGGAGCCGCTCCATTAAGCCACCAGCTCCTTTACCGCGCGTTTAACACCGTGCACCAGGGAATTGCTCTGTCACCCTTCTGCTCCCTACCCTCCAGCAGAAGCTGAAGACAGAAGCAGTTAAATCTCACAGATATACGGAGCACACTGCTCAGAGGAGAGGTGTAGGCAGCAAGGGGACATCCCCTGAAGGCATCTGCCAGCAGTTACCAAACAGTTTGGCAAACACTGCTTGCTCCTGTGGCTGGAAGGAAAAATAATTACAGCCTCTCTTGAAGCCAGCAATTATCTAACGCTGGCTTTCAGATGCAAGCGTTGAGCTGCTGCACCAGCTCCTGCTACTACCAAATGGGCAATGCCGTGCCAGCAAGGTGCCTCGGTTTGTAAAGGCAAAGGGGGAACATGCCATCACTGCATCGTGACGTCCTCCTGCAGCAAGCACAGAGCAAGAAAAGCGAAAATTTCCTGATGGTTAAGGAACTCAGCCTACCTACAACAGTCCTTGGGTCAATACGCTTCAAGGGCAGCGTGATACCCCGAGAGCAGATAGGGGTGGATGAGACGTGGTGCTCAGAGAGCCCGTGCTGTGAGCTGCTCAGCTCGCTTCGTACACAGGGGAAGGAAACCAAGTTCTGCCTTGTCAGCTTAATTATTAATAATTAGTACAGTTCTAGAAGCAGTGGAAGGGAAAATGCAATGCACAAGTCTAAAAGAGAAGAAAGCGCCCTATTTTAGCTGATGAGTACGCACAGTAGCAGTGTTTTTGCACAGGGAACATCTTGTTGGGGCATGGAAAACAAAACCATGCCGTCCCTTACCTATGTGCAAACGGCAGAAGCAGGGCAGGAGCAGAATGAGGCAAGCATGGGTGCCCAGCAGCTCCTTCGCCACCCAAAAAACAGCAGACCAATGAGCTACACAGGGCCAGCATGCAGCATCTGCCGTTACACAGATGCTAGAGAAACAAAGTAAAGCATGTATGCAGTTTGGATGCTTCTCCTGAACCATCTGAGCAGCTGATCCCTGGAAACTGCGGTAGGGGAACAGACACCTCACTGTTCAAGTGTGCATTTCCAAGGGAGGGAGGGATCTGGGGGGAGGACTGCAGCTAAAGGAGTGGGAGTTTCAGGACACCAGCCTCCATCACAAGCAAGCCCAACTTTCCTCCCTTCTTGGTTCCCCAAGCCTATGGAAATGAAAAAGTGGGCTTCTCAAAAAAAAAAAAAACGATTGCAGTGGGCTAACGAAAATAGCTGCAGAGACCGACAGCAGTCATAAGCACAGTGGCGATGCTATCTGGTGTAGATGACACACAGTCTATTTTCATGAAACTATGACAGAGTCCCTGGGCTTTTTTAGCTGATGAGGCCACGATCTGCCATCCGTTTGGAAAGCTGAACGCAGTGTGAGCTTCTGGGCAAACTGGTGCTGCTGGGGGATGCTCAGCAAGCTTCCCAAACCCTCTCCCAAGGGGCTGGGACCTGAACAAGATGTCGTGGTACGCTCTTCCCCCTCACCAAATCCCCTACAAGCAGCAGAGACCTCTCTATCTGGGTGAATTCATTAAAGCTCAAGTGTGGTAGTGAGACGTCTGTTATTAGCAGAGCACCACAGGTGCTAATTAAAGGAGGATAACACTGATCTCTCGCTTGAACACCTTGTAATGGAAAGGGCTGGATCCTGCAGACCTTTTCATCCTAACAGCCTTTTCAGCTAGACCTGAGATTAAACACTGTCCACAAATCAGGACGGGTCCAGCAGGGGCGATATGGCCATGCCCAGTTACCGATTCCCCTGTTGGGTACCTCCAGCAGAAGCGCAGCAGGATTCATTTTATTGCTCTGCCTGCTTACCCCAGCACCTCTCCCTCCCTCGGACAGAAGCCTTTCAGATATCCTCCCTCCCCACCTCACTGCTACCTGTGCTGCAGCAGCAGGGGTTGTCTCTGCCCAGAGCAGCGATCCTGCGAGCAGCACCAGCCGGAGGCAGTCCAGGATCTCGGCCCCAAACACTCCTGTGAAGGCTCCCAGCACGCATTTCCAGGCTGAAACTTAATTAGACCTTCCCATCAATAAACAAGGGCTCCCGCTGCTAACTTCTGCAGAGAGCCCCAGGGAGGGTTATCCTTTAGGGCTGAATGCAAATAAATGCAATTATTGTGCTCTCATCTAGGGAAACAGCCTCTCCCCCCTCCCTCCTCACCTCCTGCAGCTCAAGCCATCACTGCAGGACCTGGTCCTCTGCTTTACTGTCTCTCACAACGCCCAGGAACAGGAGGTTTCTATCACAGAGCCATGGGCTCTGTCCCATCCCTCCCCACCAATGCTCCCAGCCCCTGTATCTGCAGCCTGAGCTCTGCACCAGCTTCACATCTCAGCTCCACAACAGGCACCCCTGGAAAGCAAAGCCTGTGGGGACAACCCATCTTGGGGATGCGATCCCAGGGGTACCAGGAGGCAGCACCACAGTAAAACCAGCCTGATCCTCTAAACCTCATGATGAATACAGCAGGGAATAGGGACAGCTCACCCCGTGAAGATGCTGAAGATGTTCTCATGCTGCATGGTCTCAGTTACCCCGGTGCTGGGGTCTCCACCAGCGATGTGCTGTCCCCTGCCTCAGAAAGCATCCCCACATTGTGCCCAGAGACACTGGACAGCACCCCGACTCGTGCAAAAGCAAGCTGCAAAATCAGAGGGCTTTTGTTGCGAGCTGCTCTGCACGAAGTTCTGATTATGAGCAGCAGGGTCCTCCTCCAGCACAGGATCAGACCCTCATGCCAGAGCTGCTTGCAGCACAAAGTCAGAGATTACAGCAGGGAAATCAATGAGTGCTCTCCAGATTTCTGAGCATGGGTTTTATGCTTCCAGCTTTGCCAGAGCCACCGAAGCATCAGGTGCCCTGGGTGATCTGAGTAACCTGCTTTGCTTTTGCAATCCATCACGCCCTGACAACCCAGCTGTACCCAACAGGGACCATGCAGCCTGCTCAGGAGTTGATCATACACTGACTTCCCCCAAAACAGTGTTTTTCAGATGTGCTTAACAGCAAGATGTAAATGGAAACCCATGGGAACCCCAGGCTCAGTGAGAAGGCCAAAGGACCTTTCACTTGTACGGTACTTGTGGCCAGGCCAACCTGCACTCCTGAAAAATCAGACGACGCTCATTAGCTCACAGAAAGAACAGAAAACAATGCAGAACTTGCTGACATTCGCACAGATTTTAAACAGGGCAGAAAAGGCACTCGGCTGACCCCGGCCTGGCAGCCAGTGCTGGTAAATCAGCCGTGGCTGGGGCTTTGAGAAGCTGAACACAGACAAGGGGTGAGGGAAGCTGCTTTCCCAGTGGGACTGAACACACAAAACTGCCCCAGGCTCTGTGCTTCCCAGCCAGGGAATAACAGGGCAATGCCCTGAGCAAACACGGGCTTAGCGTGGCCAATGCACTGTCCCCATCACCCTGCAGAAAAAGTTTGTCTGAAGGCTGGAAAAGCACAGCTCTACCAAGACATCGGTCCACATTCTCTCCTGTGCCAAGAAAAGATCTCATCCCATGAGAGATGCATGGATGGACAGGCGTCGCAGCCAGCACCTCTTGCTGCACCTGTAGCCTCTGCCCTGCTCCCTCCCCAGCTCTGCTTTTCTTGTCCCACTGGCTTTTAACGGCTGACAAGACATTGACTGGAAAACAGCAGGATTATTCCCGTTACCTAAAGAAAACAATCGCCAGAACCGATGGCTCAGAAGTCTCCCTACCAGCCATAAACGAGCAGAGATGTGATCAGGGCAGATCGCTTTGCCCTTTCAGTCTGGCGTCTGTGGTACCCTAAAGGAGAGATGAGATAACCCAGCTCCTGGGGATGCCACGTGTCAGGACTTTGCCTGTGTTATCACTGGTGGGGCTAAACCAAGATAAGCAAAAGCAGGAAGGGTATAAAATTATAACAATATAGAAATAGCCCTAGAGGTTTTTCATGATGGCCAACGAGCCCGCACCAGGAATTTGCCCCAGGCAAATTTGCACGCATGCACGCACTCGTGTCTTTGAGCCAGTCTGCAAGCTCACCCCTTATCCCCCTGCTCACTGATGTAGCTTGTGCAGTTTATTTTGGGGGCCTGAGCTGGACTGCTCACAGATCTGCACGCTCAGCTTGGAAAAAAACAAGGAAGGCAGGCTTTAGAGAGAGAAAAATAACACCATGTGCCTGCAGAAACCACTCCATAACGGCTCCCACACCTGCTTCTCCCACTGCAGCCCCCAAGCAGCCCCATAGGAGCTGCTCCTCCAGCAGGAGGTCAGAGAGGAACAGCGGTAAAACCCCACAGTGCAAAACCTTGCCCAGTGTCCCAGAACCACCACACTGACCTCAGGTGCTGCCTGAAGCATCCCCATCTGACCCCCTCCACAGCCCACCTAATACAGGGCAGCTCCGTCCCCACATTCAGGGCTCAATGTGCCAAACTTTATCCCCCTATTTGTTCTGACTCCCTAAGGAGCACAGAGATGACGTCCCACCTCTGCTGGAGACTGGGAATCCCAGACTAACAGCTTCATGCTACCCCGTATCTCTCTTTTTATTTTAATTCCTCTGAGTCTCCTAATTTGGGGAGAACATGTGTATTTTTGGGGTGCTGGCAGCTGGGGAAGCTGAAAGCCAGCAGCAGTGGAAGAAATGCGCTGGCATTGTTGTAAATAATGTAAGCGGGAGATCTTCTAGAGAATTGAAACAAAAATGTTGTAAGTCCTGGTCCTAATATAGCTCAAGGGAAAACAAAACACACTCCTGGTGACTTTTAGCCATCCACATAATACACGGGGAATAAAAGGCTTTGCCAGACCACTGCTAAAGCTTGCTCTCGGTATAATCACCTACTACTATAATGAGATTATGTGGATTAGCATTATTTTAAGGGAACATCAATGAACTGGGCAGCCCATCCAGGCAGGTCTGGAGCACTGCGCAGGGTAATACCGGAAAGGCATCAAACCAGAGGGCTATTTTTAGAAAGCATTCCTCTAAATAACCTGGGTGCAGAGAGCTTGCAGGCAGCAGAGGTGCACTAATGCAAGCAGCAGCAGAATGAACAAACGCTGCAGAGGAAAACTCGGCCGGATTCATCCCTGGTTTCTTTTGGCCAAGTTGCAGAGGAAACCAATTCAGCTGGAGCTGGACTGCTCCTGTGCTGGAGGGAAGGGGGAACACAGGGGCACTGCTCAGAGCAAAGAACCAGGGTACAGACGGGGGCTGCGTGGTGCCATGGGGTATGCAGCGCACCCATGCCTCCCGCCCCACATCCGTGGGGGCTGCTGTCCCCTGCAATACCTCGGGGACCAGCCTCAGACCCCTGCAGATGTGAGGAGGGCGGCTCAGCCCCACCTGCAGCTCCACGGGGCTCCATAAAGCCGACTTGCAGGTGAGGATGAGGAGGGCAGGAGACACTCTGTCTTCCAGATGGGTCCAGGCACCCTCGGTAGGCTCTCAGCACAACAGCAGCGTCCTTGCAGATCTGTCCCAGGCAGAGGGACTGGTCTGTTTTATATTCGCGGCACTCCTGCTCAGGAAGCCCAGCTCTCATGTGCTCTCTCTCATTCTATCCTAACTGTCCTCAGGATTTAAGAGGAACTCCCACAGCAACTGCTTTTTCATCGCTTTTTGTCCCTGGAGGTTACTCCTCCAAAACATCCAGCAACTTCAAGTACAGCAGACACCACGTTGCCAAAAGCCCTCTACTCTTTTCTTTTTTTTTTTTTTTTTCCCCAGAATGGATTTAGGCTTAAGCCTCGGGGACTGACAAAAATAACCCATTAAGAAGCCACTTTAATTGCAAAGACCACGCTCGGCTCTGCTGGGTTTGCCCTGCCACAGGCTCCTGCTGCTTGCACCCGATTTGCTTTGGAACACAACATTTGGGCAGCTGCCTAGGTGCAGAGGAGATGGTTATTTGGCTGATATTCTTCATGCCCAAAGGGGTATTAAACCAAGGCAAAAGCTGCTTGTTCATGTCCCTTCTGCTCTACACATGGCAGCAGAAGAGCAATCAGGACACAGCAATTACAGCAGCTTCAGCCCATTTCTTGAGTTATGGCTCTGGTGGTGCAATACCCATTTTGCAAAAGGCTTCATGTCAAGACAATCTAGCTACATCATGTTTTGTAAGAGTCTAGTCTCAAAACTTACTTTTTTTCCCACCTCCAATAGATACTGATAGAAAATTCTTGTATTTCCAAAGCACTTTTCATTTGCAGACCTTACAGTACTGTGCCAGCCTTCCTTGATCCTGGCAAACAAGCTGTGGCAATAAAGAATACTTTTTTTTATCTGAGTAGCAGCAGGTGCATCAGATACATTCAGGTAAAAGACGCCAGCATAGGGCAGAAGCTGCTGTTCCAGGCTGCAAGCACAAGACCATGGGGAGATTTAAAAATGCAGAATCGTGGAATCATCCCGGTTGGAAGAGGCACTCGCGATCACCAAGCCCAGCCACCCACCCGACCGACCCGGTCCCAGCACTAACCACGTCCCTCTGTGCCACGTCCACACGTCTCTCAAATACCTCCAGGGATGGGGACTGCACCACTTCCCCGGGCAGTTTGTTCCAGTGCTTGATCACTCTCTCCATGAAGAAATTCCGTCTGTTTGGATAATTCCCACTGACACACAAGCCAGTTCTGTCGCAGGGAGGTTAACCCTCCCCTCTGCACCCTCAGCCCAACCACCCCACGCACGTTATCAGCCCACCCCCACCCACAGGCCAGGTGCCATCTTCCAGACTCTGACACCACAGCTTTCCCTGGCTGTTCTGCTGCAGCATTAACGCCACAACTGCTCCTGGGATCTGCTGAAACAACGTTTTCAGATGCTGTAAGCATTCCAATCAATGTTTCCTTCAAACTTCTTCCCTTTTTCCAAACTGTACTCTGCCCATTTTGCTATATTTGAAGAGCAGACAGCAATTTAGCTTTCAAGCTCTGAGATTTTTTTTCTCCTCATCTTTCAGACGGAAGGGATTGGGGCATTTCTAATGACTTCAGGGGACAAAGACCACGGAAATCCTTCCCGAATGCAGAACTGCAGCAATGAGACAAGTTGACGAGTCAGTAATACCAACCACCGGCACTGTTCAGCAAAGCACATCACGATGCCATCTGAGTTTTAACCAAGCCCCAACCTGACTTCACGTACAAAGTAAACACTGGGATAAGAGAAACATGCACACAAAACTTCAGCTTTGCATTAAAACTTTTCTCACTGAAGTTCAGAAAACAACGGTGCAGCTCCGTAGGAGTGAAGAACATGCTTTTAGCAGACTGCAAGCTCTGCATGGGGCTGTCACACATCTGGCTGCACCACCGCACACCCCCTTGAACCTAGGAGCATCTCTGCGAGCAAGGGACACCCCAGCCCAGCCCTCATGCCCCAGGCACAGCCAGACCCTTGGGGCAGCCTGGTGCTGCAGCAGGGATGCGGGGTGCTCTCCTCAAACCACTGCAGCACCCCCACGTGTGCTGCTCCTGCGGCCCTGGGACGCGATGCTATCCCATGGTGCCATCAGGAAAGGGACTTGCAGCAGCACACAGCTGATGGTTTAGCTGGATAACATGCTTTACAGCACCAAAAACCAGACCTTCACCCGCGGCACAACCCGAGCCGCACAAGCTGCCAGCCTGTTCCTGCAATTCGCTTTGACATGAACATCGCTGCCTGCAAGCTGGGAGGCTCTGGGGAAAGGATTTGTTCTGCCCTGCTATTAAACAGCATTAAGTTAAACTCTGTATTGTATTTTATTTGCTCTCAGCTTTATGATGCTTGCACCAACTGTTTCTGGTGCACCAATCACCTCCAGGAGTATTCTGACGGTACTCCATTTAGGTACGGGTAAATGCATTTTTTCCTTCGGAAGCAGCTACTCCAGCATGGGAGGCAGTAAACGAGGCTGTAACCCCTGAACATGGGAAACCTCACAGAAATGGCAGCGCTGTGCTTTACCGAAAGCACACAATTATTTCTAATTTATGGTGTTTCTGCACCTTTGACCACACTCAGCTTGGGAGACACATGGAAGAGAACTAGTGCTCACTTCAGGTGCTGGGGAAATGCTTTCCAGGTTGACACAACCAAAAAAAAAAAAAAAAAAAAAAGGAAAAAGAGAAAAAGCAGAATACCCAGATGCAAAAAAAAGTTCACAATCCTTAAAGAAATTATCTGAAACCCTCCCTGCGTCACATTCATTCCTTGGAAAAGCCAGCCAGCCCAGTGCCAACATTTCAACCTGCAATACTGACAGCTGCTCCATAGCCTGGAGAAACACAAAGAAACAACTTCCTCCTTTTCCATTCTCCTTGATCTGATTTTAATTGGAATCAGCCCCAGCTGAATCAGGTCCCGAAAAACCCAGCACCTCCCCTCTGTCCTTGAAGCCATTTGAAGTAGAGACCTATTTTTGCATTTACATTTCCAGCCCTGCCTACTCTTAGTAAGACAGGTTTTAATTCACCTTTACCCAAAGGCACTTCCTGATCATTCAAAGCTTTCAGTAGTTCATGGGATGGGGCAGAGGCAGTTAACGGACCAGGTAAAATCCACATCATGAGCGATGGCCAGGCTGGTCTGCCAGTGTGCCCCCCTGCTCCTTTGGGAACAGTCCAGAGCTGATATTCCCCCTTCTGTCCAGTGGAATCCGGCCTGCATTTTTGTCCTCTTCCCCACAACCAGAGGGACAGAGAGCGCAGGAATATCCTGCCCACAATCAGCAGTTGGGGTTGGGGACACCACACCTCCCAGAGGGACCAGCAGCACCACAAGAGCCCTGCTGCCCATGCTCCAAACACAAGATGCGATTAGGGTTTTTATCTTGGTTTACATAGCTAATTGCTGCAGGTGTATCAGTCACCAGGTAATAAATACAGCACTAACGTAAGGTGCAAACAAGACCCTACTTGTGCAAACAGAGAGAGGGTGGCAGGGGCAGATGGACACCTGTGGTTATCAGCCAGGGAGCTGTTTGCTCTTTGCTGAATCCAGAGTGATCGTAACACACAGCTGAGGACAGCTGAGCCGCTCCACCAGGAAATCACAGGGATGCGCAAGCATCCCTGCCAGGGACCCTCAGACAGACGCACCTGGGCACCAACTTTCATGTTTGATACTGACAGAGGGGAGATTTGTGTCAGAGGTGAGGAAGAAATTCTGAACCCAGAGGCGGTGAGGCCCTGGCCCAGGCTGCCCAGAGCAGCTGTGGGTGCCCCATCCCTGGGGGTGCTCAGGGCCAGGCTGGGTGGGCCCTGGGCAGCCTGACCTGTGGGGTGGCAGCCAGCCCACGGCAGGGGTTGGGGCTGGGGGGGCTTTGGGGTCTCTTCCATCCCAGCCATGCTGTGATTCTACAATTCTATGGCTCTGTGTGACCCTGCACACTCACATCGGTGCTTTCCAGCTTTTTCCTTGAGTTCCCAGCTCTTCCCTTCCTGCCAGGACCCCCACACAGAGGATGAGTGCAGACTCCATCCCTCGGCTGCTGCAGCGGCGTGGGCTGGCCAGCTTCCCACAGAGATGACTGTTGTGTATGATACGGAAAGCAAGCTGCTCGTTCCAGGCACAGCCACGCTGGCTGCTTTTTAAAGGCAGGCTTAGCTCTGAGGCTGCAGGCACAGCAGCGCTGATTCCCATACAGCCTCCAGGCCAGGGAAATTGTTGGTACACAGAGGGGGCACAAAAGTGCTTAAACACTCAAGAATCATTCAAATCACATAAGGTATGTGATTTTCATCCGCAGTGGTGGGAAAGACTCGAAGACGGTTCGGTGGGTGGGCTCAGGCCTTAAGCGTTGAATTTCATTCTTTTCTACTCACTCAGCGACACCGGTGCAAGCAGGACAACATTTCACAACTGCTCATCACCCACATAACCCAGAGAGGCAAATAAAAATACCACAATGCAAACAAGTAATGAATAATCAATAACACGGCCACTGAGCACACCGATAAATCTGCCGGACGAAACGCTGCCGGCACGTCCGAGACGGGCTGGTTTATGGCAGCCGTGGAGCTTCTCATGCTCCGGAGTTAATTGCCCACAGAGCAGCAGCAGACCTGTGTGATGGGGAGGACGCTGTTGCAGCCAGCTGAGCTGCCATTTCTAATGGAAGTCCCCTTCCAACAGAGCTTGTTCCCGTTTCTGGCCATAGAAACCATGAGGTCAAAATAACAAGAGCAGTGTCTACGTTTTACAGAACTACAGAACCACAGGGGTTCAAAGAGACCTTTGGAGATCATCTATTCCAACCCCCTGCTAAAGCAGGTTCCCTACAGAGGGGAAAGTTTCACAAAGCTGGAAGCAATGGTCAGCACCACAGAGCGGACAGGACTTGCTTAAAGCACCTACCAAAGACCCCCAAAATTACAAATCTGGAATAGCAGCAACAGTTACAACAGGCGAAAACCACTCTGGCAAAAACAAGATGTAGGAAATGCACAGAAAGATGTTCCTCCCCAAAGACACAGAAGAAGAAAAAAGAAATGGCTCTGGAAAGAAATCCACAGGGCTGATGACTGATGAGGACCTCGAAAGGAATCCATTACATGTGAATAGCCAACAGAATTAATTACAAAGTCAGGCACTTTTTAGGCATGCTAGGAATAGAGAATTAGCTAGCTGTTAGATGCCATCAGTAAAACTGGAGATGATGGCACACAAAAAAAATACGAAATTGTTCAAGAGCATGTTCAACAGCTATTCCTGCTCTGCATTTGGAAGGAGGCTGCGGTGCGCACGCTGCTCATACGACGCTGGGGATGGCTATCACAGGAACTAACGAGCCGCAGGAAAGCAGCCTACAAATTAACCTTGCGTATCCCGTTGTTGAAAAGCGGGACCTTTCCCAACGGACTCCCACGTAACCTGTCCTAACATGACAGATTTCAGGATTGCCAAGCACCTGCTAAAATAAAGCATTTTAAGATCAACAGGTGAGAAGCAGGGAAACTTCGTGTGGTCACAGGGCTTGAAGGGGGGATGGAAGGCAATGGCCAGGACCAGCAGACAGCCTGGTGAACACAGCGGGGTGGCAGCTTCAGGTACGTGCAAGAGCTGGAGGCTAAAGGCAGGATTCAAACAGGCCAGCAAAGTCTCCCGGAACTGGGTCTATTTAAAAGTCTTGTTTTCCTTTAACAGGTAACAGGGCTGCAAGACAAAGGCAGCTGCCTTGATACAGTACTTTTTTACCCAAAGCACAAAATAAACCTCACGTCAGGCTAGGTGTGTGATACCACAACCCCCACCACGGCTGTCTGCAGGGAGCGAAGGCAGCACCCAAACCTGGTCCTCGGGGATTTTTGTCACTGCCCAGTATTACATGTGGCTCCTCCTTGGGGGATTAGGTGAAATACAAGGCTGTGACAAAAAGCAGTAACTAATGGACAACTGGTTGATGAGCGAGATCCAGAGCGTGTGGTGGAGGTCACAGCTTGACAGAACACTTTTTCGTGGGGTAAAGCAGTGCACGAGGCCATCAGAAGGATCCAACGTTACTCAAGTCAGAAAAGGATCTGGGATGAGCAAAGCATCTCTTCTCATACACAGACATCAGAGCAAAGTGAGGGCAGAAGAAGGCAGTCCTTAAAATGAGATGGGAAAAATGCACATTAAAAAGAGGAAAGCAAGCTCACCAGGGCACTGCCAAGGTCACGGCGTGGTCACACCAGGCGAAGTCCCAAGGGTGGCCACAAAAAACACACAAGATGGAGCGGGAGCCTCTCTGTGTGAGGTTATAGTGACCGAAATAATTCAGCTTCTTGAGAAGTAGGTCGAGAGGTGATCCGATCAGCAGGGTGCTGGGAACCACTGCTCACCTTTGTGACAAGGGCACAGCAATATCCCACGTCTGGAAGCCGAAGCTCAACCTTGAAACGAGGCAGCATCTCCCCAGAGCGAGAGCAATTAAATGTTGGCACACAGTAGCGGAGGAAGCGGGGGGGGGGAGGTGACCATCGCTCGGAGCCATTAAAACAAATTTAACAGGTTGGTTTTAACCCAGCCTTCTGTGTCTGCAGGAGGATGAGCTGCAAATGCTCCCCTGCAGTTGCATTTCTGCAACACCTCCCACGTGGGGCTGCGAAGTTCAGGAGGCATAATTTATGCCTCAAAAAAAGGGCTGAGTGGTAGGAAGACAGCAGGGTCACATGAAACAAGGAAAGATTAAGGCAAAAAGGCCAGAAACCAAGGTTTGCAAATCCTGTGCAAGGTTGATCGCACTTAAATTCACACCTCTAAGACACAACTATCCAAGTCTGACTATGCATCCCAAATAGCCCCGTGTCTGAGGGACCCTGGTATGAAATGAATCCTGTTCTCTATCTGGCTCTTCCACGCTGCTCCTTCCATGGAGATCAGCTCAGGACTCACACATTTAGACACCTAAGTATGGGTATAAATGA
Organism: Alectura lathami; assembly: GCA_013399715.1. Taxonomy (NCBI): domain Eukaryota; kingdom Metazoa; phylum Chordata; class Aves; order Galliformes; family Megapodiidae; genus Alectura; species Alectura lathami. Next base: position 48,578 of record VXAV01002082.1, on the reverse strand, counting down.
TCAGCTCCACCAAAACAGCTTCAGCTGGAAGTGAACTGTCCCACACTAGCTGGAAAATTGAGGAGAAATCTTGGTGCAGCATCCTCCTTTCTGACCATGGGTTATGTGATCGGGATTCCAGCCCCTGTCAGTCCTTACAGCCCTGGCCCTCAGAGACCACAGGTGTAGCTACCTGAGCAGGACAGGGTTATGATGAGCTGGACTTTTCTCCCTCTTGGCTCTGAAGCCAAGCAGAGACTCCCAATGGTGGTTCTTCCAAGCACAGAAGAATTGAAAACACATGGGTTATTACATCCCTTTACCCTTTGCTCCTTGGCAGGCAGGGGGACATGCTAATGCCTGCCTGCTGGGAATGCACCAGGCTGTGACCCCAGCCCTGGCTCCTGCGACCCCCTCACTATGGCCCTGGCCTCCCTTTCCCAACACTATTTTTATGCAAACCTCTATGGGGCTTTTTTCTCACCCTCCACTTGATGGACACCCATCTGTCCCAAAGCAGGAAAACGCACTGCGAACGCGAGCCTTGGCTACACCCTTTGACCGTGTCACAGCCGGTGACCGTCCCCGTGCCAGGCTGGGCTCCTGACGAAGTCCAGGAGAGCTTCTGCCCCCTGCGCTTCCTGGGAAGTTCTCAGCAAAAGGCAGGAGGAGCGCTGGCTTAAACGCATCGTGCGCTCACACTGAGCCTGTTTGACGCCTTTAGAGCCCGTACCTTCGCCACCTGCCAACTCCAACGCACGCTCACGGGTCCGGAGGATCTATTTCAGGCTGACATTAAATAAATAAAGCAGGGTACGAGCACAGGCAGGAGGCAAGCAGCAAAACCAGGGCGGAACAGCAGGGCAGCCGAACCGAAGGGACAGCAGCGGCGGATGCCGGCGACACCACGGCGGCTCGATGGCGATGTCCCACGGCCGTGACGCTGCGTGGGCTGCGCGTCACCGGGCTCAGCCCACACTGGGGACCGGTGAGGAGGATCCCGAGCGGGGCAAGGACCAGGGGCGCCGCACGCCCCCCCACCCA
>VXAV01002082.1:0-47090 GCA_013399715.1 Alectura lathami | reverse complement strand
CCGCGGGGCTCCGTCCCCAGCCCCGGGGTAGGCGGAGGGCGCGTGGAGTTCGCGGAGCTGCGGAATAAGGCTGGTTCCAGCCCCCTGCCGCCGGCGCAGGGACGCCGCGCGCTGGGTCGGGTTGCCCGGAGCCGCGTCCAGCTTGACCTTGAGCACCTCCAGGGCACACGCAAGCCAGGGCCTCACTGCCCTCCGGGTGCAGAATTCCCTCCTGACATCTGGCCTAAATGTCCTTCCTTTTAGCTCAAAGCCTTTCCCCCTTGTCCTGTCACTCGGTGCCCCGACAAAGAGACCCTCCCCGTGCCTCCTGCTGGCCCCTCTAGGGACTGGAAGCCCACAGTAAGGTCTCTGCGGGGCCTTCTCCAGGCCGAACACCCCCAGCTCCCTCAGCCCTTCTCCACGGCAGAGGTGCTGCAGCCTCTGAGCATCCTCGTGGCCTCCCCTGGCCCCACTCCAACCGCTCCATGCCCTTGGACTGGGGGCCCCAGGCCTGGACGGGATGCTCCAGGTGGGGCCTTGCCAGGGCAGAGCACAGAGGGGTAACCCCTGCCTCACCCTGCAACCCTCTGTCCACGCCAGGATACGGTCAGTACCTCCATGTCCTGCGGCCCGAGAGTCCAGCATGGAGGAGGGAGGCCCCAGAGCCCAGCATCCCTGTCCCCTTGGGTCCCGCGCTGCTCAGCCACAGCCTAACGCTGCTGAAGATGCAGGATCTGGGGCAAAGCTCAATGAGCATTGTACGGGGAGGCTGTGACCCACCACATGGCCTTAATGGAAAAATTCACCACAAGCTGTATTTACAGTACGAGAGAATAATTAGAGGATGCTGCTTCAAGAGTCTTAAGTGGTGGAAGCGTGACAGTTCGATGGCTATTGATCCCCTTCGCACAAACCTACCGCTCTGGTGGAGCTGCAGGAGCAGGGCTTCTCTCGTCTTCTCCAGGGTGAGGACAAATAAAAGAGAAAATGGTCCAGTAAATTTAACTCCCAGGGAATTACACAGGAGGAAATGAAGGTATATAAACAATTTTTGGTGCGGTAGTCATCTGTAACAAGACTGCTCCACGGTTTCACTGAGATTAAAGGGCATGTTTCCAGCCTGTTGCCCTGCGAGCAGGGAGGCATTAGCACTATTTCAATACCCTGTAAAGGAAAAAAAAAACAGTTAAGAAAAGGTAATAGGAGCCTTAAAAATTACTGCTAAAACCTGCCAAGGAAGCTGAGTTTGTACACAGCACATCCCTGCATGCTCAGGTGACGCTTCCAAGTCACCTTCCAGGTGGCAGCAGCCCCGCACTCGCCTTGCAAGGTGACTTCCTCATGGTGACAAACTCCATGACAGGACCAGAGGGAGCCCTGGGTCCCTCCAGGGGTGAAACGGGTCTGTTTGGGCAAGGAAGTTGTCTAGCAGGGTGAAAGGAGCTCCCTTCACGCAGCTGAAACTCAAGGCATCTGCAGTTATCTTGCTGCCATCCTGACGCTGCCAGGCGTAATGGATGGAAATTCTGTATTTACGGTACCCAGTGTTGACACACTGCAAAGTGTAAGCCACAAATTGCAGGTTTGGGCACCTGCAGCTCTGTAGGTACACGCTTATGTGCTCCTTCTGGCAGCTGGGGAGAACTAGAAGGACGTATGGTAACACCGCACAGACAGGCGTCGGTGCTTTCCAGCATGAGGTGACTGCAAGGGAGCATGTTTCAAAGCAGGATGGAGAGGGACGGGATGATAACACGATAAGCGACTTAATTAAACACTCTGGAGCCTGAACAGATAATCGTGGGCCTGTGCTGCATCCTAATGCGGGAGGAATTGTGTCTCTTACAGCAGGGAGAAGCAACGCTCTCAAAACCTACCTGAGTGTTTCCGTGAATTTCCTGGTGGCTGGTGTGGAGGGCCCAGTGCATGTGATCAAAGCATGCAGCTTTGTTGCCTGAAGGATGTGCCAGTAACCAGAGCTGTAAGGATCTGTTTTTCTCACCCTGCCATAAACGTGGTTTTTAATCCAGGCTCTCTCCCTTCACTTTGCAAGACAGCTGAAAGCACAGGTAAGGCAAATGCTGGAGGGCAGGTCGTTAGTCCTGCCTGAAACTCAGAAACTCAACCCTTCTGCTGCAGGCGTGGTCTATCAGGCGACTTCAGGAACAGCTCTTCCCTGCCTTCTCCTTTTCCACTTGCAGGCTGGGCCATTTTTCCACGCAGGGTATTTTTAATGTCTAATGACAGCATTCAGAGCATTTTATTCAGAGCCTGAAATTCACCCCTCAACGGCAAGGAAGTCAAAATGTACACCCCGCGGAGGTGACAGTCAGGCTGTGCTGGAGGGCTTCTGCCTCGGGCAGCCTGTCCAGGTGTAGATTTCACCCCGGTGCAAGATTTGCACCCACTGCAAAATGTTTGCCTTGCATGCTGTTATTCTGTGTCCAGACACAGGACTTAAGACCCAGGTACCCCAACATGTTTAGGAACTTAAATAATTAGCTAGCAAAGTAAATGGGAGCTGGGTGTCCTCACTAGGAATGAGTTTCATAAATCCTCTGCCAGATCTGAACCCAGTGACATCAGAGAAGTGAGGCAGGCCAGCCCATCGCTGCCATTTCCTGACGTACACACTGCATACGTCTTTTCTGATGCTCCCGACACCCGATTTTCCAGACATCCCCAATATTTTATCAGCCCTTGGAACAAGGTGCAAGATTCCAGTGTTTGCCCTGGCTATTAGCAGCCTGCAGTAGTGCACCCTGGGGTGCCTCACTGGTGCTTTACAGGCCTGCGCGAAACAGGTGGAGAATGAAGACTCTGTTTTCATACCCCATTCATGAGGTATCAGCGTAAAAGCAGCCTCATTTCCAGAGGTACTAAGCCTGACTTTTGGGCATGGTGGTAACTCAGGACTCGGATAAAACAGTGCACTTGTACTCATCAGCACTTTGCAGGTTGCAGAGCTGCCTTCTCTCTACACAGATATGAAATATTGTTAGGAATTGCTCGGTGTAAAAACAAGTTCCCATCTTACAGTTACTTTTGTTTGCCACAGGATAGCTCGTGTGGGATGGTGTCACCCCATCCAGCCTCCTGCTGCTCACACGGCTGCTCATGGGATCAGGCTGCCCACAGTTCTCCCGTCACATCTCGAGCATCTCCCAGGACTGGAGGCTGTACAGCAAGGTAAGTGGGTTTAGCAGGATGAGGTTTTGTATGGGAGGCAGCAGTGTTTCTTCAAATGGTGTTTCTTGCCCAGACAGCCTCCTCTTGTCTCAACGCTGCAGACTGCCTACCCTGCACACACATGCTGTTCGCCAAATTTTAGCTTTCCTCAGCACTTCTAGCTCGCAGCCCAATTTCATTCCATTAGCTGTATTATTAATCAGCAGGCTGCAAATTATGTTGCTATAACCCATGTGCTTTTTGCATTTTAAACTGAAAATAAAATAAATTGGCCCAGAGTAAACAAATCTTGGCCTTCTGGGGAAGCCTGCTGCTCTCGCAGGGAGCCCTGGGTGGGTGAGCAGCCTCTTCCAGGCTGGACCCGATTAGCAGCAGCAGTTTGTTGCAGCAAATTAGCAAACTGAGATAAGTGGGAGGAGTGCTTACCCAAATGGGCTGTGTGCAGCTCCCCAGGTAGCAAGCACACCTATGAGACCATCTCCTACCCATCCCAGGTGCTGCTTTGTCTGCTCCAATGGGGTGGACGGACCCAAACCCCTGGGTTTTGGGCTGAGTTACCCCAAAATCTGGCTGCTGCCCCTGCCTCTGCCATCGCCTGAACCCACAATTGCCCTGAGCGAGAAGCTCTTCAAACAGAGGCCAAAAAAGAAATGGGCAATATAAGATATTTAAATATCTCGTTGACTTCCTAACCTTTCGTACAGAAGAAAGCACACAAAAATACCAAAAAAGGAGAGGCTGATTAATGATCAGGCCAGAACTATTTCCCCATGTCCGTGTTTCCTATTCAAACTAAGTTTGCCTTTGTAAAGGTCAGTTTATATTTCTTGGATCAGGGTAGCACACACTACGTTGGCTGGTGGGGGAGGAAAAACCATGCCATTTTATGCATATGGGAGTGGTTGGCAGAGTTTTTTCTTTGAGCAGACTTTCTTATTTGCTTGGGAAAAAAATAAGAGAGAGACAGCGGTCAAAGCTGTTCAGATTCACCTGCTGCACTTCTGTGCCTGCTCACCGGCCCGGGTTGCTCAGAGTGCTTCTGGAGATCGCTTTGCTGCCAGCGTCTTGCTAACGGGACCCACACACAGAGCTTGGTCCCAGGAAGCTCACTGCAAGAATGTCCCACATACTGGGTGCAAAAAAAAAGCGTGTATTCAGCGTAGCCTTGTTTGGAGGTGGCTGACTGCAGGTAAAAGTACGCTAGCCAAATAGAGCTCCCTGTGGCTCGCTGGACACGCTTTGTGCTGGTGCAAACGGCGGTGTCAGTCACCGCTCGGGTCAGCCCGGCTGCGTTAGCCCTGAGCGCTCCACTGACTCCACTGAAATTACTCCGCATCGGCACTGATACTATCAGGAAAAGAGTAATTCCCCAGGGGGGTGTGAGACGGAGTAATGCGCAGTCACTTGCCCCAGAGTAGTATTAATGTACAAAAATAAAGTGGAAATTAAAAGCAGCAGGACAGGAAAATGCTGTGAGTGTCAGGCCGGGGAAATTAAACCTAAGTCACCGTGCGCTGGTTTTTCCTCTGTGAACGCTCTAATTTCTCCCCAAAGTGTCATCAGTCAAACAGATGCTTAAATGTTGGTGCCTACAAAGCAGCCCGGTGGTGGGACAGTCGGCAGCGCAGAACCACACCACGCCGTGCCCTGGACTATCTGCCAGCAAGCACCGCATCATGCTGTGCTCCACCCGTACATCACAGAATCACAACACGGTGGGGCTGGAAGGGACCTCAGAGCCCCCCCAGGTGTGAGCTCCCCCCTGTTTATCAGCCCCCTTCAGGCACTGGAAGGCCGCAGTGAGGTCTCCCCGGAGCCTTCTCTTCTCCAGGCTGAACACCCCCAGCTCCCTCAGCCCTTCTCCACAGCAGAGGTGCTGCAGCCTCTGAGCATCCTCGTGGCCTCCTCTGGACCCACTCCAACAGCTCCATGTCTTTAGTGCACTGTGCCCAGCTGCGACAAAGAGGACTTGCAGCTGGTGTCGAGCCCCCTCTGTTACAAGATTCAGGACAGGGAATTTTTTGTCTTAAACCTTAGATCCATTTGGGCCATCCTGTGCATCTCCTCACTGCAGGCAGTCATGAACACCAGCCCTTCATCACAGGCACTACACCTTCCTCCTTCTCTCCTACCTTTGCAAGTGTTTTAAAATCCCATAGACAAACCAAGTGTTTGAATTCATCCCTCTGGAAAAGAAAGAGCCCCTGCTGCAGCCTTGGCTCAGCAAAGATGTGCCCAAAGCTTTACAGGAGGCAACACCAGAGAGTGAGATTTGTCAGGCACACGTGAAGCATCAGCCCCAGCTTCTGCCTGCTCCTCCAGTGCGCTGTGAGGAACACAGGGGAGCGGAGGAAGGGTCAAAGATGTTCAGGAGCCGTGCTGAGCCCAGGACTGGGTAACGTGGTGGAGGACAGCACGGAGGAGACAGCAAGGTTTGCTGGCTGCCCTTTGCTTTGTGCATTTTTTTCCAGCCCATGAGCTGCTCTGAGAGCAGGATTCACAGCCCACTCCCCACTGTGTAGCAGCTTTCAGGAGTCTTCATACCATGCAGGTCCTTAAATCACCAGGAAACCAGAGCAAAGGTAAGAATTTCTGGCGGGGGACTGTGTGCCTGCGGAGCCCATCCCTGCTGCTCTGCTTGTGTCCCCAGCCTCCAGTAACGAAGTGTTCGTGTCTCCCTCCACCTTCCCATGTCACCCACTGTCACAACTGCTGTCAGTGCCCACCCACCAAACCAGGGTACGAACTGAGGTTTCTGCCGTCATCCGTCAAACCGGGAGCAAACACATCCAAGAGCAAAGCTTCTGATTTCTCAGACTGTCACCGGAGTGCCATCAACTTCCTTTAATGTTCCCTTTGTTTTCCTCAACCTTATTAAATTGACCTAAAACTGCCAAAGCAAAGAAAAAAAAAAAGCAAGATGAAGTCATATGTCACAGACAGCCACCGCTGTAAATCCTTGGTATCAGCTCGTCACAATTTCCAGCTAATTAAAAGATGGCACAGCTGCTCCGAGGGGACTCAGCCGACCTGGGTACTCAAGGGGCAAGGGGACCCTGGGCGCAGTGGGAAGGAGCCGCGTGGGGTTTGAGGGTCTGCAAGGGGAGTTTTGGAAGCTGCAGTCCAGACTGGCAGCTCATGTTGGCATTTAGAGGTTTTACCAGTTCCCAGCACCTGCATCATCGGCAGGACTGAGCCTGCAGAAAAGCAGCAGCCGGGTCATCTTCTGCGCAAACATTCAGAAAACATCGCTACGGGAAGCAGAAGGGAAATCAAAACGGGAGCTCAGTCTCCCCATTAACACATTATTTTAGCAATTAATTAAAGCAGAGCATACTTGAGAACAGGAACCGAGGTCCCAGCTCAGAGGTTTATCTCCTTGGGGCTGACTATTTCATAACCTCACAGCTGCTCTGGTGTGCAGCCTGTGGAGGGGGGTGGGCGGCAACGCTGCAGCATCCAAGCCTTGCATCCAGGTCACCAGCAGGAAAATTTGGCTGCTGCCGAGGTGCTCATGGTAAAAGGGCTGCAGGTTTGCTGTTCCCAGACAGGTGTCCTCAGACCATATGGTGCTGGGCAAGCCTGGAGTGGGTGGCACACTGCTCTGGTTTGGCAGCACGTGGTTGCAACCAGCACATGGTGGGAAGATCCAGATCCCTTGCCCCATTGCTCTGCCCCAGGAGCAGGACAGAGCCTCTTTTTCGGCGTGGCACAGGTTTGAAAACCACCATCCAAACAGGGTGTGTGGGCAGAAAAAAGCTGAGATCCAAACCATCCCTGCCCGAGACCAGGTCAGCATGGCCAGGATGTTTTCTGGAATCCTGACCTGCCTTGTCATGGGCTGGGAAGAGAAGTCAGGACAGTGCATGAAAGGCAATGCTGCAGGTCATGCTGAAACAGAGAAAAAATAAAATGAATCTTGAAGCCTCAGCTGAAAAGGCAGGAGAGCATTGCAGAAGGCACAGAGCACATCCAACACCAAATCTGGGCACTGCCTGCTGATGTTGGCAGTGGGGTGCGCAGGGTCCTTCCCACCCAGAGCAGTGCCCAGGGTGCTTGAGGTGGGCTCAGTTCCACTCCGTGCAAGTCCTGCTGCGACCAGGAGTCAGCTGCAAAAACAGAATGAGCAAAACCGAGCAGAGAAAGGGGGAGGGTGCACAGCATCGCCTCGCCGGTTTGGAGGAGGAAGGTGCTGCAGGATTTCAGAGGAGTCCTGTAAGACATGCAATTAATTAATCCCTAATGTGATGTTTTCAGCAACATTTTGTTTATCTCACCAGCTGAGCTGTTTGTGTATTGGGTGCGTGGGCTGCATATCCTGGAAAAGCAGGGACTCCCACTTAATATCTGAGACAAAAGCTTGGCCATGGCAAAAGAGAATAAAAGACTGGATTACTCTAATGGAAAGGAAGACTTGAGGAGGCCAGGGGGCTTTGTATTTGGGTTCTGTCGTGAGTGATACTAAGCACAGCAAGAAGAGCCAGAGCGAAATAATCAAGGGTTTAGAAGAGTGAAGTCTCAAAAAAATAAACCAGATTGCTGCTGCTGCTGTGTTCTCCCACACTGAGCCAGAAAAAGAGAGGGGCTGAGGCTTGGGAAGCCCAGGATTTGCTTTTGTATGGGAGCATGGCGAATCTGGTGGCACAACTGAGCAAGGAAAACCCCAAGTGACTGGAACTGGCTGAGGTTTGGTGCAACGGCACATCTCATTCCTGCTAAGGAAACGAATGAAAGGCTTTGGCTTTGACTGTTAAGCACCTTCCTTCTGGCCTTGGGGATTCACTTGTCTGCATCTGGGCTCAGAAAACATGAAAAAGTTATGGTTCAGCCCCCTTGAAGCGCCTTTGAAGGAAGCCCCTGTGCCACTGATGCCCCCCAATGCCTCTTCCATGCACCACTGTGTTGTCAGTCCCTGCAGCAGCTCCCCTCCTGCACAGGGCCTCTATTGAAGGTGAAATCAAAGCTTAGCTGGCTGCTATTGCAGTTTAAAAATAGCCAGAAAGGGGGAAAAAGGAGATCTCTCTAATTAGGTTGGTTTGTGGTGATGTTCTGCTGCTCCCACATGTAGGGGTGAGTTTGGTTCATCCTGCTCTGCATGGCTCCCTTTGAGTTACTGATGTAACCTGGCTGAAAAATGTGAATAATGGGTCAAAGGCAAAATCTGGACTTTGTCACCCCAAAACTGCCCCCCCCCCCTTCATTTGCAACAAGCAGCAGCTTGGTAAAGCTTTTGTGTCACCCCAAATCATAGCCAAAAGCCGGGCGAGCATCAAAAAGCATCCGAGCACAGCCAGCTCCAGCTTCCTGCCAGCGCCTTCAAAAACCCGTGCTTTTACCTTGATCTGCTCTGCAAGCACAGCAGCTTTGTGTTCCCCAGCACCTCTGCTCCTTGTGCTCCCAGTTTCCAAACTGAAGGGGGTTTTGGTGTGTTTTCTGAGCTGAAAAGCCCAGGTAGGAGCTGGAAAAGCATAGCACCCTGACTGCTGCTGCAGCTGCGCAAGGCACCTGGATCCAGCCCACAGCTCGCAGCTTTTTGAGCTCTCTAGCAAGCAGGCTGCATTGTGCAGATTTCCCAGGTGAGCAAGGTTAATAAATAACATGTCTACAGGGCTGAAAACCCACAAAACGGAGCAAATCTGAAGGGCGGGTGGGAGAAACACAGATGCATGTGGCTGTTCCTGCATGAAGCAGCAGCATCTGCAAGGGACTGGGCAGCAGGGAGCAGCTGGGACCTGAGTCCTGCTGGTTTGGGGCAGCCTGAGATTGCCCCAAGCAGCCTCCAGACCCAGCACGAGGACAGGAGGATTTTTCTCGGCCTGGATTAAAGCTGGATACCAGCAGAGGTTTCCTTCTGTTAAGGAGGAAGATGTGGACTTCTCGAGCCGAAGGGGAGAAAGTGCAGCTGAAAGGGTTTAAAGCTTGGAGCCTGGCATAAAGCAGAAAGCATCGTTCCTCGGAAAGGGATTTCCAAGGGAAAAGCTTGGGAAGGCGGCCAGGAACGCAGCCAAATGCTTGGTACTGCGTTCTGCACTTCAGCTCTTTGTGTGGCTTGGGGAAGAAATTGAACATCCTGATGATTTGTTTTCCATTTACAAACTAGGGATAATAACGCTAATCCACGCCAGTGGAACACTCTGAACACCACCAATAAGGTGTAACCAAGAGGCCCATGAAGATCTCCCGTTTTGCAATGCAGCACAAATGACTTCAACTAATCATTGATGGTTTGGAGCTGGGAAGCCCTGAGGACCACCTGTAAGCATTCCAAGGAGGCAAAGGAAACCTCACCCCAGCCATCAGCGCACCAGTGGGGATGGTGAAGCTGCCAAAGCACCTCAAAGCCTCTCGGCTCCTCCGGGAGGTGGAATAGCAGCTGTGGGGCCAGGTAGGGATGGAGGAGCCCTGCCCCTGCCCCTGGGCACCCACAGCCCCGAGACCTCCCTTCATGCTCTTGTGCTTTATTAACAAACTCTGGGTCCTGCCGCATGGCTTGGCTCATCCTGCACGTTGGAGCTGTTTAACATTTAACTGCAGCGTGTGCAGGCGTTTGCACACAAGCAGCCCCTTCCCTGGTTGCTGCTTTGACATCGCCCACCCCAGACCGAGGGCACCTTCGGTGTCACCACAGCGGCTGTCACCGCTGTCATCAGCTGCCAAGCCACGCCTGGGGAAACCGGGGCCATTTTCTCATTCACAGGGCTTTAAAGAATCAATGAAACTGCCACTGTTCTGCCTCATTACCCACTGCATCCCCAGCTGGGGAAAGATGCTGAGCAGCCTCCAGCAGGTCCCGAATTTCCCAGTCGCTGGAGAGGAGAATGTACAACCCCGCAGGCATTACCTTCCCGGTGCAGCCCATCTCTGGGGCCCTGGGGCCGTTCCCAGTGGACGGTGATCCTGAGCATCTCTCTCCATAAGCAACCGAGGGAAGTAAACACTTGCTGCAAAGCACAAGTGCAAAAATAAACATGTTTTGAGCTGCAAGTCAGCACATTGTTTCATTAAAAAGCCCCTATTAAAATCGCTGTGATTTCCCAGCAGGAAAACATAATGAAATCACTGATGCTGGCTGCAGCTGTGTAAGGCCGCGAGCTGGCTCTGCCCTGGTATCCTGAGCGTGGGGAGGATCCATTGGGTTTGTGGGGCCAGTGGGAGAGCTGGGCCATGCTCGCTGGGTAGAGCTAGAAAACTCTAAATGTGATTTTGAATTATGCAGGATACTACACAACACTAGATTTTTATTAAAAATACACGCATATCCAGTGATCCTATTGTATATGCTGGTTAAATTTAACCTCTGCACACATCTGTTGAGGATGGACGGGTGGATGGCAAAGCAGCATGTTCCCAAACAGCTGCAAGAACATGGAGATGGCAGAAATCTGCGCTTAGAACCTCATCTGGGGGAAAATCTCCTCTGCACAACCCTTCCTTCCCCACCTGCATGGCTGTGTCACATCTGCCTCGTGCAGCAGTCCCATGTTTTTGGTAGACCTGGATAACCCGGTGCCGATTTTGACCTTTTAACCCTCCCTCCCAACTGTAATCCAGCAATAATCAGAGGAGAAGCACAGCAGAAGCCGAACAAAGAGGAGGAACAGGGCAGCTGTTCTGGGCATGCACAGCCAGTGGATGAGGACGCCTGGGCTGGGAGCAGGCAGCATCAAAGGGTCACAATGCCTCTGGCAAAGCCAGAAGATGCTCAAGGGCAGGGTCCAGGTCCTTTGAGGCACTGGCAATTCAACAGCCCAGAGAAGCACCCCTGGAAGAACATCCTAGAAATTTGAAGCTCATCTGGAGGCAGCAGAGAGCTCGGCAACAAGAGGTCCCATTGGTATCCCACTGAGTTCGCTGCCTTACCTTTGAGGCCCAGAATCAGGCCCCAGACCCTCGCTGCAGGCTGCCAAGGCTCCGTCCGTAACCATGCTGCTTCCAGATGGAAGCAGAAAAGAGACCAGCGAGAAAACGGCTCTTAATTAAACATTTGTCTTGCAGTCACATACTTCTGAGTAATTATCATCATCAAGACAAACACCAACTGGATTACACAGAGCAGAGGCAGACGGTAAAGGTTAATGGGGCTTTTTCTCTGCAGCTATTCCCGAGATCTTGCTGTGGGAAGGGCAGAATAGACGGACAGCTCCGGGCTGGCAGATTCTGAAATTACAGGACCTTGAATCACCTCTTTCTACGTTAAGTAACCCCAGTTCCTTTCTTTTCCCTTACAGCAAACCCTTCCAGCTGCCCTCACGTCCCCTCTTCTGGCTTCTCTTTGTTTTGGCCCGATTTGGATTCAGCCGGGACCTTGCAAAGCGTCCCAAGCCCAGTCCCCGGCTGTAGTTAGCAGCTGGCTGCTTTCTGTGGGTGGCAGTTCCCACCTGGCAAACCCAGTTTTATATACATATATGTGTGTGTGTGTGTGTGATTGGATCACTTTGCAATAGCCACACAAAGCTGATTCCCAGTGTGCTCCTCCAGCCACCAGGTCTACCCGGCACATCGCCACAGCAGCTCATCCCCAGGATTCCTCCTCACTGTGGATATCCTGGAAAAATAGATCGTTAAATGGGAAGACATAGACAATTAGAAACATGTCTGAATAGTGTGAATACATCTCAGACTGACACATGATGGACTTTAAAAGCCACTCACAGCTGTCTGCCCCAAATACACCACTTCGAAAGAAGCACACTGCCAGTCTGCGAGCTGCTATGAATGAATCATCTTTCTGCTTTGAAAATGAAGGCTGCAAGAAGAGAAACCTCAGTGCGTTCCCAAAGGTTAATCTGATTTGCTGAGCCACAGCTGAATTATTGATGATCAGCGCTGCGGTTTCTATTAAGAAACGAGCAGACAGGTAGCAGCAGTTCTGCCAGCAGATCCTTTAAGCCAGCACAGCTCATGTCTGTGAAGAAGCTTATCCAACTCCTGGCCTGCCCGGGCCACAGGGAAATTTAATTATTTAGGTTTCTCAGCTGCTGTATAAATATCAAACAAAATATTAGCTCAAAACTGAAACGCTGCTGCTCAGCAAACAGCAAGAGGAGCTGTATCAGCAGAAGGAGCAAGATGCCACTGGCCAAACAGGTATATAGGGACGGGCTCCTCTTGTGAACTAGTTCCCTGAAGTCACCAAAAAAAAAATATTTTTTTTTTGTTAAAAATCAGACTTCAGGATGGATCAATCCATGGGACTTTCACTGTCCATAAAGCTGCCTTAAAATATCGCCAGGAGAATCCAAGCAGCTTGACTTCACAAAGTGACTGCAAGGCCTGGACTCATCATCACTTATTAATCTCACGTCAGTTAAATAAAAAGCACTACTAAGCCCGAATGAGCTTGCTGCAAAATTTTGAAGCCACCACACGGCTGTTTACAGCTATGCTATCTGGATCCAGAGCTAAACAAAATTTTGACAGAAACAGCCTCTTCTGGGGCTACACATTTTTTCTTCATTTCCATTTCCACTGTTCGCCTGGTAAATTTGCATTCAGTATATCCACAAAGAATTGAGGAAACCAATTTCCCTGTTTCAATTCTCAATGCAAGGAAGCAGCGGCTACGTCCTAATACATCAAAGTGGAAATACACGTAATTGGTTCTGACCATAGCTTCCCAAAAATACTTGCTTTTATTCAACCTTTATTCAGCTCTGAAAGCAATACGTGTAGTGATAAACTTGTTCCATGTTGCTGCGTCTGCATAAAGATCAGTGTGTTTAAAGTGGTTCAGTTTAAACAAGGCTTTCTACATTTTAATTGCATCCCAATTCCCAGGAAAATGCAGTGTGACACAAGTTAGAGGTTTTTTTTTTAAATTAAAAAAAATCAGCTGTTTAGTATGAAAGCACCATTTACGTTTTGTACTTTGCTGTGGGAAATGCTAAGCCTAATTACCAGGGTATTAAGCTTTGTAGCTGCTTAAACATGTATTCTGCTGGTGATCACGCATGAGCCCTCGATTTAGGGCAGCTCTTCGTTTTGGCTGCAGTCAACATACCTTGGAGGGTCTGCTCCAGAAAGAATCAAAAGCTTAAGAAAACTTCCTGTAAATGCAAATCGGGATTAAAAATATATATTTTTAATACATCAGGGAAAATGTTGTCCTGGCCCCAAGCAGCTCCCACTGCAGACACCAAGCTGAGCACCCTGGCACTGCTATCAGCTGTGGGAAAAGGAATTAAAAAAAAAAAAATAGGAATAGTGCTGAAAAGTAGGCCTGGTCCTCAGGACAAGATTCCTCTGCAGACAGCGAAGCATCTTCACATCTGGTTGGAGACAGGAACAGATCCACCCACTGCTCTGCCTGCACCTTCACGGGCGTGTGTGGGGCAGGGGGAGGAACACAGATGTGCATAGCTCCACAAGCAGCTCCAGTCACTGGGGTGCAGCTGTGTTATTTAGTCCCTTGCTAGCAAGCACTGCCCGAGAGATTTTTGTTAGTTAGGAGAACAGTTCCGGGGGTCACCTGATAAAAGCATGTGTGCACAAGGGACCTTTCTGGACTCAGAAAGCAAAGGCTTTTCCATCCAAGTCCGTGCGATCAATTACTTTATTTTCCCAGTGTTCCTTTACAGTTACTGACAGGTTTTGCTCCATATTAACACACTGTAAGCTAAGATCCAGCTTGAGTTACATGAAATACTCGTTTTCTCTTCCTCCTCACAGGCACTATAAAGGGGAACATGTGCTTTCACAGATGGAAATTACTGCCTCCTGAAATAACACGTAGCCAAACACCCAGCAAAGCACTCGCGGGTAAGAGCTTTGAGCGTTTACTTCCACTGATAATTATTTCCACCAGCGCCTCTTCAAAAGTGGAGTTGGGGAGAACAAAAAGCATTTTTTTTTTTTTTTCACCAAGAAAACAGCAAAGCAAAAGGAACAAAAAGCATTTTAAAAACAACTTTGCTTTGTCTCAACTTTTTAGATGCACGTGTGGGTCTCGGACTGGAACAAAACCCAGCTCCCCTGGGACACACACTGCTGCCTTTGTGCTGGCAAGTTGCACATCCAGGCCTGTTCCTGCAAGGTATGGGCAACGTTGCCTCTTCCTTATTAGCTGTCCCGTTTCCCACCCTCCCAGCCCACCCACTGCACACAGGGCTATACGATTCCGTTTGATTTCTGACCATCAAAGCCAAATTTAGCTGAAGTTTCTTTCCGCCTCCACCCAAGACATTTACCACATTACATCAGATCATTGCGAACATTAAGCCCCTCATTTTGCCTAGACCAGCCCAGGGAGGCAGCTTTGTTCATCAGCTGCACATTCACCACCCACTTCTCCTGTTCCTTACAGTTCCCACTGGCCAGGTGGTGGAGGTCACGTCCTGGGCACAGCAGAATTAAGGGAATTAAAGCTGCAAGAAGAACATGCGATTCCCTTCTCACACATCAGGTAATTAAATTTGCGTTACCTCAGTTTTATTTCCTTGTTTGCAGAAGCTGAAGTATCAGAGAAGCTGACATTTGGAAGATAACATGTTAGCACTGGAAAGCTGCAAGATAGCTAAATTTTGGAGGAGTATTATTGCATTAAGCCATCTGGCAGGACTGTCAGGAATGCTTTCTGATACACAATGCTATTGCCAATTGTGTGCTGATGGAATCAGAATCATGGAATGCCTTGGGTTGGAGGGGACCTCAGAGATCATCTAGTTCCAACCCCCCTGCCGTGGACAGGGCTGCCAGCCACTAGCTCCCTAGATCAAACTGCCCAGGAACCCATCCAGCCTGGCCTTGGACACAGCCAGGGATGGGGCAGCCACAGCTGCTCTGGGCAGCCTGTGCCAGCGCCTCACCACTCTCTCAGGGAAGAATTTCTTCCTCATATCCAACCCAAACCTCCCCTCTTTCAGTTTCAGCCCATTCCCCCTTGTCCTGCCATCATCCACCCGTGTAAAAAGTCGGTCCCCCTCCTGCCTGTGAGCTCCTTTCAAGTATTGGAAGGCCGCAGTGAGGTCTCCCCAGAGCCTTCTCTTATCCAGGCTGAACAAACTCAGGTTCCCTCAGTCTTTCTCCATAGCAGAGGTGCTCCAGCCCTCTGATTATTTTGGTGGCCCTCCTCTGGACCTGCACCAGCAGCTCCACATCCCCTCTGTACTGGGGGCCCCAGGCCTGGACACAGCACTCCAGGTGAGGCCTCACAAGGGCAGAGCAGAGGGGGACGATCCCCTCCCTCTCCCTGCTGGCCACCGCTCTCTTGATGCAGCCCAGGATGCCATTGGCCTTCCTGGCTGCTGAGCGCACTGCCGGCTCATGGCCAGCTTTTCATCAATCACAATGCCCAAGTCCTTCTCCGCAGGGCTGCTCTCAAGCAGTTCTTCTCCCAGTGCGTACACACACCTGGGATTGCCCCGACCCAAGGGCAACACCTTGCCCTTGGCCTTGTTGAACCTCACCAGGTTCTCGTGGGCTCACTTTTCCAGCCTGTCCAGGTCCCTCTGGATGGCATCCCTTCCTTCAGGGCTATCAACTGCACCACTCAGCTTGGTGTCATCAGCAAACTTGCTGAGGAACCTAAGGGAGAACCAGCCAAAGAGGAATAAAGAAGCACACACTGGCAGGAGTTGGATAGCCATGCTTGGAGGTGACTCCAGGACGTGAACGCTACGTCCCCAAAACAACAAAAACCTGTTCAAGAGAGAAGATGGGAATGTGCTGAGCACCTGGGATGCCACGGTGTTGCTGTTTTCCTGCTCACAAGTCACTAGAGACGTCTTGAGGAAGAAAGGTACAGCTAGAGTCTGCAATCCCATCTGCTCAGCGTCCTCGTGAGAAGCAAAAGAATGAAAACACAATGTTGGGATTGGGGCTTGAAATAATAAGCACATTTATGAGAATCTGCCTGAGGGAAAATAGTTTAGAAAATCAAAAGCTCCATAGTAACAGAGTGAAAGCTGTTAGCCAACAGGTTGCAAAGAGAAGTTGTGCATGCCCCACGCCCCACCCCTGAAGGCATTCAGAGCCAGGTGGGATGGGGCCCTGGGCATCCTGGTCTAGTGACTGTCAACCCTGTCCACAGCAGGGGGGTTGGAACTGCATCTGTAAGGTCCTTTTCAACCCAGGCCATTCTATCATTCTATGATCTAATTAACCACAAACTGCAAGCCCCACAAAGAAACATTAAAAGGAATTAAAAAGGCAGGAAATAAAATCTGGTAGCAACCAAGCTTACCCAGACGAAAAGAAATATAAGAAAAGCACACCATAGTGATGATATCCTAGCAGAAAAAAAAGATGCCTGAAAAATACTTCTTGGACACCACTACTGCCTTCTGGAACATAAAAGAGCTTAACAGGAATGCCCTCGCAGATCTCTCTGCAGGCCACAACATCTCACTGCGCCTCGAAACACCTCTGCAGTCTGTCTCTTGGGCAAACAGACTCCATCAAGGGGTTAGCAGATGATATAGCGGATGATGCGCGCACTGCGGACCATTCGCACCCTGTGGCAGTGGCGCAGGATATTGAGGATGTTGTGGAAGCGCTTATCCATTTTCAGGCGAGTGAATCCTTTGATATCATCCTCCACGATAAAAAATTGACCTGGAAAAGAAATAATGACTTTGGTAATAGAAGTTATTGCGATGTAGGATACATTTTGACATTTCACAAGTAACAATACAACCTCTTTTAAACAATCCCACATGCTTATGAAAAATACAGCCAGCAGTAGGATGGTCTCACAGGACCTCAGGAACTCTGTTCTGCTTGTCATCAGAAAAGAATTAACCAGCCCCCACGCATGCACCAGCTGTAGGGCCTGTTCAGTGAGCTCCACCCGTTGCCAGCTGTATGTATCGACATCTCAGACCATCCACGCTCCTCCGTGAGGACATGAGGGCTGCAGCAGCCCCAGCCACCACACAGAACCAGTGCAGAATCCAGGCACGATACATTCCGCAGATGTACCAGAAGACGGGGACAACAGGAAGCCCACGGACAGTACACTCTGAAGAGGCTCGATGACTAACAGTGAACTTCTCCATAAGGCTTTGCCCATGGGCATTCTGCTCTTTGATTTTGCTCAGGTCAGTGCTTTGTGTTGTCAACAAAGAGATGCCCAGGTTCTTCATAAAGATCACAGCACAGCTTCACAAAGGGAGGTGTTGTACTTCAGAGTTTCAGTCATGGAATTCAGTTCCGTAGCAGCATAATTTGAACCCATCGCTGCCTTGCAGTGTCAGTATAACCCGTGGCAGCTGGCACTCAGGTTCTGGAACTGGCCCTTTGCAAACACAGGGACAGAGCCCAGCATACATCAAAGGTAAGCAGTGCATCATCCCCTTGGCTTCGATCACATTTGAAGAATAATTCTTAGTCAATTATGACAACACGAGAGAAGCACACTAACTCCTTTGAACAGCATCCTCTCTGTGCCTCATTAAGAAAACGGCATAGGAAGGTCCTGCATCAGAGCTGGCAGTCTCTCCCTTCTTGCAGTTGATTAACTACCTCAGAAATAAATGTTTTATTATCAAGCGCTTATAAGAAACCAGGGCCGTGACTGGTTAAAATCAAGTTAAATCACTTAAAAATGCCTGCAACAGAATGCCAAGACAAAGTTCCCACAAGCTAACAGCACACACACCAAAGGAAGCACTCCATTCCTATTTTTGCTCGCTGTGATTTTTATATTCAGCCTTTACACACTGCTCAGAGAGAAGATCATTACAGATCCAGTAAAAATGACTGCACATTTAATACGTCCTGTAACATGACATAAGGTTTTAACCGCACATCTTCATAAGCCTGTAACAAAGAAAAGCAATCTCAAACCAGGAGCATACCAGTTCAAGTGTGAGAAACACCCAATTACCTTCCAGAAAAGTTACTAGTGGGAGATAATGCATTCTTCCACAGTATCACGCTTCCAAGTCCTATGAGAAAGAAGTCCACAAGGCTACAGATGTTCCAGCTTGGAAAAAAGGAGAAGGATAGCATTTTCCCTCCGTTTAACCCTTACAGCAAGGCAGAGGCAGCAGCATCTTAAGTAAGATTGAGCATCTCTTCTTTCTGTTACGTTATGAGACCCTTTCCAGTTTAACCAGGAGGAAGTAGATGATGCTACCTGGAAAGCTGATGATGCCAGGAAAAATTTGTTTATTAAAAAAGTGCAATGTAGAAGGAAAATCTGTATTTTGGAGTATCCAAGGATGAAACAGCCTCTAGAATTGTGGTCCTGTAGTGCCCTTTACGAGCGCAGACTTCACAGAATCACAGAATGTTAGAGATTGGAAGGGACCTCGAAAGATCATCTAGTCCAATCCCCCCCAAAACATTGCTCAGACAGAGCTGAAGAACAACAGGCCGTGTCTTCTCACAGGCTTGGCCATTTAGAGAGCTGTGATGTGTCAAATTGGAAGTAGAATCTTCCAGAGGCAATGACTGTCACAAGCTGGAGGTCTTCCTACAAACAGGGACTATGTCATGATCTCAACTGATTTTGCAACACTGCCAATTGGTATACAGAAGAGAAGTGGAAAGCTTCTTTACCAGAAGGAGAAGAAAAAAACTATGTAAGTGCTTAAAATGTAATTGGTTTACTCAAGACTACCTGCAATTTCAAGTAACAGGGCAATACACCACAACCTTGAGGACAACCTGCATACCTGTTTCACTGTCTGTTCCATCTGGAGGAGCATGAGAACATACTGAACTCAGGCAAAAGACAATTTCTTCTTGTATTTGCCCAGAATTCAGGGCAGCAACCTTTAGCACAGCAGGATCTTATTTACCAAGAAACCAGAGCTGGCTGAAGGGTGGTGGCTTGGTTGGGAACAGTCACTCTGTGCACTAAATAACTAAGGAAGCTAGCTGGATCACCTTACTGGGTGGGAAGTCACCCTGACAAACTAAGCAGCATCTTTTCTCATCTTGAAATCAGAGGGAAAGGCCAGCTGGCAACCAGCCCAGCCTGATGAACTGTGGGAATCCTAACCACAGGCACAGCCACAGCAGAAATTCAAGCAAACAAACCAATGAGTGCACAGCCTCATCCTGGAAAATGCAAAGGATAAAGACATTTAATCATTGTGTGCTGGACAGATAAGAACTATCTGACAGGTAGCTGACAGCTACCTGACCTTTCTTGCACTTTCTAGATGATCACCAAACAAATCAAACCACGACACATGCTCTCAGATGCTGAATGTCCTGGTTTCATAACTGAGTTTTCCAAAACAAGGAGGAAAATAAAGATGAGCTCACAGGTACTTGGAGAAATTAAAAGCCTCAAATTTTGCACAATTAGAAAAAGTGCTTTCTGGCAGAAAAATCTCTCTAGCTAGCTCTGCCTTCCTCGAGTTGCCCAGGCAGCTCCTGTTGCAGCTGCTGGGGGTCACAGCGGCACAGGAGGGATGCTCTAGCACTCAGCCTCTCCCCTATGGCCACGGGCTCAGACTCTTTGCTATCATCTTGAGGACAGCAAAAGTTAACCAAAAACTACTGTAGGTTAGAAATATTCAAAGCAGCATGCTAATGCTATCTAACAACTCGCAAGGAGAAAAACAACTAGCACACAACACATGGAAATAAAGCTCTTTTCTGCCAGCGCCTTTGTGTCGGCCTCTCGACTTCTGCTCTTACACAGGCTGTGTGCCACAGACACCTGTGGGCGCGTTAAATCCCTGAGTCTCAGAATCCTCCTGGCGCATTGCAGCACTGAGGAGACTGTAATGCACCTCAGAGCCTGCCAGGGCTGTGTGCTCCTTCGGTGGCTCCACAGACCACGCTGTTTGGATTTGGACACTTGTTGTCACCCAAGAATTCTCTCTGTGGTTATAGCCCATTTTTTTTTCCTTCTCTGTGAGCTTCAGTTTATACTGTTACCAAATCCAAAGTTCAATAACCTTTGAAAATGAAGCAGGTACTTAGAGAAGTCCCAGACTAATACGAGCCATTGTTAGATGGAAGCAGATCTTGTCTACAGAAAAAACTACCCAAGCTCAAATCAGAGGCAAGTCACATGAAGCCATCTAGCTGCATGCCTTCAGCATGCTTTTACTGAAGTCGTTTACAACAGACTTTCATATGATGTGTTTGCCCTATAGAACTCAAAATAAAAAAGACTGTTAGCCCCGCCTCTCATATCAGAGCTCCTTCCCTACAGAAGAACAGCATTTAAGATCTAGGTGTTAGTGACAGCGTCACCATGCCATAATACTGAGAGAACGCTGAGCAAACAGAAGTCCAAAGAAAAGAAGAAAAAAAGTTGTTTGTCACGAGGCGACTCCTGAGTGCACGGTGCATGCTTAGGGGAGAAAGTTCCCGCATTCTGTCAAGGGCAGAAGTTGAGAGGCAGATGCCATTGTACTGCCAGCAAAGAGCTCTCCCGCAGTGAGACAGGCGAGAGTTTGCTCCCACTTTACATCTGACCTTGGAAACACAAGGACATTCAGAGGGCATCGCCAGGCAGCACATCCCTCCAGGAATAATTATGCACTGCTCTCAAAAGGAAAGGAATGTCAAAAAGGAGATTTTAGCATTAGAGATCTGCTGTGCCACATACCTTTGGAAAAACTAGCCTGTAAGTGCAACTAGCTTGTAAACGGAGCGACAAAGACATTTTGGTGCATTTTTGCTCGTCTCTGCCAACAAGACAAGAAGACTTCTTAAGATTATCAGACAGCCCTGTCTCTTCCACAAAGGCACTGCAACATGACTGATTACCTAGATTTCCCAGCATCAGAACAAATTTTTAATAGTTCACGTCCATTCTAGCTTAAAAAAAAAAAGAAACCTCAGTTTGTGTAGTCTGGTTATCAAGTCTATCCATAGTGATTAATCAAATTAAATCCTTTTGCACTCTAAAGGTTCTGTTACAACATGCCACAAAAGTGATGTGCATTCAGTGAAAATGTATAAAAAGCAACCAGTTATGGGAAAACTGTTCAGTCAAAACAATAAATCTCTTTACTAGACTGTAGTTAACAGAAGGGGTCAATGGATTTTATGCTGAAGATCCAGTTCTGTGCAGTTGCAAGGCATTTATATTCCCTGTGGCCTAGAATCTGATCTGGAGATCTGCTAGTGGTGGGGTTTTTTTTGCCTCCTGTTCTCCAATCTGAAATGCTGTAAAATGTTTCAAGACTGCTGTTTTTAAGCACTCCCACACTATAGGCCATTCCACCACCTACCAGAGTGCCTGGATAGATACTTTTCTGAAAATGCTTGAAGTTACACCACAAATGGAAAGCATTTACTGTCATTTAATCTCTTGTCCAGCATTTTATACTTGTGCTGCCATATCCAAGTGCTATGAATTTGCTACTAACAAATGTAAAATAAAATAAAATAAAATAAAAAAAGTACCTTTTGTCTCCTCAGTTTCCTCCTGCAGGAACTTGTGGTAGTGCCTTCTGTCTGGTGCACTCATAGAATTCAGAGGCTGGTGCATGATCTTGTACTTGGCCACCACAGCCTTGTTCATATCTTCAATAACTGCATTAATTTGAGGGCATAATAGGCGACCTTTCATGTACCTACAAAGGAAAATAAAAATCAGTAGCAGAAGGTTACAAACGAAGTTCTTTTGTTTATTCTTCTGTTTCATTAGTCTTCACTGAACATGCTATTCCTAGTCAGGGGCAGTTTCTTCTGCTTTCTCTCAATAACCATAGTAGTTCATTTCTTAGATTGCTTAATAATGCTGCAGGAAAAAAAAAGCCATGATTAATCCTGAAACACAAAGAACATTAGAAAGCCATATCAAGAAGTAAAAAACATCCAGTGCTTAAACTGTCAGGAGCATTTCTAAATGGAATAAAAGTTGCGTTTACAGCATGATACTTAAACTATAAACACACACACACAAAAATCAATCAACTTTGCAGAAAACACAGCAAAAGCCAAAACTGAAATTAAATCTTTTTGCCTAAGAGTGCAATTTGGTTCATGTTATAATCCTACATAATCTTTTGTTTGTTTTTAATCTTGCAGGTATTCCTTTGTTTCAGAAGAAATACCAGTTTTGTTTTGTTTTCTACAGTCCAGTAAGCTCCACAATAAAATACACAGACACAGTTGTGCAGTACCAACATTGTAGCATTTCATAAAACTGTTTCCAAAATAAGTCTGCTGATGGCTTCCTAGAGATATAGGAAGGACAGAAGATTACAATGATCTGGAAATATTAGAACATTGGAATATTTGTAAGTAAGGCTATTCAGTATTGATAGATGCCCTTAGGCATGTATTCAAGGAAAAGGAAATAAGCTGCAAAGCTAAAAACGGAGAAGCCATTATTCGAAGATGAAATCTGAGAATCATGTGGCAAGCAGCAAACTAAACACAAGACAAAACCTCAGGAAGCGCTGCAATAAAAGGAAGGCAACCTTGCAACTTGAATGATCCTAGGATCACCGTTCAGTTGCTGCAGCAAAACCAATCGGCTGCTGATATTTGGTTCAGCATCAGCTGGCAGTTGTGTGGAACCAGGAAACTTCTGTTAAGAAAGGTGTTGCAATCGGTTTTAGGAATGAATGAGGTTCTCTAGGTCAGTACATCATCCGACTAAATGCTACAGGACAATAAGGCTGAAAAAGATCAATGAACAGGAAAATCTTCCCTCATCTTAATCTGAACAGGAAAACTCAATTTTTGGAAAACATACAAAGAATGTAAAGCACTGGTAGCTAACCAACTAAAAATTCAGTCTCTCGAATCAGAATGTGGACAGACATTCTACAATTGCCACTTAACAAGACTTTGCTGTAGATTTTTTATAGCAGATAGTCAGTGCAAGGGGGACAGGTCTGCACCAGGTGCGCAGGAACTGAAATCGAAGCAACCAACTGTCATTTCAAACTGAATTCCCACTGAGTTATTTGTACCTGGCTCTCAACTTTATGGATATTTTGATTAATTCATACTCAAAGTTGTGGATGCAGCCATTTTAATGAAAGCATTCTACTTTGCATGCATCTTTTCAAATAAAAGCAGCACTACTGCCCCTGAGATGCAGTCACACTCAGCATAAATGAGGAACACAGCCTACTGCCACACCAGTACTTCGCCCACATACGTTAACTGCTATCTGTGACTTTTTACAAAGTCACAGGGGAATTTGCAGAGTTATGCAGACCAAGGCCTAGGGTATAAAATACCTGTATTCAAGTTCCTATGCTCCCACTATCGATAAAGAGATCATGAATACACTTAATGAAGCCAAGGGAACACCTCAGCTCACCTGAAGCAGAAACAGAGAGGCAAGATCTGTTTACTTAAATCTAAGGACCAAATGCTTTTTGAGAGGCCCTCAGGCATCCAAAGTGCTAGCAGACATGCTGGGGTTTACAGAAAATTCAGGAGTTAAGGCCCTGGCAGGACCTGATAAACAACTCCAGTGGCACCAAAAGTTCTGCTTAGCCAACTGGAGCACATCATTAGAGCTGTTCAGCCTGGAGAAGGCTGGTAGCGGCCTTTCAGTATCTAAAGGGGGGCTACAAGAAAGAAGGGGACAGACTCTTCAGCAGGGCCTGTTGTGATAGCACATGGGAAAATGGTTTCAGTCTGAGAGGGGGGAGATTGAGACTGGAGATAAGGAAAAAGCTTTTTACAGCAGGGGAGGTGAAGCACTGGCACAGGTTGCCCAGAGAGGTGGTGGCTGCTCCGTCCCTGGAGACCTTCAAGGTCAGGCTGGTCGGGGCTCTGGGCACCCTGACCCAGTGGTAGGTGTCCCTGTGCCCTGCAGGGGAGTGGGGCTGGGTGGCCTTTAAAGGTCCCTTCCAACTCCAACGATTCTATGAGTCTATTAGCAGCAAGGCAGCGGAGCCATTTTCTGCTTTCATTTCATGTTCTAATGAGATGTTGAGGAGTGGGGGCACTCTGTGGGAGTGGGGACACCTCTGTCACAGACACTTAAATGTAGGTGCCTTAGGGTAAAAATAAATTCCATCAAAAACACCTGGAAATGTCCCTGACATCCTTACAGTTATGCACAAATGCCAGCTGTTCCACAGTTTTTCATCCTTCTGTCCAGCCATGGCTAGCAAAACCATAAATGCTTGTATTTATTTCAGTCCATACTCACTAAGTAGATAAGTTTCATGATTTTCCATTTTAATATAGATTTAAAATAAGTTTAAAATCCAGTTCACTCTTCCAAAAGCAAAAATGTTCAGAACCCACTTTTCTTTTTAAATAAGTAAGCTGATTTCCTTTTTTTTTTTTTTTTTCTAATCCACAGAAGCCCTTTCCAAAACACAAGATGATTTCTCACTGGAGTCCATAGTTATGAAAAGCAAAGCATAGAGCTATGTTCTTCAAAGAATAGTGTAATATCCATCTACCCTACGGATACAGCTGGAAAAGAGACAGAACTCCTAATGGCCAGCCCCCCTGCTACCTCAAAAACACTCAGGCTGAAAGAACTATACGTTCCCCATGTTACTGTCTTCTGAGAATTATAATGAAAAGTCCACATTCTAAAAATATCTTAAGCAGTAAGGGTTCTGAGACAGAATAAAGCAAGCGTTTTCATTTGCCTTGAATCCAGCGTTAACTGAGACATCCACTGCGCAATTTCTTTTTTCTTCCTAAAAAAAAAAAAAAAAGTGTCTTTCTGGAACAGATTTGAAGGCTAAGATAATTTGCAAGTTTCTTACTGTGTGAGAGTATTCTATGTGATGAAGGGACTTCATACCTGCACCGAAACACAGCACATACCTTTGTTAAATATCTGCTGTAAAGTTCAAAGAATATGAAGTCACTGAAGACTGCATATCCCATTTTGTCCCCTAATCATGTTAGGGTTAGAATCTCCTTCACATTCAGCACAAAGAGGGTAAAAAGCACTCTGATGTTTCAGTGAAAATCTCACACAGCTGCAGCAGGAGAGGAGGAGTGAGACTCTTGGCTGGTGCAGAGCCCACAACACCCAGCTGGTAAGGGATATAGACACATACGCAATGCATAGGCACAGTTGTGCTTTCCTAAGGCCCTCAGAAAGGCTTGGCAGAGGCACAGCACAGCCACAGGCCTGGGGACCAGAGCTCCTTAAAAATGTAGCAGCACCCCTTGTTACTATTGCCAGCAGGTATGAAGAAATCCTGCCTCAGAGTCACCTGGATAACTGGGATACAAATTGCATTCTCCTGGGAGATGAGGGCAGTAGCTGGGAGAAAATTTAGTTCACACGCACAGCTTAGATTTGATTAAATAATCTGTGAAACTGCAGTTAGTGGACAACCCTAGTCTCATACTGCAGCACTGCCAGACAACAGAAAGTGCTGGTAAATTAATAGATCTATTTACATTCATTTAAACTTTCCTCCACAGAGCATCAAACATCCCTTCTCTTGTCTGAATAAAAACATTTCTACAGCCCCAGTCTAAAATGCAACCTTTCTATATGGCAGTGAGGAGCAGAAGAGTAGACGGATAGCCCCTGCCTCCATTCTCACCCACAAGCAGCAGGGGAAAACCTGTCACTTCCAAGGATAATGTAGCACTTCAAGAGGTCATCAGGAAAGATCACAGCTTTAACTGGGGATTAAACCAACATTTGGCTATGTTTACTTCTCTTGCCTCAGATAACGGCCAAAAATTCCCATGCTCCAGCTTTGCCTTTCCAAAATTCTACCAGCAGAGAAGCACCTAATGAGGTAAATCCACCAAACACTAGAGATGACCTGCAGAATAAAAACACCAGGTTCACAAGCTTTTAAGAAACAAGCAAACAAAATCCATTCTTATTAGTTCAACATTCAGGCTCTTTCATTCTTGTACTGAGGAAGTTGGTAGAAGAAATCAGACACTGTTCACTTGAAAATTCTGAAAGCTACATCACAGATGATTTGAAAGCCCCAAGTGAAACAGACTCAAAAACTCAAACAAAAAAAATTGTATTTAAACAACTGTTTTCAGGGAACACATTGAACCCAGAGTCTTGATAACAAATTAGCCTCAGGCATCAAAAGAATTTTCTTGGTTTTTGCAGAATTATTATTAACTGTTCCCAAAATCACATTTAAGAAAAGTTATTCCTATATGACAGGCTTTGAACAAGGGTAGTTATTTATCAGGTCTTGATGGCAGGGAAAAAAACACTGCTCACTGTTCCAGAAATTCAGATTGCAGTGGGAGGTGGCTTTTATGTTTAAAAAGTTTCATTTCTTTACCCACCTCAAAACAGACAGACAAGTCAAAAAAATCACATTTACAGAAACCGATACTCAGGTCAACTAAATTTTTTTTTAATTATTTTAAATTTTAAAAATCATTTTAAATGCTAGTTCTCAGAAGACGAGAATCCAACAGTTAGCTAGTATACTTTTGCTCATACCATTAAAGTGACTTTTGAGGTAAGCAGTTTGGGTTTTGACTGATTAGTTTCAACCTTCCCAACAAATACGTAAAAGAGAACCTAGGTACCTCTGTTATTTCATTTTCAGGCTTGCCAGTATCGCATGAGAACTGTCTGGAGCTATCACTATGATGCTTCAGACAGCAACACTTAAAACAACTCTGTCAGTTGCTGTTCTGAGAGAGTTCACTTTCCCAAATCTATGTCTTCTGGCCAAATTGGCATGACAGGATCTAAGCAAAGCCATGTTTACTTACGAAGGAACACTTTCAAATTCCTTTGCAGTTAATAAGGATGCTTCTTTAATAAACCTTGGCTCTTTTGTATGTTTCTTCGCATGGTTAGGTTCCGTGACTTTTGTTTCTTCTTCTCTTGGCACAGTTGGCCCAGTGATGCTGTAAAATGAATGAATATTAAGTGTATAAATAGAAGATAAGTAGTAAGGAGAACACTGTTACGTTATCCAGTCTGCTTACTCACAGACATAAGCTCCAACCCATCTGTTAGGCTGGGCGAACACAAATCATGATCTCTCCTGAGAGAAAAATAAATAAATAAACCTACCCCTTTCTAAATTGCCTACTTAGCTGACTTCATTATGGTTCTTCATTTCTCTGCTGCAGAAGCTGCCAGCAGGTGAATTGGATGCAGTCCAAATGCAGTACAGAGCAGTTAAGAATTCAATGCACCATTACATTTCACAGAACGTGAGGCCTGGCTTTTTATCAGATGAACCAGAGCAGAGATACAGTCTAACAGGCAGATTTAAAATACTTCACAGCTCTTTGAAACAAGTTCAAATTTTGGGAAGTCTGAATCATCCATTAATCTTTCAAGCAAAGAAATTCCACACCATTCAGCAGCCTGCAATTTTTTTAGGCAAAATCCCAAAGGCCAAGGTATTTCCTGCCTTGAGTGCCTGTTAGAACGTTATTTTTATAAATTCACCCTTTCTCCAAACCCACAGCTCAGAACTGTTTGCCAGCCACCCCACCTAGCTGCTCTCTTGGCCAAATTCAGACCTCTAAAACAAGGACATGACTGGGCTGAGAAGTGCAACAGAAATCATTAAAGCAGTACCAAGCTGACCTATCACAAAGAACTGATTCTCTGCCTTGGTCTGACCTTCCCACAAGAAAAGATCTGTTTGACAAGGGGCCCTACAGCCACCGAATGGCACAGCAGTGTGCCATCTGTTCCTCCGAGAGCCTGGATTTGATGTGTCACTTGATGTGACAACCCCAAGCCCAGCATCCTATTTCCCACCGGACAGGTCTGCAGTGCAGAGGACAGCGAGTGCCCCCTGCTGGACTCCCAGATCATCTGATCCATGACATGGTGACAGCTGAAGCTCTGCTCTGTGCCACGCCACAGTACAAACTCCTTCTGAAATCCAGGCCACCAACAGTTACACTAAATCAGGGGTCAGCATATGAAGAACAGGGAGAGACCCTGTGCAAACCTAATGCTGCTACCTGAGGCCAGCACTGCAGGGAATGATTTTGGTGATGGTGGAGGTGGGTTTGGAACAGATGGATAAACATGAGGACCAAGGAAGCTAAGAGTTTGCATCTTAAAACAGTGCTCCTCCCGTACATTCCGATCTCCTGGAGCATGAGAGCTAAGAACTGAAGCTCATGTTCATGATCTGGGTTTGCTACGATGAGAAGCTGCTCTTTCAGTACATGCCTGGAATATTTCACGAGATTCCTCAGGGAAATGAGGACTTGAAACAAGAGCTAAAGCTGTGAATTGTTTGATTCATCTGCACAGCTAACACACGCCTGAGATCTGAAAGCCCATCTCACCAGTGACCAAGCACTCTGCACTGCACATCTCGTGATATTCATTCAACAGCTGGCACTCCACTCTCCAAGTATTTTGGGACATAAAGGAAGAGAAAAGGAGCAGACAGGTGGAAGAAGGTTTGGGGAAGACTGAAGACCCATTTACACCAACACAGATAGATTCTGACCAGTTGTGGCCTGTCTTGCTCTTGCTTGATCCTCTACTGCACAACACAGTGAACACTGTGAACCGACAGCAGGGGGACAAAGGGTGCTTTGACAAATGCTAGTAACATAAAGTATAGTACTCAGGAAAAAAACAAACTCGGGCACTGACAGAACAGGAACTGTGAATTGGCAGAGCACAATCTGTAGAAAATTATTAGAAAAAATTGCTTAGTTTTACATGTGTAGTTCTGTACAGACAGGGAAAGACCTAAAGCTGTGTTACAGTTGTAAAGCTGTATTACAATGAACGCACAGTTGAATTACAAAACTGGTACACAACTGGAAGGGAAACTAACATCCCAAAGAATCTTTTTGGTGTCAGAGGTGATGCAATCACTAAACAAGGCTCATGTTTGCATCTACACAATTCCCAGGAGCTAACAAACTTAAGTCAAAGGCTTTCCCTAAATTAAAAAGCTACAAAAGGAAGGTAGAATCCCAGTGGCAATTTTTGAAGAATTTCCATTCTTTCACATACATACAAAAAATTCCTGAAACGTCTCAATTAAAAAGGAACAAGACATTTTTAGACAAATTTTGGCAGGGTGTTGGTTCATGTTTGAAAGCAATCAGAAAACTGAATGTTTCTGTACTACTTGTCTCCCTACCAGTTAAGACTAGTCCAAGTTTTAATACAAGCAGTACTGAGACAGATGAGAATATTACTAAGCATAACATAACAGTTCACTTTTCTCTTCTGCAACCTTATTTCCTCATACTCAACCTTTTGCTTTGCCGGAATACACCTGTAATGTTTTCAGCCTGAGGCTTGTCTGGCATTAGGAGCACAAGCAGGTAAAGCTGATAGATGCAGGACACATGGGAAACATGGAATTGAAATAGACTGATGCATTGCCTTCTGACAGGCTGCAAGGGTGCAGACAAGGGCTGTGATCTCCAGACATTAGAATCCAGAAGAGACCCCTGTCTGGCATACACTAAAACTGCTCAAAAGTTAAAAGCAATCCCAACAGGACATAGAAGGAGCCGACCACTCTGAGAAATCAAGTCAGAGTCATAATGTCTTAGAAGCCTTTTGAATAATAGAGCTATTCTGTTTCACACATTTATGCCTCATTCCCTCATTTGAGCTACTTTATTCTGAACAGCTTCTTCAGTACAGCCCTCTCCAAGGCAGGCAGATGTCAGTGCTGGCTAAAATAAATGCCAGGCTGCTGGAGGTGGGAGGAGAATAAAGATGCCATGCTCATGTTCCAACAGAAAGATGACTGAATTAGAGAATTTATTTTGGATGGTATGAGGAAGGGTTGTGTAGAACTTCATTGCAGCGACCCAGCATTTGGACCACTAACCCACTCTTCAGTCCTAAAAGGCACTGCAGCTATCAAATCAGCATATCTGCACTGCCAAAGCAAGCAACGCTCAGACTTACGGAACTGTATTTCTTCGATAATAGAAGCTTCCATCTGAATAACTTTGTATTTTACAGGTCAGGTTTTCCTTGAGGGATTTGTTAGTGTGCTAGCACAAGCCCAGTAATGAAAAAATTGTGAGTGAACGCCTGGATCAATACACATAACAATGTTGGGGCCCAAAAGTTCACAGCTAGTACCCAGTGAAAGGAGCAGAGCCGTACAGCACTGCAGGTGCACTCTGCCAGGAGCAGCCCGACAGCCCCACACCAGCACCACGTACCCTCTTGGAGTTGGTTTAGGCAGATGGAGGGGAATGTTCTGAAGCAGGTGCCGTGCTTCATTTTCATCTCTCTCAGCAGTCTTCTTAAGCTTCTGAAATAAATGTTAGAAATCATCAGAAATCTGAAGCATTAATAGTGTCATGCAAGTAAATTAGAGGTCTTTTCCAACCTTAATGGTTCTATGATTCTATGATGCGAAAATAATTCTCAACATGATCAAGGGGTGTTCTTTGCTCTCTTCCCATCATTTTATGTCTCTACCCCAATATTTCCCAAGAGCAGCTAGTAAACCTCAGAAAAACAAAGCTAAGAGAGAGAAAACATGAATTTCTCTGTCCTTGCCTTGAAAGTGCCAGATAAATTGGAGTGGGCAAGATGCATGTATTCAACAATACATCGTAGTAGGTTTGGGTAGGGGAAAGGTGGCGGCGATTATAGGAATACATACTACAGGAAACTCATCCACATACCTCAAGGAACACTTTCAAAAAGACACAAGAGATGAAGGTCCTAAAAATGCACACTAAACCAACAGATAATTATTCTAAACAATTCATTTTTGCATCTATTGCATAGTTGTAAAAATAGAAGTACTCTTAAGCCACAGTCTCTATGCCGATAGACATGCTTCCAGTGTGTAAACCTTGAACAATAACATTTTTAATGTTCTGTTGCCTAATACACCACCAAGAAATCTCCCCTTAATATCCAAGTTCTATAAACATTTTATGTTTTATGGAACATTATGACTTATTTTTGCCTTCTGATCCTCTAACACTACCTACATTGTTATCAACAGGTTCTACGGGGGTATTATGGATAGAACCACATTCTCACCTAAAAAAAAAATAAAAACTGATCAAGAAGAAAAAGCAATGGCCAGTTAGGAATGCATTTTCTGATTCTCTTAAGGCTTCTGAAATACCACAAAAGGAACAGAAACAGCAGAAGAAACATCTCTTTAAGCAGACAGAAAACAAAGGTATTGTGAGAGCACATGGCCAAACTCTGTACACACAAAAACTGGATGCCTGATCAATCCTGTTCATTGCACTGTAAGAATTCATTCTCCTTAAAGCTTCTGCTACACATTCCCTGTCCAACACGCTATCCAGCCTGCAAGGCATTAACCTCCACTCAATCCCAACAGGAGACAGGGAAAGGTTCTGAGAACATATGTGCATTCAGGCACAGCAAACACATTGTACAATTTCACAAGTTTTTAAAAAACACTTTGCTACTGTTCAGTAAACTGTAATCACACTTACTTTGTTTTACAAAACAAATGCACAAACTCTTAACTGCCCTGGACAGGTTGGAGCAGTGGGCCCAGGCTAATGTCATGAGCTTCAACAAAGCCAAGTGCAAGTCACCTGGAGCCCTGCATCCAGATGGGGAGTGCTCAGCACAGGAGGGACGTGGAGCTGTTGGAGCACGTCCAGAGGAGGGCCACAAAAATGATCCAAGGGGTAGAACACCTCCCTGTGAGGACAGGCTGAGAGAGCTGGGGCTGTTCAGCCTGGAGAGGAGAAGGCTCCGGGGAGACCTGAGAGCGGCCTTTCAGTGTACGAGAAAGAAGGGGACAAACTCTTCAGCAGGGCCTGTTGTGATAGGACATGGGGAAATGGTTTCAGACTGAGAGAGGGGAGATTGGGACTGTAGATAAGGAAAAAGCTTTTTACAGTAGGGGTGGTGAAGCACTGGCACAGGTTGCCCAGAGAGGTGGTGGCTGCCCCATCCCTGGAGACCTTCAAGGTCAGGCTGGACGGGGCTCTGAGCACCCTGACCCAGCCGTAGATGTCCCTGTTCATCACAGAGGAGTGAGAGTGGATGGCCTTTAAATGTCTGTTCCAGCTCAAATTTCTGAGTCTAGGACTACCTCTACCAAGCTCTCTCCAAGTGGCTTTGCAATTGCTCTAAGAGCTGTATGCAAGCCAAATGCAGTCAGGTAGCAGTGACATAAATTTCCACAAAGCATCACACTAACAAGAGTCTATTTGCCATGGCACACCTCAATGATAGATCATGACATCACTTGCAATCAAAACACCCTTTCACTTAAAAGCAGCCTCATGCATCCAAAAAACATCACTCTGAATCTTTCAGTACTTTACGAACAGAAAAAAAAAAAAAAAAAATTACTTTGAGTGAATTGTTTAGTTTTTCTTGCTGTTGAACTTGCATTTCCATTTTATTCAGGAGATCCTGCAAGAGAATCATCTCGCATCCTATTCTACCAAGCATAGATTGGAAGCATGGCTCTTGACCTGCAAAAGAGAGGACGTTAAGCCAAAAAGACAAAACACTTCCAACACAAAACCAAAATCCCATTTCCTTCTCCTCAGCGAGTAGTGATTATTTATAACTCCTAAGGTCCCCACGCATCATCTCTTCCCAGGAGAAGCAGCAACAGTATCTGATCCAACAGACAATCTCCTTCTGCATACAGCCAAAGAGTTCAAAGTTGCTGCAGCAGCAAAGGCTTCTCTCCAGCATGATGCTGGGAAATGCTGTGCTGGACTCACTGCCACAGCAGCTTGCTGGTGTGCTACCCAGAGAGGCTGCAGAGGCTCCTTCTCTGGAGATCTTATCTCATGCTTTTATCACAGCCAGGCACTCCTGGAATGCCAGGACAAGACACCTGTATAAACCTCCAGCTGCTCTTTTGCACATTTTTATAACCCAACTCAACACGCGTGCCAAGATTTTTTTCATCTCCCATCTGCAGCTTTCCCCACCAAGTGCACAGAATATGCGGTGCATTAACCACCAGTCTGCAAGTCTCTCACTCAGCCCATGTTCTCTGCTTTGCACCTCACTCCGTGATAATGCTCTCATTTCGCCAGCCTTGCTCACTTGTGGTTTTTGTTCTCCACTGCCTATTTGATTTCCATGTCATATTACATTCTTTGTCTAATCACAGCATTCCTGCAAGGAGGTACAAACCAAAACCAACCAAAAAACATTTTAATTTCTTTTACCTATGCTTCTTAATTGTAGAATTTTTTTAATAGCTGAAATCTTCATGTCAATGTGCAACTGTAAGGCTTCCAGATCTGAAGATGGCATTTTCTTCTGTTGTCACACTGGGCTGGAGGGAAAAAGCAGTATCTAAAAAAAAAAAAAATGAGAGAGAGAAAAAGAAAAAGGCCTACATCGTAAACACAAAGCACACAAAGGGAACTTGAACAGGGAAGTAAATGTAGCTACTTTTTGTTTTACCAAACTTAAAAGAGGAAAAGAAGCACAAAGTGACTGACGCTAGAGAAGACAAAGCAATTTGCCTGAATTCTGAATACAAATGCAGTGTAACTATTAGTATGAGGATTCCTCATCACACTGGGTTACATGCCTTCAAATTAAGGTGTTCACTACCAAAGGAGAGAGGAATTTACAGCAATAAAGAAGAAATATCTGCTTTATATCAAGTATTGCTATGGGGTTCTCTCTCTAGCAGATTGCATCAGATGATCAATATTTAAATATATAGATATATTTAAGCACCAGTAATTAAGCAGAACACATGCAGTTGCTTCTTAGCACAGTATAACAGAATGTGTTGGGTTGGAACAGACATTAAAGAACACCTAGTTCCAACTCCCCTGCCATGGGCTGGCTGCCACCCCCCAGAACAGGCTGCCCAGGGCCCACCCAGCCTGGCCCTGAGCACCCGCCAGGGATGGGGCACTCACAGTTGCTCTGGGCAGCCTGGGCCAGGGCCTCACCACTCTCTCAGGGAAGAATTTCTTCCTGATGCCCAGCCTAAACCTCCCCTCTTTTGGTTTAAAAGCACTCCGTCTTATCCTATCACTATCTGACCATGTAACAAGTCGCTGTCCCTCTTGTTTATAAGCGCCCTCCAGATACTGGAAGGCTGCAATGAGGTCTCCCCAGAGCCTTCTCTTATCCAGGCTGAACAAACTCAGGTTCCCTCAGTCTTTCTCCATAGCAGAGGTGCTCCAGCCCTCTGATTATTTTGGTGGCCCTCCTCTGGACCTGCACCAGCAGCTCCACCACTTTTTTGTGCTGGCCTGGACTGCAAGTGCAGACGCAGCACTACAGGTGGGTCCTCAGAGGGCAGAGCAGAGGGGGACGATCCCCTCCCTCTCCCTGCTGGCCACCCCTCTCTTGATGCAGCCCAGGATGCCATTGGCCTTCCTGGCTGCTGAGCGCACTGCTGGCTCATGGCCAGCTTTTCATCAATCACAACACCCAAGTCCTTCTCCGCAGGGCTGCTCTCAAGGAGTTCTTCTCCCAGTGCGTACACACACCTGGGATTGCCCCGACCCAAGTGCAACACCTTGCACTTGGCCTTGTTGAACCTCACCAGGTTCTCGTGGGCCCACTTTTCCAGCCTGTCCAGGTCCCTCTGGATGGCATCCCTTCCTTCAGGGCTATCAACTGCACCACTCAGCTTGGTGCCATCAGCAAACTTGCTGAGGGTGCACTCGATCCCGCAGTCTAAGTCATCGATAAAGATGTTGAAGAGCACTGGTCCCAAGACGGACCCCTGGGGGACACCGCTCGTGACCGGCCTCCACCTGGACGTAGAGCCATTGACTGCAACCCTTTGGCTGCGACCCTCCAGCCAGTTCTTTATCCAGTGAACAGTCCACCCATCAAATCCACATCTCTCCAGTTTAGAAATAAGGATGTGGTGTCGTAGCATGGAGTATAGAAACAGGAAAATTGTACTTACACAAGGCTAACCAACATACATTTACTAACTCTATTAGCAAGGAATTGACAAAACCCGTCGCCGAGGCTCACCTTCTCCAAGGGCCCCGCGGCAAAGCCCCGGCTCCTCAGCCCCAGGTTCGCAGCAGCCTCTCGGGCTCCCTCTGGCGGTTACCTGAGGGGAGAACAGAGCTTCGGGGCTGCTTTTAGCTTTTTGTTGTGCTTTCAGTTTTGGGGTATTACAAGCGAGCTATCGGGGGCTCTGACGCGATGCCTGCGCTCGCGCCGCACCTGGCGCGCGTTTCTGAGGAAAATAATGAGGAAAAAAAACAAGCCGAGTTGCAAATGCGTTAGTTAAAAACAAAGCGATGTGTCGCAAGAATACAGAAGGCAAAAACTTCCAGCAAAACGCTACAAGCTGGAGAAAAGAAGCACGCCCAGACCCGAGAACCCGACAAGCAGCACCTCGTCAGCACCCGCCACGATTCAAAAAGCAGCGGTTGCATAACGGCGGCTCCTCCTCCCCTCCCCTTACCTTCACACGCACTTTCTCCGTGCCCGGAACGCTCACAACCACACAGGACACGACGCCGAGCCGTGAGGCTGCGGTAGGAGCCGGGCAGCCGCGCTCCTGGNATGCGCGATGGGGGGCCCGTGCACGGAGGGCGCGTGCGCGCAGGGTGGCGCGTGCGCGGAGGGCGGGAAGTGCTGAGGGGAACGGGCGGTGGCCGCCATTTTGCGCCAGTCCCGACGTGGGTGGGTAGGAGGAAGGATTGTGTTTCCACCAAGGAAAGGTTTAGCGTAACTGTGACCGTGTCTGAGTTCTTGTGTTCTGTTCTCCAGCCAGACTGCTGTGGGATGCCTTGCACGTTACACGCAACAACAGAGATTCCAGCCCCAACACATAGAAATCAGCACTAATTAGCTGGTGATATGAACTTGTTTTATTTTGGCATTAAACAGAAGACAAAGCCCTCAATAAAAGCTAAAATCACTTCCAACATATACATACACATACTGGTATGCATCTTACAGAACATTGTACCGTCTTCTATCTTTGGGAGAAAGAAAAAAAAAAAAACAGCTTACATTTATCCCCAAACTCCTTTTTTCTAAATAGCTACAGATATAAAGGTTTGCTGCTCAAGACAGACATTTTCTTTGCAGAGATAAACAATGTAAATACTCTGTTCCTTTTCCAAATTCTCTAAAGAAGAACCATTTTTTTACAGTGGTGCAAAGAAATGACCACATTCAGCATACACTTAAGGGAAGAAAAAAGACTAGCAAACAAGGAATCTCAAACCAGTGCCATACAGTAGGTTAGTGACACTGGCTTGGTCAACTAACAGAGTACAAAAATGTACCACATTAACATTTTTAAGCTGTGAAAAGCAGTGAGATGTTCAGGGACACCGGGCACTCTGCACTAGCCCCTCCAGTCGCCCCTCCTACGTTACCCCGCTGAACCAACATTTCCTCCAGCTCCTGTCTTGCAGCCTCCATCTGTCTTCATCACTCTTGCAGCTTCCACAGAGACATATTCTGTCTTTGAGTGGACAAAGCATACGTACATCAGCAGAAGTAGAAAACAAAAAGCCCTGCTCTATAAGCAATTGTTAATGTCAAATTAAAAAACAAAAAATGAGCCACGGGAGATGTCCCAAGCTGGGAAGTTCAAAACACACATCCTGTCTTGGCCTGGGGTCATTCACATTTCTCATGTGCCTCAACAGATAACTCCGATTTCTGTTCCTGACTACAGATGCAGGGTTTGTCTCACAACCTGTGCATTAAACTGAATTACAACATGTGACCATTACAAGGAGAAATTAAATTGAACCACCATCAGATAGGGAGAAAACATTCTAACTCCCTGTGCTTATGAAGAATATTTGAACCTTCCATTCAGAAGTTTCTTTTGCTGTTTAAGCACATCATGGGAATGATCCCATGTTTGTGCAGACAACTGAATCTGCTTGTGCAGTCTCCGTTGGTTTAGTGATTAAAAATAATGTTTCTTCTGCATGTGTTGGAGGTACAGGAAATAACTGCAGAAATAGGCTTCTTCCTGTTACACCATCTGTTGCTACCTAGAAAAAGGTCATAAATCCATATCCATGATAACTTTACAGAAAGCCATGGTATGCAAGATCAGGGTTAAGTTACTATAGGGTAATGTGCATTCAGTGAGTTTCAACTTCACATTTAACCCATAAGAAACTTGTCCAAATCAAAACACAATGTTCTTTCTTCTTAATGTAAATAATATAAAACATTTAACAAAGAAGGTCATAAATTGTCCTTTAGCGTTCATCTTTACAAATCAGTTGTATCATCAGGAAGCAAAAGAATAGTGATCTTTGCATTTTACTAAGCAAACACCCCCGAGTACAGAGGCTGGTATCCACTGTCTTCTCGCTTGCAGGTAAGCACACAAACACTCAGCATGCCAAAGAACTGAAAAAGAGAGGGAAAACAAGATATTTAGGTTTGCTATATGCTGTTTCAGTTATCAGACACAACATTTATGTGTCAGATGTTTTCCACCATGGCAAGGACATTCCTTTCATATTAAAGAACATTTTGAAAATACATCTGGGGAGATTTCTGCATAAATGATATGCATATTGAAAAATGATTTTGAGTTTCAGCTCAACTTTTTCCTCGTTTTTTTCCCCCAATTAATTTATACATCCACATTAATTCTTAGGTTTTTTACTCCAGGAAACATTTCTGTGAAAGCATGAGATTTCTCTGGACTTAAAAGTTCTCTAAAATATTTAAGCATATGAAATATGGCAGTAAAGATAGTGCAGAATATGTTAAGGCAATCATCAGATATTATGACAGGAGAAGTCAAGGTGGGAGGATTCATCACAGACAAATAGTAATGGGACCTGTGATGGGTGCAGAACTGATCACCTCATCAATGGAAGGAGAACAATGGAAGCTTCCTCCCTGAGCAACTAAGGCCTGTGAGACTGAATGCTGTAAACAACTGCCTCTCTGCTACGGCAAAAAAAAAAAAAAAAAGCTACTAAGTTGAGCACCAGTCCTGAAACGACGACATCTGGGCAGACTTGCTTCTGCATTGACTTTAGGAGTGGGATATTCAACAGTCAGTGTTCTGGGCTGGCACAACTTATAGACACTTTTGTAGGAAACAGATACTCAAATGAAAAAAGAATTCATTATTAGTTAGTTCAGATCTCTGTCATTGAGGAACAAGATGTAAGTCTTAGAGAAGAGGAATGGGGAACAATGACAAACCACCAGGCTAAAAAGTATGGGTCAAAACTTCACAAAGCTGCGCAGGCGTTTCTTCAATGTGTCAATTATAGCAAGTTTTTAAATCAGTGCTTCTCAAATCTAGTTTTCATCCACAAGATTATTTGTTTTCACATTTCATTTAATTTAATGCTATCATTCTGTAAATAGCATAGCTAGCTTCATTCCTTGTCATGCTTCTAGTCCATTTTGGTTCCATTTCTCCTATGATAGGACTATTCCTTGGTTTGTACCGAAAGCAAACTTTGATGAACAATTTTAAAAACACAGTTAAATACAGAAAAGCTGTCTTTATTCATAACAAATTCTAGATCTTGGCCTTTAGTACATCTAGCTTTTTGTACTTCCTACCAAAGGACCATTTCAAATCCCCTGCTAGTTTTTGGATCTCTCCCCTTCTTGTCACGTAGGTGAAACGCAGGAAAGCTGGCAGAAGACTAGCAAGGAACAGAGCACTAGGTCTAGTTCAGAGACAGAGGAAGGCTGTAGGCTAGTAGGACATGGTGGAAGAAAAAGTTCTGAAATCAAAGGGGAAACAGTACTGTTTTCCATGAGAAGAGATAGAAACGTTTACCTTTACAATGGCGAACCCCAGGATTACAAGCATAGCATAGCTGATTACACTCTGCAGTCCAGACTCCAGCTCTCCTGCACAGCCCTGCCACAAAAGAAAACAAAAAAAGATTATTCAGCTGGACATGGAGTTTCTCTGTGACCCTTAAAGAACATGAAGGCCTTGGAGAATCTGTCTGCTGTAGACTTCCTTTGTTGTCTTTCAGACTTATCATTCTCCTCTTGTTTAGGGAGAGACACGGACAAACCGTGACCCTTTGGCTCAGGTCACTTTAAAAAGTACCCAAAACTCAGAGGCAGGAAGACCAGTAACAGTCTCTACAGAAAGCAGTTAATGGGGCTGTGCCCCGAAGAGAAGAACCTAGTGTGTAGTTCTCCAGATTCAGTATAGTTAATCCTGGAAGACTATCTTGCCTTACACTCCAGATGTGTTTGAATGACTGCATGGCCATGGCTTTCCACCTGGCCTTGTCATGTTGCTTCTGTAGCAACACAGAACAGAACTGTCACCAGTAGACAGAAACCAAAGAACTGACAACTCTGAAGGCAGCTGGTGCTCCTCCCTTGTCATCCAGGAGCTCTTAGAGAATATGTGGTTTTCTCTAGCTAGTTTCCTCCACAAGGGGACAAAAGAGTTCCAGGAACAAACTGTGGAAAGAATGGGATGAAATCATCTCTAAATGCTATCCAAAGTGCTTTCCTCATGGCTCTGACTAGTTCCAAAAAGGATCAGGGACCAGGGAAATGAGAAGCTATGTCCTTTATCCTCACCAGCGTATTAAGTTCCTGTGGCTGATCCAGACGCCCCGTGCAGTTCTTCACATCTTGTCTGCAGCAGCTCAGAGGGACGCTGTTATTTCCAGTGGAGTTAAACCACTGCGTGGTTGTCCAGTCACTGTAGTTCTTCACCCCGCAACAATGAAGCTGCCAAACACAAGATCAGTATAGGGATGTATGAATATATATAAACGTGAATGCCAGTGTTGAGTCAAACCTTTCTTAGGCATGCTGGGCAAGAGCTAGCTAGTGTGGAGCAGCATGGACTCATACACTCCCACAAAAAAAGTTCCACCTTGTATTATTCCCTGCTAAACTGGGAGGTCCAGTAGTAGCCCACATGAGCTCTGGCTGTTACTGTACTCTGAAGACATAGGAAGGCACAGGACCTTATCCTACACAGAGGACACTTCCCCTCGCATACATAATTACCTCCTTATCAGTTTGTTCTTTGTGAAAGCTCTAATATTAAGTGACAAGTTGCAGCATAGAGTCTTCTTCTTTCTATTTTATGGCACATGCTTTTCAGCAGTAGCTCTTCACATGCACTCATCTGGTCTGACCCCAAGGCCACTTGTATCAATGAGGGCAGTCATTTGCAAGAAGTTCACGTCAGGATCCTGAAAATGCCAACACTGCCAAGTGGGAAGGACTCGCAGTTGCCCTGGAGAATCAGATGCTGAACACTCTTGCAGAGTCAAATTCTAGGATGCTTGTCCTCTTTCCTCTCATTCCCAGCCCAAATTCCTTGCTCAGTATCCTGTTGTTCTTTTCTAAATAACTTTCAGGAGAATTTAAAGACTTTCTTACCTGTTCCTGCAGGTAATCCACCACAGCAGACTCTGGATTTTTCCCATCATATTTCNTTAGAAGGGGGGGGGGGGAAAATCATACAGGTTTAAGATGAGAGCTCAGAATTGTATCTAAAGGAAATGACAGAAGATATGTATACCAGAAAGTCAGAAAAAGTGTAAAAAAATAATAATAAAAGCAATGCTTTAGATAAAGTACAGGTAGCAAATAACCCTGGTAGTAAGCTGGTCTCCACTGATGCAGAGACCTCCTTGGTAAGCACGAACAATTGTTTAACCCAGTTTAAAGATTGCTGCAATGCCTCCCAGGTGCTCGATGTATTCATCATGTTCCCAGCAATGACTGACCCATATACCTGACGGTGATGTCCCCAGACCCGTCTGCCCTGCAGATTTCAGGATATGGGATGAATTGCAAGAAAACTAGACATGCAGGAGTGCTCTAACAACACAATGCCTATCTTTTGTGTTAGTATAGAGATGCTAATTCTTTGCTTACCTTTTCCCTGTAAACAAATGCCAGGACAAAAGCAGCTACTTCTGCGATAAAGATAACCAGGATAATGGCCAAGAACTGAAATTGAAAGAGAGACTGTAAGGAAGAAGTCCACAGAACATGAATTCATGTGCACGTTACCCACTACATTGACCTACAGTGTTAGGTTATCATTATCTGTTGGTGCCTCTCCAGTCAGAACAGTTTCCAGGAAATAATTTGGAACAGGAGACTCACACAGGGCTAGGGTGCTGACTGCAGTTCCACAGGATCTCAGAGACTCAGAGCAACGATACCTGGATCATCGCATGGATGGCACTCCCATCAATCCATGCCTCGCAGCAGAACCCAACACCCATGACGGAGCACCATTTTTCAGAGTAACATCTCTACCTTCTGTGCAGGTGAGGAAGAGGAGGCACGACAACATACAACACTCACCAGCCCCAGGCCGACCCGAGACTCCCGGCAGGTGGCACAGCAGCCAATCAGCCCGATGATGAACATTACTATGGCAACGCAAATAATGATCACGGCTGGCAGCAGGGCATACTTGTCCTGCAGGAAGTTGTCGTAGCTCTTGTAGGTGTTAATGACATATCCCCCAACATAGCTGAGACCAGCTCCTGCTGCCTAAAATGCAAGAAGTCAGGTTATTAGCAGTGATTTATTAAGTTTTCAACTTCACAACTAAATGATGACAGCATGTGAAGATCCAGAAATGTGAGCATTGAAGCTCGTTGCCCATCCAAGCTTTAACCCAGAGAAGCCAGAATTTGCTTCCCATGAATCATTCATCTTCTGATGAAGTGCCACATGAGGTGAGCTGACACAGCCACTGTCACACTTCCTATCCAAGATCGCCTCCATCCTACCCTACACTGCATTCAGAGGAATTAAGTTTTAAGGTGTTCACCACAGGACTGCGTTTTTCCAGAAAAACTCATCCTTTCCACCCTCACAACGGCATTAACCACTAAGACAGGCACAACTGTTACCAGCGCCAGCAAAGCATGGTTCCTCTTCTTTCTGCATCAGGAGCGGCATAAAAAAATAAATCCCTCAAGAGTTACAACCAGTCCTCAACTCTCAGCCTGTTTTCAGTAGGCTGCAGCTGGATTTCACCACAGTTTGCAAGCAGTTCATTGCTTCCCTCAGTGCTGTATGTTTTAATTAAATCAAGCACTCCTCACAGTGGAGCTAGGGCTTGCTAATTCTTCTACCGTGTTTGGCTCCTTCCCCTCTGGCAGGCCTGGTGCTGCCCTTCAATTACCTCCTAGGGCAGGGACACCTTGCATTTCACGGGCTCTCATCCCACACCACCCTGCATTCCTGGATGCTGCCTGTACCTCGAAATCACCAGCGTCAGCTGCACCAAGTGATGAAGCCAGGATCAAACTGACGCTCGGGGTCTTTTATCCTACATTCTGTGAGGGGCTCAGATAGGG
The DNA here is from genome assembly GCA_013399715.1 of Alectura lathami. Taxonomy (NCBI): domain Eukaryota; kingdom Metazoa; phylum Chordata; class Aves; order Galliformes; family Megapodiidae; genus Alectura; species Alectura lathami. The sequence continues at coordinate 4,865 of VXAV01002082.1, read as the reverse complement.
CAGGCCCTTTACAAACTGACCTGTCAGGAAAAGGAACCATCACCAGTTCTCAGGAGATTTTTTATTCCCCATCTGTGCTGTCTTTTTGGCTAGTGCTGAAGATGAAAGCAGCTCCTAAAACTCCCTTTAGGCTCTTCCTCTCACGGAGGAAAATCCCTTTCCCCAGTTCCCTGCCTGCAGGCATATGGCAGTCAGGCTTCCTCCCTCCCACTCTTTTTAGGGACACAGGGAAAGGACAAGAACACTCATGAGGTGCCCCTTTCACCTCCTTCCACTGCCACGAACAAGCTCACCTCTTCCTCCTGCAGCACTGTGCTGGAAGTGGGACAGGGAAAGTCCCACGAAAGGTGGGGATGGGGATACCATGCTACCACTCTGCTTTGCCCTGAACTGCCCAAAAGGAGTGAGGCAGCCACAGAGAAGGGAGCAATGCTCCTGGGCTAACCATCCATCCTCATGAAGAAAACACAGGCCCAACAGATCCTTTATTTCTAGTATTTTCTAGAACTGTTGAGCCAGAGTGGCCACACTGATCCCATACCCTGTGAAAGAAATCAGAATTACTAGGATCTTTTAAGGGGGTTTTCAGGCTGAAAACACTTCAATCCAAGCATTTCTGGTCCCAGCTTTAATATGGAGCTCATAAAGTGTTTTAAGCTAATCTGTGATAGACTGGAAAAAAAAAAATCCAATTTATCTAATTTCAGTATTCTTCATATAGAAGAAAGAAAACACTTCTCCACTTGCTAGGCTAAAAGATGTGTTTTATTTGAAACATGCTAAGAAATGAACCTGAAAACATTTACTCTGTCAGACAGAGTGAAAACATTTTAGAGATATTAGAAGTAGCATCTTCCTGGTAGCGTCCACTGTAGGCAGGCCTACAAGTGCTTTACTTGGTCATTCTTAAAACAGACGAGAAACCTGATGTTTCGGAACTCTCCCTAGAACTGCCTGCTTCATGTTTCCAACTTTACTTCATAGTTTTTGTGCGGCATTGGCACCTCGAACCTCACGACCACGGCATGCTCTGAATGCTGAAACTTCTCCCTACCCAACACCGCGCGTGGCTGAAACCATACAATATTCATGCAGTGACAGCGCTCCCATCCTGCCTGAAACGCAGAGCAGGACAAATAGCCAGGGTGCAAAACGCACAAGCCATGTTTTCAGCAGGTGAATGAGGCATTGGCATTCAGCAGCAATGGTGTGTCAACACATGCAAAACAACACAGCCCCGCAACTTAGTTAATGTGTAAAAGTTAATGTGCAAAGTGCAAAGTTAATAGCTTGCAATATCCAGAGAATTTCCTGCCCTGCTCTTTTGCGTAACTCGAGTCCCAGCCTCTACAAGTGGTTCTCTGTTTCTAAACACTGTCTAAAGTTCCTCTGCTTCATCATTTGGTCTTCCTGTGGGATGCTTCACACAACAGAATCCCCCAAATTTTCCACTGCACTTCTGTGTAAAAGCTTGCTGCTAGTGTAGGGCTACCACGAATTCAAAACACGCTGTGAAGCCAACCTACTGCAGGCCTAACAAAGCCAGGGCCAGCAAAAGCCTTGTGACAGTAAGTCAGCATTAGGAGGTCTAGGTCTGGTGTTGAGCTTAAGGAGATTCTTCCTCAGGCTTCAGTAACGCTTCCTGCAAGTACAGACCAGCACTGCCACGCTAGGTTTTGTTGTGGCACGCAGGATTGCTGAGGTTCTGGTCAGAGATGAAAAGCAGCCAGATCGCTGTCTAGTAAAACTTCTGTTTCCAGCTAAAAATGAAGTGGAGCAAAGTAAAAATAAAAGATTTTGGGTGAAGAGCTGGCTGAAAGGAAGTTCAGATATCCCTATGCACACAAGATGAGCTAGTGTCACGACACCACCCATGCTTTTTAAATCAAGGTAGAATTTGAAGGCTAGAGGGAAGGGTCCTTGGGGAGGGGAGTGCCTTTCAGGTGGCAATCTGTTCCCATAGTTTTGCAAATAAGTCCCAAGGCCAAGCTTTGAAAACAGGAAAAAAATATTTCAGAACATAAACCCCCAAGCTTCCCCCTTCAGCCTTCCCTGTACGTAAGGGAAGTTCAGAATCCGACGGACGGAGGGGCTTTCCCTAATGCTGCAAAACCTTCAGCCCGTTCCTAAACCTATGACAAAACCGTCCTAGAAGTACAACAAGACGTGTCCTTTGCACTGCTGGAGGCAGGCTGTAAGTCAAAGGTATAATGTATGTCTGATTAAACAAGTGTCTGCTGGATTGCAGAAAAAGTAAATAACATGCTTTAACATCCTTTTGGTTAGTCCTGAGGTGCTCAGCCAGTGGGACTCACTGATATTTGTGGATCCCTTCCAAATGACCTATTCTGTTTTGTTTTTGTACTATGTACCACTCTCCTCACACCCACTGCCTGGGGATTTTTATTTTATTTTTGTTTTTTTTAAATGCTGATGACCGTGACCTTCCACCTTTCTAGAGGCTTATGGCCATGCAGCTACTTCATCCCCCACCTTATCAGTACCAGACGTGTACCAGAAGCCCCTTACACCCCGCTCTATATAACTGCTCTGAAAAAAAATTACACATAAAATTTGCATCTATCAGCCATCTATCAGTGGAACAGATCCTTTTCCACCTTCCTTTCTTGAATTGTTTTAATAATTTGACTTTGTGCAATGGTTGGGAAAAGGAGTTTGTGTCGGTTTATCTGCATAAGGTTATTTTTCCCCCAAGTCTAAATATGACACTTTAAGTGAGCCAAAGTACTGCCTATGAAATAAAAAACTAGCATTTGTAGTTTGGAGTTTTATGGGGTTTTTTTGCAGGTTCCTCCCAGCACCCTCCAGCTTCACAGTGTTGATGTGATCGTTGTGTCTGTCCACGCACACCAGTATAGGACTTTCCTTATAAAAACAGCTATGTTTCAAATTAGATCAGAGCAGATGCCTGCTCAGATTTTGTAAGTTCACCAAACACCAAACTCTGTTCAGCAGAACACATCCTCTACATGGGGAGAGAATGGAGACAATGATCAACTTCAAAAAGGGCATTTCTCCCAAATCAGTCTTCAGACAGAACTTTCCCAGAGCCAGTATCCACCATGAAACTTACACTGCTAAGACTTGTTCCCCATATTGTGCCTCTTTTATGAGCACATAAAGGCATGGTAAATAATACTGTGCATCTTGTAAGGAGTATTTCTTTTGTGCAGCAGACTACTATAAGTACATACTGGAAAAACATCATTGTCCACATAGATGCATTTAAACCGTTCCCTTCTAGTTCTTCATTCGAGAATCAGCTCACTGTTCTAGTTAATATTAGGGCCTGAAAGCTGCTTTTCTTTCCACAAATATTTTTGCATAGCAGGGATAAGTATGAGTACCTCACCCAGTGCAACACCTGGTGAGGATGTTTCATCTTCATATTCAACAGCTACAGTCACTGGGGTGCCACCACCTTCCCACTGATTTTAATTCAACAGGGGACAGATCGGGTTCTTATCTTCAACTAGAGGCGTGCTGAGCGTCCTCCTGCCACCCATATGTGGGATCAAGCCCCAGAAACACTGCTCACAAAAGTCACCATCCCAGCTACAGCAGCACACCTCCTCCTTTACGCTACAAGGACTTCGTTTTGTGCTCATTTCAAACTTGGGTTCAGAGCCCACTTAGCCCAAACACACCATGCACTTCCCCAGGTCCCTGCGTCTGTGGCAGGGATGTTTCTTCCCAGCAATTCAAGCTACCCTGGGGCAGCACTCTCCATCCCACTACCAAAGACTCCTCTCCCTTCTCTCAACGCAGGTTTCAGACTCTTCCAGCTGGGAGAGACCCGCTGGCTTTCATTTATTTGAAGGACTGATTAATTATTGCTGCACCTGTGGGACTTGGCTTCACCCAGGACAGTGGGTGACCCTGCCAGTGAGCACTATGGAGGGAACATACCCACCCTGTGCTGCAGCTCCCAGACCCAGCAACAGGCTGGCCATGCTCCCAGCGTGGCACAAGTTCACAGAAGCACACAGCAGTTGGGGTGGGCAGGGCCGCCTGCGTCCCCCTGGTCCCCCGCTGCCCCAACAGGGCCACCCAGAGCCGGTGCCCAGGGCCGCATCCAGGGCTTTTGGACATCTCCAAGGAGAGACCCCAGCCCCTCTCTGGTCCCTGTCCCAGGGCTCAGAAGTGCTGCCTGGTGGGCAGGGGGAGCCTCCCGGGCTCCAGGTTGTGCCGGTACCTCTGGTCCTGGCACTGGGCACCACTGAGCAGAGCCAGGCTCTGTGCTCCTGGCACCTTCCTGCAGGTATTTATGGCCATGGATGGGATCCCCCCCCTGCCCTGGCCTCCTCTTCTCCAGGCTGAACAGCCCCAGATGTTTCAGCATTTAAACTTCTAAACCACAGCCTCCTGGTGTCAAGCAGAGAGGTGGATCATGGTGGGACATCACATGATAACACTGTGCTGAGCCTACTGTCTCAGAGCCAGAGACCCCTCAGAGCACATTATGCCTCAATATTCATCCACAATGCACCACTAAGGGCCATGGTTCGGCTTTCCCCCAACACCACGGTGTGCTTTCTTTTATCTTTTCTTCCTCAAACGAAAACAGTGCAACATGCAGCAGCAACAGGGCTCTGAAAAAATGTGACTCCCTTTCAGGGGAAAAATAAAAATAAAAATGAAATGCAACATCTGCTTTCAGTTCTTACATGCTACAAACCCACAAGCTCAAAAGGGGATTCTGAATTTAACGGTTTTGTTTCAAAGTTATGTCAAATAAATTTTCTCCTGAGAACTGACCAAGCACGTCTTCTGTTCCCTGAGCTTAACCTGGAGGTTCCCTTCCCTCCCCCCTCCAAAAAAAAAAAAAAAAAAAAAAAACAAAA
>VXAV01002080.1:502993-534972 GCA_013399715.1 Alectura lathami | reverse complement strand
GTCCCTGGGCTCAGCGGCCGCCGCTCACCGCCCTGCCCCGACCCCTCAGGCTGCTGCTGGCCGGAGCAGCGCAGAACGCGTTGGGCGCAACAAATAAAGAATTTGTGAATGAACGTGCGCGCGGGGAGCTGGTTACGCCGTGAGAATCGCCTTCTCCGGAGCCACGGCCATTTGCATTTGCTGTTTCCAGCACTGACATTTTCATGAACGGAGCGGCTCGCTAGCGCGCCCAGCCCCGCCATACGGGTCTTTCATTCATGATTTTTAGCAGGATTCATGCGTGTCAGGGCTGTCCTCTGCGAGCGCTCCAGGCTTCCCTAGACACAATGCAAATAAGGCTGCAGCCAAAGGCAGAATTTTGCAAGTCTCTTTTTTTTTCCTTTGGACGGACTGATGATGCTATTTTTGCCTGGAACTGCCAGTAAACATTGAGCATGCACGTTGGTGTAACCAGTGAGCGTTCAGCCACAGAGGTTATGTTACCTCTGTGCTTGCACAGTCCATTGCTGTGTTCACAGCGTAAAGACAGCAGCCTTCGCAAAGAGCCTGTGCTTTATGCTAGCAAGAAAAGTTTCCTGTCTGATCCTGAGTGAAGACAGCTTTAGGAGAACTATGGGTGTTTAGCTGGTTGCCCTGCCCGTTTTGTAAACAGGCTGTCCCCTTGCCTTTAAAGATTCAAGGTCAAATCCGCTATAGGAGCTCTCATCCTGTGTATACTTTCTTCCCCTGAAGCCATGAGAAAAGAAGATTTCCTCCCTTTGCACTTGCAAACAGAGGTGATATCGGTGCTCCTCCCCGGCGTTTGTGTGCCTTATCTTTGTGCTTGGGATGGAAGCTGGCATTTAGCTGTCCGTCCACCTTTCCTTTTACCAGACTGCTTCTGCCCAGGCCGTTTGCCTTTGTGCACTATGCGGACCTCACCCACCCAAACTGCTGCCCCTGTTGACATGCAACGTGTTTGTGGGATCTGCAGGTGCAGGTGCTCATTAGCTTAGCACTATCTCATCTTTATGCAAGCAAGCTCCTACTGCGCTGATTGCAGGGTCACGTGGTTTTGTGGAGATAAACTGATGTGATCTTTCTTTCACATTTCTGTGAAACCTGGTTTATTCGGTTTGCAGTGGAAATCTGATGCAGAACGATGCATGTCTCTGAGAAGATAATTTTCCTGCTTGAAAAATCCTTATTTAGGGTTAATCTGTAATTTAGTCTTGGACCTTCTCAAAGCAAAGCAGAAGTGGTTCTAAAGAGAGTTTTAGTGGCTAATAGTGCTTTATAGCGTCATCCTTAATATGCAGTGTGTTCCTCTGCTTACACGTGACCAATGCTGCTAGACTAGTGTGACATGAGAAGTCAGTGCTTTGGTTCTGTTTGTTCATGTCTTACTCAGCACTTAAGGAACCAGGAAAGATTGTTCCCTTCCCTATTTTGTTTTGAAAAAATTTCTGCCTATTGTTTTCAGTTGTGCATTGACACAGGATGAGGAGACTCACTGTGTCCCTGCAATAATATCTGTGCAAGTGGAAGGCACAGCACAACCCTCAGATATCAGTAATAGCCTAGAGTAAAGCATTCTGACACTTAATTAACTGCCAAGGGTAGAAAGCTTGAACGTTGATTGACATCTACCGGGCTTTTGGCTGAGCTGCACTGCAGGAGTTGTCCTGCTAATAGTAGCGTATAACAAGGTCTGCACTCCTATTTAGCTTTCAGTTTAATTAGGAGAGTTGACATAACACTGTCCAACTGCTGGACAAACCAGCTAAAATGAAAAGCACTGGCAAGCCTCTGCGTTTGGATTCAGGTTTGTTTATTGCATTCAAGTGCTTCATGTCAGTGATTCTAGTGTGTGCCCACACCAGCTGCTCACCAGAGATTTCATTGCAAGCCTCTGAGAAGGAGCAGGTCTTAAGAAGGTTTTAAGACATAGTTACATGAACATTCAGAGAAACTGAAATCACGGTGATAACATCAGTATGTTTTGTACTATTTTCTTTTTCATTTAGTCATGGTTTATCAACAGAAGCAGTACGGAGGCTGAGGGTAAGGACTTTCTGTTCTTCACACAAGACCAAGCATTCTTTTACTGTGCACAGAAAGAAGTTCTTTGCAAAGCTAGAGCAAACCATAGGACTTCTTAACAGAGTATGTGTGTTGACTTTGGACTAATGATCTGTTTCTTGTTTATTTAAAAAGTGCTTGAAATAAAAATGCAGGAATTTAAAGAAGATATATTTAGGATGCATGGAGGTCTCTAGTTACAGACATATAGATTCCACACTAACTAGCTGCAGAAGTTAAAAACTGGAATAAGTCCAAAAGGAATTAATAAGTCATGTCCAGCTCCACACATTTAACTGCAGTTATACAGATAAAGAATGGGAATGATTCTCACTGAAGTTATTCATCTGAGTGGGTCAGAACTTCTCTAATGAAATGGTTTTCCTTTGGGAACATGCACTCATCAAAACCATATGATACTGCAGAGATCACTTGATTTGTTCAAAGAATGGACACAGAACAAGCGTTCTTCTGGTGTCTCGCCAGCCTGGCTCCTGGCACTCTTGGCAGCCTCCCCGCAGCTGGCAGGGGCTGACAGCCTGAGCAAACTGCCAGCGCCCAGCTTGAAGCTCCCCAGCACTGCTGGCTTCCATGGCTTGGAGAACATGCAGAACATCAGCCAGAGGCCTCAGAAACCTTCTTTACTCACAGAACTTGTTGGTATTTGTTTCTCTTTCCAACTTAGAATGAAGTCAAGCCTAACTGAAAATAATTAGTCTTCTTTGGATAGTTCTGTTATTTACTGTCTATTTTACAGTAACTGCTAGCACCATGTCGTGGTGAGATCTGTACAGAGCCCAGCTGTGGTCCTTTCCTCAGAGACTTCACAGGCTGATTCATAGAGCTCAACAGCATTCATTTGATTTTTCGGACTGCTTCATTTCTGAATGTAGAAAAATAGTTTTGTGTATGGTTTTAACACTGGAGTTCTAGTCAACACTGTCCATAGGCAATTGTAATGTCTCAGATGTTGCTCTATTATCGTTTCACAGGTATCTGGAGAATACTGAGGTCTATGCATACATGCATGGGTTGGTAGAATTGGATAAGTCATGTATTCTTGTAAGTGGTTCCATGATCTTCATGAATCCTATTTGATTGCCTCAGATGAGGCATATTTCACTTAGATGTATTTTATGTTGTTACAGTTTATTTTGTCCAGATGATTTGGGGAATCTGTCACTGGAAGTATTTAAGGTTTGTAGCACCAGCATGTGAGTCATATGTTGGATGGATAATAACTAGGGTAGCTTAATCCTTTTTTAAAAAGATACTACATAGGAAATGATATGATATTTATACATTTCATCTATGTAAGCATTAGGGTATCAACGGGAAGACATTGGCGTTTGCATAATATGGAGATTCCTGGCAGGAAAGAGTCATGCACATCCTTACGAGATACATAAATGGTTGAAATGCCTTGAAAGATTAACTTGATTTGACATTATGCCCTTTTATTTATGGATTCTCACATCCAGATGCATAACTTGTTCCAGTGTGTGCTTTCTGACCAGAGAGTCCAAAGGGTGGACAGCTCTCTTTTCCTTTAGCATCCTTCTCACCAAAAGGCAACTCTGCCTAGTGTGATTAGTGCAGTCCAGCTCTGAAAAAGGGCTATGCAACAAGACTGGAGGAAGGTGAGCTGCAAGAGATACCTGATTTCAATGTTAATACAAGTTTTGTTGACTTTAATTTGAGTTCTTCAGAAAGAAAGGACAGTTGCATCTGGCTAGAAGCTGCCCTTAGATTTGTTTAAAAAGGACTGTCCTTTCACACTATTTTTTTTTTTCCACTCAGAATGAAAGAATAAGCAGTTTGACAACTTGTATTCCATCCTCATTGCAAAATAATAGTTCTGCTGTAAACTCATTTGGTAAAAAAGTAGGAGGACTGGAATCTGAACAATTGGGGAAGTGCCCGGTCTCAAGGGTCAGAAGTCATCAAAAGGTATTGAAAGAGAAGCAATAAGTACATTCCTTTTCATATGGACTCCTATATCACATTTAACTCGTAGCTGTTCCTCATAGAGTTATTGTTCTTACTTCTGGAACAACATGTACATGTTGGAAACCAGATGTTTAGGACTCATCTGCCATCCAGCAGCTGCTGTCTGCAGCACTGCTGATGAAGAATCTCTTACCTGATATTTTTGTGTATATTATAAGCCTTGACGTAAGTGCTGGCTATTGAGCAGCTCCAACAGAAGAACAAACTGTCACCGAGTAGCCAGAATTCCTGTGCAATGCCAGAACTATGTCGGAGAGGGCATAGTGAGTGGCAAGGAAAAGCGTACTTGCATGCATTTGACAGATTGCCTAGGAAGCAAATAGCAAACATTCTTGTTGCTGTTTTTGTTTTTGATGGCCTCCTGATAAATGTGTGAAACACTTTAAAAGAACTTACCTGATTTAATTTCTTACCTTCTCAGAGGTGTTGGACTGATAGTGCCGAAGACCAGCTCTGCTGTTTAGTCTTGAAACAGGTGCAGCCCTGAGAGTGGTAGGGTGTCAGGATATGCTGCCTTGTGTTGATTTTGTATTATGAGTGATGTTTTGAAAGAACCATCAATGTATGGAAGTAAAATAGCTCATCATGGCTCTTCAGCCACCGCAGGTCTGACAAGACTTCTCCAAACAGTAAATTCCAGTCTTCCAGGAGCTGAACAGGAACTAACGCACCTTTCCCTTAGGTCAGTGAAGTACTGTCCACGTAGTATTACAAGTATTTGGGGCATTACTAAATAAAATGAAAGTTGTTGTCACCTCCTGCTTTAACTTAACATCTTTCAAAAAATTGAAGGTTTTGGAATGCTTCTTTGTTTTTTAAAGCATGGTTTATCATTTCCTAGGAGAGCCAGGAGCTGAGGACAGCAGCAAGACTAGCAGAGCAGTGTTCTCACCAGCACAGGCACAGTCCCACAGTGCCCAAACAAGGAGAGCAGGGCAACTCTGGTGATGGTCACCACAATTAGTCACAGCCCAGTGTTTGCAGGACAAATCCATAGTGAGGAAGCAGCTGTGAGGTTTTGCTAAAATTTTCCTAAATTTTATGCTGACAGATGCATCTTGAAGTATATGACTCCAAAGTTGAAGTATATGATTCCAAAGCTTTTCAGCTGTGAAGCTCACCTTGATTTTAAAGAGTCATGTAGGTTTAAATCTGAATCACAGTGAAGTGTGAAAATCTTTTTATTGCATTGTCATGTGCAGTATGACAGCTACCTTAAGGATCCTTCCATCTCTAACATGAAGCTCAGGATACTCAGCCCCCTGGCCTGGAAAACAGGGATGGAGAGCAGAATAAACCCCCACAATTCAGGAGGAAACAGTTAGAGATCTTCCACTCCACCTGGACTGTGACAAGTCCATGGGGTTGGATGGGATCCACCCAAGAGTACTGAGGGAGCTGGTGGAAGTGCTTGCCAAGCTGCTCACCATCATTTATCAGCAGTCCTGGTCAACTGGGGAGGTCCCAGATGACTGGAGTCTTGTTGATGTGACACCCATCTACAAGAAGGGTCGGAAGGAGGATCTGGGGAACTTCAGGCCTGTCAGCCTGACCTCAGTAAAAGGGAAGGTTATGGAGTAGATCATCCTGAGTGCAATCACATGGCATGTGTGGGACAACGGGGGATCAGGCCTAGGTAGCATGGGTTCACGAAAGACAGGTCTTGCCTGACCAACCTCATCTCCTTCTATGACCAGGTGACCTGCCTGGTAGATGAGGGAAAGGCTGTGGATGTAGTCTGCCTAGACTTCAGTAAAGCCTTTGACACTGTCTCCCACAGCATTCTCCTGGAGAAGCTGGTAGCCCAGCTTCTGTACTCTGTACTCTGTACTTCTGTACGCTGTACTCTTCGCTGCGTAAAAAACTGGCTGGATGGCCGGGCCCAGAGAGTGGTGGCGAATGGAGTCAAATCCAGCTGGCAATTTGTTACAAGTGGTGTTCCCCAAGGGTCAGTACTGGGGCCAGTCCTCTTTAATATCTTTATTGATGATCTGGATGAAGGCATTGAGTGCACCCTCAGTAAATTTGCAGAGGACACAAAGCTGGGAGGAAGTGTTGATCTGCCTGAGGATAGCAAGGCTCTACAGAGGGATCTGGACAGGCTGGGTCAATGGGCTGAGGCCAATTGCATGGGGTTCAACAAGACCAAGTGCCAGGTCCTGCACTTTGGTCACAACAACCCCAAGCAACGCTACAGACTTGGGACAGAGTGGCTGGAAATCTGTGTGTAGGAAAAGGATCTGGGGGTGCTAGTTGACAGCCAGCTGAATATGAGCCAGCAGTGTGCCCAGGTGGCCAAGAAGGCCAAGGGCATCCTGGCTTGCATTAGGAATAGTGTGGCCAGCAGGACTAGGGAGGTGATGGTCCCCCTGTACTCGGCACTGGTGAGGCCGTACCTCGAGTGCTGTGTTCAGTTTTGGGCCTCCCACTACAAGAAGGACATTGAGGCCCTGGAGCATGTGATGATAACTTTTACCCAGAATTGACCAGAACTGGTATTTTTGGCAGAATGTTGGTACAGTGCAGCTGATCTTCTGGTAATAACTCCCATTCCCATTAGCTTCCCATTAGCTTGTTAATTGCCTACGATTATGTAAAGTGACTGAGTTAGAAAATGAATCCTGTGCCAATTAGATGGTTGTGCCAATTGTAATCTTTAGAGATAAGCTACCAGCAAGGAGTTTAGTTGTTATGTTTTTCTCCATCACTGTAATAATGAGGCAGGTATGTAAAATACAGGAATAGATGGCCAACAACTCCAGCTTATAATTCCTTTTAAAAGGCGGAGTAGAATAGAGTACTTGGTAGCTAGAAAACAACCCAAATATTATATTGCTGCAAGCAAACTATGTTATGTATATGTTTTCTTTATGTAGACTCTCCCTGCCTTCTGTGGGAGACAGTAGTACATTTCAGTTAGTCTGACAATCAGGAAAATATTTTAGGATTTCATTTGTCCATTGTTACTCTGCTGTATTTCTTACAGTTCCAGTGTTTTTCCTAGAGCCTTTCAAGCAAAAAAAAAATGATGGGACCTGCACATACTGACTTGTTTATGTGTGATACACAGACAGAACATCTAACCACCTGCTCCTTTTGTCATGCTTCTGTGATTTTTGTTGGTGGGTGTCTAATGTTTCTTATGAGGAGAAGCTGTCACCTCACTCACAGGCTATGTAATTCCTTTGCATATGCAGGCTAGAACATAATCCATCTTTTCCGCTGTCACATCATGCATTCAAGGACAGATTTACCTGCTGGGCATTATTACCACCTGTAGGAATTTTTCAGTATTTTCATTACAATAAACATTGTATAAAAAGTATTTGTTCTTTGTGTCACTCTTTCTGTTACTTTTTCCAATGTAAACCTGATCTTACATTAGACTCTTCTTTTTTTCTCAGATAAGACTTGTGATGTGAAAAATGAAGTAATGTCTGAGTTTAGAGCTTAGTAGTGGGTAAGAGATGGACATCTTAGGAACTAGAAACTTTCTTTTCACAGAAGAGATCTCTTTCTTTTAGATCTTTTGTTCCCACTGCTAGTTTCAATAGCCCCTAATTAAATACTCCCTGCAATTTACTTAAAGTGCTTCTCACCCCTTCATCAAGATCATCAATAAAGTTATTGAAAGCCTCATAGAGAGCTTTCCTATAATAAATAAAATAAGCTTGGACTTAGGCACCTAATTTTTAGATGCATATTAAAGCAGAAGAATTCTCAGTCAGGAATAGAACATAATGAAAGTAATTTCAGTGACAGTATTTTTCTATCCAAGAGTATGCATTGATTTGTTGTTTGTACAGGGGGTCTAGCAGAATCCCATGTGGTAGCTTGTCTACTCTCAGTCTTTCAGTATAATCATGTTGATAGACACCCCACTACCGAGGCTTTGATTGACAGTAAGTGATGTCATCACATGCAAAAGAACAAGGGGAAGATTTCAACATAAAGGACAAAATCTTTGCCACCTAGAAACAGTTTTTTTTGTGTGTTTGAGAGTGGGTGTCTATGTGGGAAATAATGTGTAACTCAAATCTATTAAACAACTTTCAAATCACTGTTTGATTGTAAGACATTGTGAAGGAGTAAAGCTTTTTATAAACTTTCAGTCTCATACATTTGAAGGTGTCGATGACTAGTGCTTATATCCAAATAACTTCTCTGTAGCTATATTTTTGCCAAGCAATTGTGGTAGATAGTGAATTACTAAAGAAAAATGAAGCCATTGAGGCTTAGTATAATGGAGAAAAAAAAAAAAATAAAGCACTTTCTTTATACCCAGTTGGTATTTATTACCAAAAAAAATGAGATAAGACAGCATGCTGTTAATTTATGTGAGGAAATGTCATGCACTGCAGGCTATGGAAATTATGTTTTTATTTTGGCCAACAAGTCCAGTTGGAAGATGACCCATTAAATAAGAGGTTGACAAGACTTCTGGAGTGTTAGGGAAATAATTTAGGGCTGACATAGAAAACACATTGACAACTGAACCAGCTATTCACCAATGGAAGGAGTGCAGCATAATGTTTAATATGCTCAAGACAGTGTAAATCTTCCAGGAGGCAAGCAGCTGTGTTTAATACCAGCTGGAGCCTTTGTATTGTTTTCATATTCATCTTTAGATACAATGAGCTATGCTAATTGAATAGATGGCATTATGGTTTCTAATTAAAATGCTCTGGGCACTAAACCATGGGGGATTAAATATGTACAACAAAAATACCAAGATAAAACCCTCACTGTGCTGTCATGTTTGGGAGGGCTGTTTTCTTCAGGGCTATGAAGTATATGAAGCTTTCTGGATGGACTTCAAAGAGTAACTTTCTTAAACTTTAACTCTGCTTTGAATTTGCTGTGTTTAGTCCTTCCCGAGAATTGACAGTGAGCCTTTTTTTTTTTTTTTTTTAGGAGGGGAAGTGTTTGAAGGGTGTGTGCTGAAATAAACTTCCTTAGATCGGAACTGTCCTCAGAGGGGAAAACCTCCGCAAGATTTCGAGCTCTGTCAGCCTGACAGCTCGAGCTAGTTTCTAAGCTTTTACTGACACAGTGTGGCCGAGGCAAGAATAGCAGTCGTTTTGGATAAAGGTGTTTTGATTCTGGTGGGGGGGGGAAAAAAAAAAAAAAAAAAAAACACGAAAGCTTCAGCAATGACAAATTTCAAAATGGTGAAGGAATTAGAAGAATTTGACTACTTAGTAACCATTGGAAAAAATAGCTGCTCTTTGTGAAAACTGTCTTGCATGTTTTTGTTCGTAGAAAAGTTAATAACTGGAACCTTGAGTGTTTTTATAAAATAAAAAGTAAACCACAGAAAATATTCAAATAAATTAGGCAGGTAGTTACATTCCAGTACAGAGTTCTTACAGTCTGGGAGCACTATACAGGAGAACTTCTCTCACTTTCATTTCTCCCACATTTCTCTCCCAATTTTTAATTGAACTTGTGATCCTCTCTTCTTTACTGCTCATGTTGCTACAACCTCTCCCACGTTCCGTCTTCCTCACATTCATAGCTGGGAACATCAGAGGTTGCATAAAAGATTTGGGTTTATTCAGAGCTTTTTTTACTGGTTCACAGATCTGCTGAACTCTGAAGAGCTGCTACAAGATACTCTAACTAAACAGGCATCCCACTAAGTCCATGGTGTCTCTCAGAGTTTTTTTTTTTTTTTTTTTAGGAAGGCTGGTGCTGATTTAATCTCTGGAACAGGCTGCCCAGAGAAGCTGTGGCTGCCCCATCCCTGGCTGTGTTCAAGGCCAGGCTGGATGGGTTCCTGGGCAGTTTGATCTAGTGAGCTAGTGGCTGGCAGCCCTGTCCACGGCAGGGGGGTTGGAACTAGATGATCTCTGAGGTCCCTTCCAACCCAAGCCATTCTATGATTCTGTGATTCTATGATTTTATGATTCTATGATTCTATGATTTTGGATTACTTTTCAGTAAAATCCATTTCCAGCTGAGAATTGCTACTACTTTTCTTATAATTGCTTGTATTTTCCAGGGTCAGAGTCCCTGTGGGCAGGCGGATGGCGTGTTGCGATCCAGGGAGCTTCCTTTCTCTGGCATATTTCTGTAAGGTTTGCACAGGATGTGCACACTTCCACTTCTTTATTGAGCTGCCTGAGATGAAAATGCATGTTGAAATGGGTGAGAGTGGAGAGTATACAAGATGATTTAGTTATGACCCTTAGCTACTTCTAACATATTCAATGGCTTGGTCAGACTACTTAGCACTTCCATAAAATAAGTTTTTAACACCCCCTAGAGAGCTTTTCTCCATGATCTGTGAGATCACCGGTGTGGCAATGAGGCTGATATCCAGGGCTGCTGAGCAACTTGTGCCAAGCAGTAGACTCAAAGACATCTAGTCTAGAAGGAATATGTTGAACTAACTTCTTGTCATTTATACCATCCTGCCCTGTTCAGATAACTTGTGGCAAATCTTCACAGCTGTTTATGCTGGCACTGGAGGAAAAACATTGTCAGTGCTGGCACAGGGTGAACGCAGTACTTCAGCCAGCAGAGGGCAATGAGTGGGGGGAAAACTGGTGGTGTAATTTTCAGAGGCTTTTGTTAACAGTCGTTCTTACACATCGTTTTTTGTTTGTTTGTTTTTTACGGTCATGGAATAAGTTTCAGGGAGACTTCCTGATTGATCATCCCTGATGATAGCATGTAAGCATGCTATTTAAGGTGCTATTGCACTATGCACCATACAAAGAGTGGAAAATGGGCTTTGATGCAAAGAACGCATGAGGTCAGAAAAGGAAACACACAAGCATAAGGACATCTAAATATCTGTCATTTCTATGCCTGTAAATTTTTATTTTTCTACCTTTTAGGTGCTTCTTGCCCTTATAGATTAAAATTCAAAGGTATTCAGACCTGCTTTCTGTACATTGGTTTTGCCTCCTGTGTACTGCTTGTAGCATTACAAGCATTAAAGGGGCATAGCCTTTGTTATTTCTCTGAGGAGCAGCAAGTACTGAAGTTCATCTAAATTCCGTCCTTGTTAAGCCAGTATGATCTGGAAGGCTCAGTATAGAGCTGGGAATTAGGAGTCCAAATTTCTTATTCTGCGCCTGATTTACTGTTTGGCCTTTGGCAACTTCTGTTCTATGGTTTACTTCCCTTGCTTCAGAAATGAAAATTATATTATTTTTTAGCTCTCTGGGGTATTGTGAGGTTTCATTTGCTTATACTTATAGAAAATTTTGAACACAACATCCAAAATGCAATGAATTGATTTCTGGCACTGTTTGTTGCCAATGAGATTGAACTCAGTTTGTTAACTCTGTGGTTTTGTTTTACCAGAAATAATATTTACGTTCAGGTGTTTTCTCCAAACATGTCAGCACAGGATTGAGAACAGACCTTGTCAAAGAGCATATGCTTTTTAACATGCCTGCTTAGATACTGCCCTTTTGGGCAATGACATCCTGCGCTGACAAAGATGCATTTGCCTGTATCAAGTACAATGTACAACAATTGAGACCACAGCATGCCAAGGAAATAACCGAACTCTGATCTTGTAAAACAACATTTTATTGAATCTTTGCCTGTTGATCAAAGAAGTACAGAAAGATATTGCCACTTAATATTAACTTTTGCCTAAGTACAAACAGACCATAACGTCAGTATGAATTATACTGAAAACAAAGAACAAGCCACAAGTGGAAGCCCAAAGTGTTAACTTTACTGAAAGTGAAATGATTGCAACTTTTATCCTCAGCACGGCATTTCCAAATGGAAACAACATTCCAGAGGTGCAGCAGTGTATTAGCTCCCCTGTTACATGCTGAATCGGCATTATCGTAATGTAAATTAGAACTGTGGTAATCCCATGCAGCAACTGGTGATGGCAAAGCTCTGGATAGTTACAACTATCTTGCAGTGCTAGAAAAAAAAATTACTTGAGTAGGTAACTTAAATCACCCAAGCAAGCAGTAAATACTATCAGTATGTTTCCTTTAAGCTTTTGATTTACAAGCCTTGCCTTTCGGATATCTAGGGCCATAGCCAAGAAAACCTGAATTTCTGTATTCAGGAAGAAAACAATGGAAGAAGTGAGAGACTTTCTCCAAGGGCAGCAAAGAGACTTGCAGAGAGAATTTGACTTGCCTTTATAAGACCATGATAGATGTATATCAAAGATTAAATGTTTACAAGCTATAGAAATCACATTTATGTCTGCATACATCAGAAGATGTGAAGAACATCTATATCGGTAAAAGAGGAGTTTTAGAAGGAACTTGGAAGCCCATATCCTAAAACGCTGGTTGATAAAATCATCTTTTCTGAGAGAAATTGAAGGCCATCTCTCTCCTTCCTCTCCCATTGTCCTAAATTAACCCCAGATGCCTAAACCTAGCCCTCATGAAGAAAAGTTCCAATCGTAGCTCCTGCTGAAGGGCTAGTAAGGTCTTGAGAGGGTATTGTGCCAATTTGGATCACTGCAGTCTGACAGAAGGCATGATCCAATCTGAAGAGCACCCAGAGAACAGCAAGGAGGATGCTTGCAGAAGTCCTAAAAGTGAGCAGCAGTAAAAGATGCAGAGTTCTGAAGCTGTATAATCTGAAAAATAACTGAGTAGAGATACGATAACAATATTTACATATGTCAAGCGTTGTTAAGAGAGGCATGATATTTTCATCTGTAGCAGATTTAAAAGTGCAAACTTGCCACAAGTGTCTTACTGGTAGTTCTGCTGTAGCTGGGTTGGTACAAGATTTGTGAAGCAAAGTGTTTTATGAGATCAACTGATGTAGCTGGGAGCTGGACAAAAACTTTCAGTCACACCATACTTCTTAGGATCTGAAGAAGCATCTGATTGCAAGAATTTAGGTGCCTTAAGTTTGTATTTTTTTTTTTTTTTCCAGATGTGTTAGTTTAAAAAGAGAATGGTTTAACTCTAGCTGATTCCATTTTATATTCGGACAACCTCTCGAGGATCCTTCTAATGCTTTTTTGTACCATTCTGTGGTGTGTTTAATATATCTTAATTAAGCATAGTGCTATATTCTGGCAGATTAAGAAGACTTTGAATCTTCATCCAGATTTGCATCATGGATGAAATACTGTTTACAGGAGAAGAATCTTTGATGTACAGTGAACTGTACTGTTTTCTTACAATAATTATTGTGGTATTTCAGGAAAATACTGAGTATGAGTCTTTAAAGAGCTTTTGTTCAATCTAAAATGTTCAAAAGCTACAGTGTCTCTGATGTTTAGTTTTAAAGTTATTAAAAATTTTGTTTTTAGAATAGTTTCTCAGACTCAATTTTGGCATTTTTAATGTATTAGCTTCTGAATTTATTGCATCCATGTTAAAGAAGTGATTTGTTTCATTTGTAATGCCTTTCAAAACTGGAAAAAAAGGGGGGGGGAAGACGCAAAACAAGCTTTAAAAGCATATCTTTTAGGATATCTTCTACATACTGTTTTTGATTACAATAATCATCATCAGAAATATACCGCCTTTAAAATGGGTTGCAGTTAACACTGCAAAAATGGCATTCATTTACTTACTCAAATCACAGATGACTTTTTCCCAGGCGAGTGTTACAGGTGCTCTGTGACACAATGGAAACATTATGCCCAGCAAAATAGTTTGCAAAATGGTTATTTTCTTGATACAGTTTATAAGACTCCAGGTGGCAGCAATTTGAATTAAGCATTGCACTAGCGTAAGAAAAAGAAAAAGTTTTACAAAGGTAGATGTGTATTGCCATAGAACAGAGCCAATGGATTAGAATAACCTTGAAGAAAATTGCGTGAATACTTAGCGAAGTACTTGCTAACTGTACTTGCAGTAACTTGTACTGTACTTGCAGTACAGTATGCTACTTTGTCTATCAGATGTTCTCTGTGCTGTGGAAAACTACTCTTTGTTTATTGAGAATCTCTCTACATGTACAATTTTTTTTTCCACTCTAAAAGAAAACACAGTTTCCACACCAAACTACATACTCCAATGTTCTGTATTAAACAAGGGACAACATGTCCTTAATTCTGACAGAAAAATGTTTTCCTGTTAAAACATTCCCTAAGTCATTTCCAGCTCACTAACTTCTCTTTTCAAATTCAGTTTGCGTTGCAGTGTGGAAGAATCATCACATGCGGACAGTCACCAACTATTTCATAGTGAATCTGTCTCTGGCTGACATTCTGGTCACAATTACTTGTCTTCCAGCAACTTTAGTAGTCGACATCACAGAAACTTGGTTCTTTGGGCAGCCCCTCTGCAAAGTGATTCCCTACTTACAGGTATTACTCTCCTATGTTTGTGCACGCATTGTGTTATAAAAAAAAGAGGAAGAGCAATAGCATCTTCATAATGGTGATAATGCAATGTAAGTCTGTCACTGCTACTGAAGTACATACCTCGGGATACTTACAGAGGATTAAAGCACTGTTCAACTTGTGAATCTATTTGTGCTTAGTAAATGTTTTTCTTGTTAGACTTGGGCAATACACCTTCTGGAAAATTTGTCTGATGCCCTTCACTTTGTGTGATCTTTTTTAATAATTCAGAAAAAGCGAGAAACAATAAAAATGTCTGGAAGTAGAATTACATACAGAATTGAACTCTGTATGTGAACCTATACAGCTATTCATGTGTCCAGGAAAGAGAATCCAAACTTCTGAAAAGCTCTGAAGGGAGCCTATGCCATCATATATGTTTAGTGACTTATTTTGTGTTCTTTAGAAATAGACAGGGTGTCCTGGGAGCCAATCAGATTGTCTGCCTTAAACATAATTGGTCAGATTTTCTGCCTTAAACATAACTGCCACTCATTACAGTTATGAGATCATTTGCACCAAAATGATTGACAGATAACTTTTCAAAGTCTAACTGTTCAGGTGAACTCACTGGCAATACTAGAATGACAACGTACTTGGCCTTTCAGTTATTATAAATCAAAAAAAAATTAAGCAGAACTCTGAATGTATGTAAGTGATCATCTCTGTGCCTCCAGCACAACTGGTATTTTCAGCAGAGACCTATATGTTCAGGCTGAAAAGCCACATTGTCAAGGGCAACAGCTCTCCAGCAGGCATGTCTTCTACGGGGTAGTATCAGAATCACAAAACCTGTTTCAAAGCCTCCGTTGTAGCAGGAGAAGATCTGGAGAGAAAGTGAAATGGTCATCAAGCAGTAAAACCAAAGTGTCAGGTTATTTCCTATACTGAATAGAAGGCTGAAATCACAGTCTGCTTTAAGTTGATTGTTCTTTTTAAATGAGATTCTGAATTTTAATTGTTCCCTTGAAAACTGAAAAGGCAAAATGGTGCTACTGATATCCAAATGCAACATAGAAAAAAAACATATAAATGCTCTACAGAGAAAAAAAGATCTAATTAGTTGACTGTTTTAGAAGTTATTTTTTAGATAATGTTTTGCAAATTCTAAGTTGCATAAATTTGTTCTTTCAGAATCTGACTCTGTTACTCCTGCTCACCCTGGGTAGCACCCTAATTCGTGAATTGGATGTAGATGTAAGACACAGGAAGACAGATATAAGGAAAAATTTCTTTACCGTGAGGGTGACCAAACACTGGAACAGGCTTCCTAGAGAGGTGATTGATTCCCCGCACCTGTCAGTGTTCAGGAGGCATTTAGATAATGCCCCTGATAATATACTTAAACTTTTGGTTAGCCCTGAAGTGGTCAGGCAGTTGGACTTGATGATGTCTGTAGATCCCTTCCAACTCAACTACTCTGTTCTATTTTGATTGTACAGCAGATCAGGATATCTGTTGCAATTCCAGAAGAAGTGACTTAAAACAGAGTCTTTTTCTGAAAATAATTTCTGTTTAGTAATTTCAAATAGAAAACTATGCTGAAACTAGAAATAATTCTTAAAACTGAAAAAAATTACAAGAAATCATTTTTTAAGCTGAAAAATTACATTTGCATTTACATAATATTTCCTTTTCTTCAGACAGTTTCAGTCTCTGTATCTGTACTAACACTTAGCTGCATTGCTTTGGATCGATGGTATGCAATTTGTCACCCTTTGATGTTTAAAAGCACAGCCAAGCGAGCAAGGAACAGCATTATAATTATCTGGATTGTGTCCTGCATCATAATGATTCCTCAGGCTATTGTTATGGAGTGCAGCAGTGTGTTCCCAGGATTAGCCAATAAAACCACCTTGTTCACAGTGTGTGATGAGCACTGGGGAGGTGAGTGTGTCATTGATCATAAAGACTGAATGTTTCCTTCTGGTATATAATACAAATATCAGAACATACTAAAATGCAGTCAAGTTTTATAAAAATGTGACAGAATGTTCTTAATTATATACCTTTTCCTAGAATTACTATTTTTCAAATACTCTGAATTTATATTTTCTTTTTTACTGCTAAGACTAAAAGTACATTTGAAATCAAGTTCAAATGAACGAGGCTATCTAATGTCTTGGCCATGGTAATTTTTACCAGAGGGTAAAAATGTTCCCATCCTTAAATTCTTATGCTTATATAATTCTCAGTTATCAATGGGCATTGCAGGTTTAGAGTATTTAGTCTTCAGAAATAACTACAGAGGAACAGAATTTCTATCTACCCAATACACTGATTTTGCTAATTGGTGACATTTGATTAGGTCTTTATAGATATCTGCTGTGACTTCAATGCGATTTGTATATCATTACAGAATTTACAGAGATGACATGGATATGGATATGGGGTAGCAAGTTAGTCTATAATTTGACATTTGTCATGAACAAAATTATTTAAATAACTTTAATATTGTAATCAGTTACAAATAATTCTGTCCAAGAAGTGTTAGTTTGCCTTTTGAGATTAACTTTGAATCTAGCTTGTTCTGTGTTTAAATTCAGCTGTAGGAAGTAATGAGGGTAGCCAGGGAGTATCTACTTCTATTTTGTCCCAGTTCATGTAGCAACTCATGTTAGCCACTCACTTGAAGAGTTAAGATTCAGCTCTGGTGGGCCTTGGCTTAACTCCAATGCTAACAGAGCATATGAGTTACATGCTGTGACTCTGACACTGGATAGAATGACCATTGGTAATGGCATTATTCACACACGGGAAAATAAAGCCAAGTTTGCCAAAACATATAACTAAAAGGTGGTTGCTTAATAGCCTCAAGACATTCTAAAGTACAATTGGATTCTCCATCAGAGCTGTGTCTGTAGAAGATTCCAGTCCTGTGAACAATTAAGATAAAATACAACTGGATCACCTGCACTTAATTATTGTGATAAATTAGTTCAAGCAGCTTGAACTGCTGAGGGTTCTTCCATGTGCTGTTCTGGAAGTTCCTCCCCTGCTAATGGCCTCTGTAGGGTCACTGGGGGATTAATGAGAAGATATTGGCTATCACAGTCCCTGTTTTTTTTTTTAATTATTTATTTTTTTAAATTTTATTTCCTTCATTCTGGTTAGTTCTCTGTGACAAGGCAATGGGGCAATGGCCATTAGCTGTCTGGCACTCATTCCAGACAAAGATGTGCTGAAAGTTTGTAGGTTACAGTAAGACCCTGTTAAGCTTGGAATGTTGTGCTTGATGTTTTGTTGGAGTGGCACATCTGTTCTTTACTTCTGGTGTTCTTTTTTCATCTGTGAACAATTTTGTATCCCAATCTACTGCTGGATGCTGCAGTGTTTTTATGACTATATTCTTTCATAGCATTCACCCCAAGTATAATTTTTGTCCATTCATTTTGGCTGCAGGGTTAATTATCCATGCCTTCCTCACTTCAAGGTTAGATTTCCCTCACAGCCCAGAAAGCCAACCACATCCTGGGCCGCATCCAAAGAAGAGTGGCCAGCAGGGCAAGAGAGGTGATCCTGCCCCTCTGCTCTGTGCTGGTGAGACCCCACCTGGAGTGCTGCGTCCAGATGGGGAGTCCTCAGTACAGGAGGGACATGGAGCTGTTGGAGCGTGTCCAGAGGAGGGCACAGAAATGATCCAAGGGATGGAACACCTCCCCTGTGAGGACAGGCTGAGAGAGTTGGGGCTGTTCAGCCTGGAGAAAAGAAGGCTCTGGGGAGACCTGATAGCGGCCTTTCAATATCTTAAGGGGGGATACAGGAAAGAAGGGGACAGACTCTTTAGTGGAGTCTGTTATGGTAGGACAAGGGGAAATGGTTTCAAACAGAGAGGGGGGAGATTTAGACTAGATGAAAGGAAAAGCTTTTTTACAATAAGGGTGGTGAAGCACTGGAACAGGTTGCCCAGAGAGGTGGTGGATGCCCCGTCCCTGGAGACCTTCAAGGTCAGGCTGGACAGGGCTCTGAGCAACCTGATCCAGCTGTAGGTGTCCCTGTTCACTGCAGGGGAGTTGGACCAGATGGCCTTTAAAGGTCCCTTCCAACTCAAATGATTCCATGATTCTATGATCTGAAGCAAAGATCCTTTTAATCAATATAGGAAATGAAGACGATGGAAAGCACTGCAGTTAATTAATTTGGGAGTCGGGAGAGTTTTTCATCAGGGAACATAATCTCAAGATTTCCAGATCTCCATTTGCCACTTCTTGATTTCCAACAGGAAAATTTGTCTTTCAGACTAGAGTCCACAGTAGCTGTGGAACTATCTCATTCTGTACTGAACTAGAATAGTTGCAGCCCACAGATACGTGTGAGCTGCAGTACTCATTATATAAAAGAAGCTCCCAGACTGCTTGTAAGACTCCAGTCCCATGGAGTGTATTTGTCCAAAGTGAAATCTATTTCTCTTCAGGTTAAGCTGTGAGCCTTTACCCAGATGTTTTGAGAGGTAGAAAGGGGCATAATAAAGGCAAGTGCTTGCATGTAGAATTAAGTTGTTTTTGTGTGTGGCTTCAGAACTGAAGAGTCAACACTCCAAAATATTTTTTTTTTTGATTGATGTTGAACATGAAATGAAAATAATTTTACATTAAAAATCCATGAAAGTTTTCTGATGTGGGAAAGCTTTTCTTTCTGCTTGAAGATAACAATCCTATTATTATCCTACTTGAAGATAACAATCCTATTTTTATCCTGATGCCTTTTTAATGAATTATTCTTCCAGTGATAATGCACCATTATTGCTAGTTACTCTGCTACTGCATTTCATATGTCCATAGAAAATAATCCTCTCATCGCTTTCTAATAATAGCTTACCCTAGTAACTTGAGAGAAGGACCTTTCTGTTTGTTAAGTTTCAAGTAGGTTGCTCAAATTATGGATTGTCTTAATAAATGTAGAGTTAACCGTGTATTATCCATGAGGAATGTAGTATCATTAGCCATGAAAAATTTAATTCAACTGGAATTGTCTAAGGACAATGAGTTGGGCCACTGCATTGAAGATGCAATTTTTCTACTGAAAACCTGGGTTTGAAATCACAAAGGCCCCCAAATAGAAAAACAAAAAAAAATATATGTTGATAACAGGACATCCATTTGAAAAGACTTTTGAGCCCTGAAGTCAGAAGAAGGACTAAAGAGCCCATATTTTCAAGAACACTTGCATTTTTTCTTGGGTTTTGTTTTGACTTATTTGACTGTGAATAGCTAGGGTCAAAGAGAGCTAACTAGGAGGAGGCTGAAGGAGGAAGAAATTTATTTTTCTAAGGAAAAGCCATATTTGCAAAGAGAGTAGAGATATAGTAGATACTATGCACAGTCAAGAGACTGAGCAAATCCCATAGGAGAGTGAATCTGTGTGAAGAACAAAGTGATAATATTTAGATGTTTACTGCTTTGTTTAGAACTGAACATAACTTATGCTGTCTAAAATTAAGGTACACCTGATGAAATCTTTACAGAGAATCACGTGCACCTTATGTCCCAAGGATGCAAAACTCTGAATTGTCAAGGCTGAAACTTTAAAAGGAGGTGCTTGATGACATTTTCCAAAGTATTTCAGAAGTCTATACTAATTCTGGGAACTCAGGGCCATTGAAACATGAGGTGCTGTGGAGGACTAACAGACAGGAGGATGTCTGGAACAGTCCAGGAAAATGTCAGAGATGCCAAAGCAGGAGACAGCACTGTACCCAGACTTAGGCCCAGCTGTTGGAATCCATACAAGTCTGGTGAGTGTCTGGAATGAAGGTCTGATCAACACTGTGACACTTGGGCTCCTAAATGGAGAACAAATAGTGGCCACCCTGACTAATTGTAAGATTTCAAGCATGTGGTTGGAGAGCTGCCAGTGACTGCAAATGGAGCAATAGTTCAGCCTAAAACAAGACTCAATTTCTTTTTAATTGCTTCTGGCATTCCTGAATATAAAATTCATTGCCAATTCTAGGCTGATGGTTTTTCATTTTGAGTACTGTCTAATAACAATATTTTATTTGGGAATGCAGAAGGATCCAACATGTGACCTATGCAGCCTCACTTAAGGAGCCAGCACTGGCCACAGTTCTATAATAGTCTGTAATTGCTGTGTGCTGAATTTGATGATAAAGTGCCAAAATAAAAGAAACATATATTAAAATGAGTTCACCATGTGTCCAGCCCAGCTAAAAGCATTCTCTTAGAGCTCTTCATGAAAAAGGTGTTAGCCAAAGTGCATTAGCCAACCGCTTTGCATATTATAAAAAGAATATGGAGATAATCCTTTCCCAATACTACATGGTTGAATGGAAACAAAAGGAAAACTTCGTGTTCCATTTCCTCCTAGATTACTCATAAAATAATACAAAAACATATTGTCTTAATTCTGGAGGATAACATAGCTGGAAATTACATTGTTACATGAAGGTCTGTACATCCTGTTTATCAAAGTGTTCAGCATTTAATTTCATAATAGTAGTTGCTACCTGGAGTGTAGAAAAGAACACACAGACTCTAAATGTTAATCCGTGCCGTAAGTTATTTAAGAGTACTGTGCAGCTATTGAACAGGCACAACTATACTGCGTAGTGTTAGAGGCTACATGAGTTCTGACCTGGAACAGGCTAATCTGAGTGATGCTAAAAAGACAAACAAACTCTATTGTTATATCCAAAATAATGGCAAGGACTGAGAACATTTGAATTATACTGTGATTTTAAAATGCTGAAGTTACAGCAAAAAGTGTGTAACATTTTAATGCAGCAGGAAGCCAGATTATTGTTAATACTAAAATCACACTTGGTGTTGTGATGGATTGATAGTACAAGAATGATATATCACGCTTGAAAATGTCATTTTAGTATGTAACTAGTTGGAAGTACTCTGGCACAGGAAAATAGTTTAGAAGTGACTGTGTTGCATAATCTGATTTTCTCTGCTATGCACATGCACATCTAACATCTTTACTTAATAAGCTTTATTTTTAAGCTGTTTTGCTGCTGCATATTGGTAAGTCCAAAACCTCACAAGCATCTTCTTGAGACTAGAGAACCTGGGAACGCTCCATAGATGCTAAAAAATGTGATAGTTTTATTATTTTTCCCTATCCTTAGCGAAGTTATCAAGAGCATCAATTTCATTATGCACTTAAGGCTTAAGGATATATTTTGTTTGCTAGCCATACCAAAACCTTTTGAGTCTGGGTTGTTTTCTGTTTGTTTGTGTAGATGCATACACATACAAAAGAAAATTTTGGCCAAATCCAGAAGCTGTAGTTTCAAACTTCTTCCTCCTTGTTTAACTGAACAACAGTTTGAGACTGCAACACGGTTCTGAGAAGGAAACTTTAGAATGAAGTCTGAAGTTTGTTCAGTAATCCCTGCAACGGACAGAGGAAGGCTTACTTTTTTATATTGATCATTAACCAGGTGGGTAAATCCCACCAATCCCACCCACATTCCAATCTCTGTGACCATTTGTTTTCTTTTTGTCCCCTTCCCTCTTTTCAGCAGAACTGCAGCCAGTGACATGAGGATCATTAATTTCTTATTAAAGTAGTGGCTGCTCTGGCTAAGAATGATCTCCTCCATCCCACATCCCATTAAGTCACTCACGGATGGCAAAGGCAGTTTTCTGCTTCAGAGTAAGAAGACCAGTGGTTCCAGTCAGGCAGCTGATATATCACCAGGTCTCACAGACTGATTGATGCTCTCATTCAAGGAGACTGCAACTCACCCACTTGATAAATGAACAGCACCCCAAACTAGCCTTTCCTCCACTGCTGTGACTGTCAAACAGCTTTAAAGCTTTGTTGGCTTGAGAAGCTAAACAGAGTTGTGCTTCTTAGAGAAAAGTTCTACAAAGGGCTTTGCCGTGGGTGGAGGAGGGACAGGTTTCCTTTGATGTTAAGCAGCTGGCACTTTCCAGGTGGCTAAACTTCAAAGGCAAGTCTTCGGATCACCCTCCAACCTGGTTCCTCAGTTCTTTGTAGATAGCTAGGCTCATTTAATGTTTCCCTTTACTTGGAATGCTAAATTGGAAGCCATAAACTCCAGATGTCCTTTTAAATATGCACTGTCCTTCCACCTGAAAGGGGCCTGGCTGCCTGCAGAGTGTTGATGAGGCAGGTGGCATCTCCTGAATAGCAGGAATGTACTTTCAGCTCTGACCTCCTGTGCTCCCAGTAAGTCATGTTCCATCAGTTTCTCCTTAATCTCTCCATGTGTGGAGCCTGAATGCCAATATTTCGCAGTTTGACTGGACTGTTGTGAGGCTGTGTCTTCAGAAGTACAGAAACAGTTTTGAGATCATCAGTAAATACACAAACGCAAGTTATTGTCAATTATAAAAAATAAAAATATGACCGAAATGGTCTGCCTTCCCCAGGGATATTCAGCTGGTAGCTGCAGCTGTTCAGGTAAGAGTTGGTAAGCTGATTTGCTACAGGATCTTAGAGCAAGTAAGGAGCCAAATGCTGCTCATCTGAATTGTTTGAACCCTTGACCATCAAAGCTGTGAAATATCAATAGCAATATTTCTATTGCCTTTGCTAGCAGTGAGCATGGGCTAGATTTTGCCCATTGCATGCTGTGGTATATAGTACCAACTATGTGGCCAGTTTCTATTTCCCTGATACTGAAGTTTTCTGACCAGCTGGCTCTTTGAGGACCAACACAGAGCGTGGTCGGTGTTTGAGGGTGAGCTTTGAGTTAACATGACAGTACAATCCTCTCTACTGAGAGTTATGGGCCAGGTCTGTGTAATCCTCGACTGTTCAGCCCCTTAGGGATTCATGCAAAGGGACTTCTTATTTGATAGAATAGGTTTAATTCACCAAAGTTCTCATCTCATGCAACTCTGTGTTTCTTCCCTGCCATTTTTATTTTCAATTAAAACTTCAATAAACAGAGTTTCAGTGGGATAGCTCATCATCCTGAAACACTGGGAAATTCCAGAAATTAATATGAACATGCATTTTTTACTCTAGTCAAAATTCAATGCTTAGAATTACCGTGCAATCTAACTGCTCATACAGCACATTGTTTCTCTTCTGCTACATGTTTTCACTGTACATAATGGTCATTCCTTTCCTGAGGCTTGTCCATAAATGTTAAGTCTGTCTTTGCAGAATAAAACTAAAGACAGTTCTACAGCCTGCAAAAAGTGTCAAAGATAAGACAGGTTAAACAGCTGGTTAGCTACTGTTAGACAATGCGATGTTCACTGATTTAATAAAAGCAAAACTTCTTAAGAATTAGTACGTAAAACAATAATGTCATATGAAAGCAATGTGTATGGAAGAAATTAAAAAATCAGTCCTGACAATGAGGTTACTGGATGCATCTTCCATTATTATGTATTATGTTTGAAATGCACATGCATATCTGTATGAATAATGGCTTAAAGTGATTTTGACATGTATATGTACTTAAATGCACTCTTTTTTTTGAATTATCTTTCCAGCTGAGGTTTACCCCAAAATGTATCACACATGCTTTTTCCTGGTGACATACATGGCACCACTGTGTCTTATGGTGTTGGCCTATTTGCAAATATTTCGAAAGCTGTGGTGTCGCCAGGTAAGTCACTAGCTCTCTTTGCCTTGCTGTTGTGACTGTGTGCCAATTCTCATTTGCACCCTATTTCTATATATGCTCTCTGTTGTCACGTAGGATCTGATCTGCATGGATTTTTACATCCAGCACTGTCACCAGGTCCAGTGACACTGCTGGCTTACAGTCACCTTGGGTAGGAACTGAGATGAATTCAAAAATGAAGGCAGTCAGGCTGAATGTAAAAGTCTTCTTGCTCATATCTGTGAAAGGCTTCTAGGAGGGATAGAAAGAGAGGAAAACTCAACAGAAAGACTGATTTTAGAGAGAAGAAAGATCTCTTACATGATATGTGAAATACTGAAATATCTTAGGTGATCAAATATGGTGGTTGAGTACTGCTAACATCTTCTGTAGCAGTCAAAAGTTGGAATTGTCTTCCTCATTTTGTCAGTAGCCTGTACAATTGTTTTTTTTTTATTTTTCATTCTGTTACATCTCCATTTCAGAGCAGGTCCAGCCTGAACAAAAGTTGAAATAGAAAGTCCAACTATCAGAACGGTGAGATAGGAATTGTCTGTTGTGAACTGTGTGAACCTATTATCAGAAACGATGGATGTGCATTACTGAGAAATAATTGGCATAGTTTATAACAAGAACATCTAGTTTTTCAAGTTTCAAATTAAAAATATAGGAAAGTAAACAAAAATACAAAACAACCGCATCAAACAAGCAAGCAAGCACATCACATGTGAACTGAAGTGGTATAAATTATGTGAATTTTTTCAGGAATGTTTTCCCCCTCTAACTATTTGAATTGGTGTCAGCTTGCTTGAGAATCATTTTCTGGATGCGAGCAGTGCTGTAATCCAGCGTGCATCAGCCTATGGTTCCCTCTGCTGTCTTCTGCTTTGTCCAGGGTTAGTGTATAGTTGTAGCCCTACACCATCCCCTGCCATGTCATTCCATGACAGACAATAAACTCATCCTGTTGAAGAGATGATGCAAGATATTCCCTCTCCTGTCCTCTGAAATGGCTGTAACAGTGGTTATCAGGAGATGGGCATGAATCATTTCTCTTCCACCATTATGCCTGATATTACCTGAATTCGAGGCTGTCCTGGCCAGTGTATATCATCTGCCACATCAGGACCATGTTCTGCATGACTCAGATTGAGTCATCATGGAAGTCTCATGTAGCCTTTAGACTTCTAAAGATATGTATGTTTAAAAATATAAATCAAACCATATGTTGACAAAAAATATATCTTGCAAATAACTAAAATATGGAAAAAAATAACCAAACTGTCTCTAAGGCATTTTGATATCTGTTCATTGGAATAGTGATTATTCTTACTTTTAATCCTATTAGGTTAAACTAGAGTAAAAATCAAGCTGTTTATCTTTGAATTATCATTTTAATTTAATTTCTTACATTTATAAGATTAAATAACAAGATGGTTTCAAGATAAAACCTTTACAATTTGAGGGGGCTCAGAAGTATAAAGAAGTCTTTGCTGGGTTACTTTTGAAATTAGGTTCAGTCTAGCATAGCTCTAAGACTCTGTTTATTGCTGAATAATTATCCGTGATTTTTTCTGTCCTGTGGTGCCCAGTGACCTTATCACCACACCCCTTAACCTTCTCTTCTGTACTTTCTTTACAAGCCTCCTATTATCTCAAACTGTCCATTATTTTAGTTGACATAAGCAATTGTTCTGCACGTGCACGTAGCTCAAAAATGCTGGTTAAAGTTCAAAGCAGAAGGTGAGTTGCTGGAAACTAACCACTTTAGTTTTGGGGGTTGGGTTTTCTTTCAGCTGTGTTAGCTGTCCTGTTTCTTCTTCACAATATTTGTTCTTCCTATACACCTTGTACACTAATAAGGTTAGGATGTGGGGTTTTTTTTTGTTTGTTTGTTTTTGTTTTTGTGGTTTTTTTTTTTTGGTGACAAAAAGACAAATACTGCTCTAGGCTTAGGGCTGTCAGTGATGTGAAATTGCAGGCATCCTGCTTCCTAGCTTGGATGATAGCACTATGAATAAGAGGCTGCAGTAAGTGAAAGCAAAACCACTTCACATCTATTAACAACTGCGACTTGGCTGCAGACATCAGGCAGTTTTCTAAGTGCAACAGGTGTGCCATAATCAGCCATGTAGAGCAAATGAATGCAGTGCTGAGTGTAACCTTCAGTTAAGAAACCACGTTGTTTACCAGAACGTGGAGATCTTGTTGCAAGGTACAATCAGCCTTCCAGGTGTATGTGACTGAAAACAAAGCACCACAAACAGCAAATTCTTTCCCTGCCTTACAGTTTTTTTAAAGGTTCTTTGTTTGTTTTAAATGGAGTGTGTTGTGCATGCTAACATTCAGATGACTAAAGATAAGACAAATTTACAAGGTATCCTTACCCTACTTTGTGCAAGAGATCTTAAAATTACTGATTGTGCCTTTCAGGCAGGTCTTCACATATAAGCTTTGCAACCTTTGATTTAGTGATTCATCTGTGCAAAGAGAAGGACGATCATGCCACAGATACCAGGATTTTGAGTAATTTATTTTAATTATTAGAAAGGAAGTAGTGACTTAGAAGACAGTGTTCTCTTGTGGATTTTAAGTGGATTAAAACTGACATCTGAACAAATAAATAGGATGGAATGGAATTACGGTAAAAGTGTTGATACATAATTTATATTGTCAAGTCCTGTATACTTGGTTTTATTGATGTCCAAATACATTGACACTAAAGTCTTTTTATATTAGTAACTAGGAACTTTGTCTATTTTTACTTTGGCAGCAGAAATACTGTTCCAGAACTTGCAAGCTATTATTACATTTGGAGAGATTTTGTCTACTTATAAATCCCTTGATAATAATTTGAGGAGACAGAGGAAAGGTGCATCAGAGGATAACAATGCAACTTTAGTACCCCTTTGAACACAGCTAGTGAGCTTTTAGTGAAATATTGGAATCATACACATTCTACATGACTATCTATTGAATTGACTGATTCAATAACCAAATAAAAAAGATGCATTATAATGGTGTTTATACACTTGTACATACAGAATAGAATCACAGAATCATAGAATGGCTTGGGTTGGAAGGGACCTCAGAGATCATCTAGTTCCAAAGCCCCTGCCGTGGACAGGGCTGCCAGCCACTAGCTCACTAGATCAAACTGCCCAGGAACCCATCCAGCCTGGCCTTGAACACAGCCAGGGATGGGGCAGCCACAGCTTCTCTGGGCAGCCTGTGCCAGCGCCTCACCACTCTCTCAGGGAAGAATTTCTTCCTGACATCCAACCTAAACCTCCCCTCTTTCAGTTTTAGTCCATACATTTATGGGTTTACATAAATACACATTTGCAAATGTTCCTGGATATGCATGCACTTCTGAAGTGTTCTATCCCTTGGATGGTACTGGTTCAGCTATGCCTCTGTGGGTATATAGCGCTTATTTTTCTGGTAAAATTCTTATTGTATCATTGGTTATTGGACTATCAGTAGCAAAGCTCAGTTATATGCCAGGTCAAGACAAAGGAAAAAAGGTTTCTGTTGAAAAGTTCTTAATACAAAATTCTGAAGTTTCAGCATTTTGATGTCTAGTGGCATTGTACATTGTATACAGTCCCTACCTTTGATTACCTCTTGCTAATGAAGCCTGATTATAGAGCAGAAAAGGCCCTTCTGCATGCACAGACAGGTACAAGCCATGTACTCAGTCTTGTCTAACATTTCTGTAGAAATAGCCATTCACAATTTTGAGCAAAGTTACTCTTTCCCTTCACTGAAATTGCATCTATTAAGAAAGCTGGTAACAGAACTCTTCCGATGAATCTTTGGCATAATCAGGAGGGAGAGGTCAGGAGAGATTTAGCTGACTGTTTTCTCCTTCCATCTCCATTATCTGATGAGCTCTTGCTACAAAAATGGTAATTCAATATGTATGAAAAGGAAGGAAAATCCTCAATTTCTAAATTAGAAGGACAAGAAAACAAAATACCCATGATAAGACAGCATCAGAATGTTAGGCATTGTATCATCTCTATATGCATTGCAGTACTACACCTCACAGCTAAATAGGTTAAATCCCTTGGAAAAGGACAAGAAATGTCCAGGTATGAAACTAGTATTGCTAATTTAAACTGGTTGAGTAGGAAGGAATCCTCAGCAGAGCAAATGTAAGGTTTTTCTTTTTTCTTTTTTCTTTTTTTTTTTTTGGTTTTTGTTTTTGTTTTTAAAGTCCATAGAGACATTAGTTTAAAAAAAAAAAAAAAAAAAGTTATAATGTAGCACCTTGTTCTGCTTCATTGATTTCCTGTTCATTACAACACAATTTTGCCAAAGATTCCAATAGTTGTAAATCAGGTTTGATGGTGCACATAAATGCTCAGTTAAGGACTTGTCTGTGCAAGGAAACTATCCATGGAAATACACATAATAGCCTTTCTAGAACAATTCTGAATGTTCATACTTGTGTTTTAGAATAAATGTTTCCATTTTAACTTTTTTTTTTCCTGAAAAACATGCACAAAATTTCGTTCTCTTCAGATCAGTTTCTGTGTAAAGCCCTAATTTTTAAAATTCTACAATAAAGGATATGAATTCTGCAGATAATTTTAAACATGAGCCATTTTACACTGCTGGGACTTGTCACCCAGCAGACAATCGCACTATTCATGAATAAAACTATATTTCTATCCAAAATGTTTGCACATTGTATAATATTGAAAACATTACAAATGGCACTGATTTCTCTGACAAAGTCCTTGCCATCTGTAGTCTCACACAAGTGGCTGCAGGCAGGAAATAATTTTGAAGAACTGAAGCAAATTTGCTTTCTTTGGTTTGGCTTATGCAAGGGCAAAAAAAGCATAGACTGAGATATCTTTTTAATAGCTTGGTGCTACGTCTACCCATTGAGAGTTGTCTATGGTGAACTTAACTCTTCCTATGACTTGTCACTCTTCTGTGATTCCCCTCTTCATCATCGTATATCCATTCGGTTTTGAAGAGCTTTGCAATAACATTCACATTTGAACTGTGACATTTTTAGCTGCTTCATTGTCATCTAGGTTGCATATTTGAAATTTTTACAGCTCTTAAACATATGTAGGCTTTCAATCCTTGTCTTCCAATGATGAAAAGCTGTGTAGTACACTAAATTAGCAACATGTTAATAGGAGAAACTTCTGTCATACAAGAAAACATTTAACACAGAACTTCACAGCAACATAATTGTAGTAGTAGGGCTGGTACGATAGTCTGAAGATATAAGGAACGCAAGTTAAATGGGAAGTAAAGGTTATTTTCATACATCCATTGGTATATTTGGACAAACCACAATTTTTTAGGCACTCCTTCAAATGTGTCTGAAATCTTATTAGTTTATCCCAGCTGTGTCAATTGATTTGATAAAAAAGAATACTTCTCCATACAAACTTACCCTGTATACCTCAACACGTCCATTCTACCTGTTATAGCTACCCACAGTGCTCATTTTACAAAGTGCCAATATTAAGGATGCCCCTTATTCTGTCTTTTTTAGATCCCTGGAACTTCCTCTGTTGTTCAGAAAAAATGGAAGTCTCTGCAGCCCTCAGCACAGCAACGAGGACTGGGACAGTCAACAAAGTCAAAGATCAGTGCCGTGGCAGCTGAAATAAAACAGATTCGTGCAAGAAGGAAAACAGCACGCATGCTAATGGTTGTCCTCCTGGTTTTTGCACTTTGCTATCTGCCAATTAGCATCCTCAATGTCTTGAAAAGGTAAAGTTTATCCCAAAATGTAAACAGTTGGTAAAGCTCTATGTCTAAAACTATCCTCTGTTGTGAGATTGTTCTTATTCTGACAGATACTTTTAAAGGAGAAGCCTACTTATTTCATGATAAAGAAACTGAAAATAAGCATACATTTGCAAGAAAAAAAAATGTATGTAACTTATCTGCAGTACTGAAACTGTAGGCCAGACTGCACAAGCCTTATTAGTAAGCTCTTCCTCATGAAAACGATAACATAACTCCTCATTAAAACCAGTCATTAAATGGGATTACAGCTTGTTTGCTGTAAACTCACCCTGGAAGTGCCTTTCCCTAAAGCAGCAGCTGAAGTTTAGCAGGAGAGAATAGTGCTGTGGCTTGACCCCAGGGACTGTACCCAAGCTTCATCACGTACAGTTTTGAGACCTATTTTTGAGCCTATTTTTAGGATAATTCTTCAATTTGTCCATGAAACTGTTTTTTTTTTTGTTTTTTGTTTTTTTTTCCTTTTTTACCCATTTCTCTCCTACTAATTTGAGATGTAATTGTTTACACTCTGCTTTTTGTATAGAGCTTGACAACTTTTGATGTAGTTACATCTCTTGAGACCTCTGGCATACTGGTAAATAATGACATATAGCAGAAGTTTTGACCTTGAAGCCATTAGCTGTCTTCAAGAGGCAAAGTATCCTTAAAAAAAGAAACATCATTTTGTTGGTACTTGAGGAACATTTAATTTTTAAAGAGTAGTTTCAAGTTGGATATGAAGGCTAAAATACATCCCACTCAATTCTGACGTTTTTGTGAGGTCTGGTTTCTCAGTACTCAAGTACTTGTGTACTGGTTTTCATCCTCAAGTCCCCTAGTAGGCAATGCAGAGATAAAGAAGTATTTCCAGAAGACAACTCAGGCCACCTCAGAGGAGCTACAAACACTGCTTCCACTAGACTAGCAAAGTAGCTCTGTAAATAGATTTGCATTTAAATAGCAGACTTTAGGTGTAAGGAATCTGGGCACAGCAGATTTCTCTGGAGGACAGAAACTGCTGTTGTGTCCTCCGTAGCTCAGTTCTGGGCTAGTTCTGTGCCTTTCTAATTCCACAGAGAGCCTGTTTGTTGGAGAATGATCCTAGAGCTGGGAACCTCAATGACAGGCATTGGTCAAAAGCAACTTTTCCCATATTTCCTTAGTTTATCTAGCATCCACAGACTTTGGGTACTTAGCAGAAAAGTCATACATCTGCGCTGTTCCAAAGTAAAGTGCTTATGCTCTCTATGTTGTGCAAAGCCACCAAGAATAGATGCTGAGGCACAGGGAGAGGACTTGATTCTCTCAAGAAAACAGCAGTGTTGAACCGGCTTGTCTGTGATACTCTAAATAAGTCACCAAAGTGAAAATTAGGCTAAAAGTTGGTAATGGCTTCTTTTTGTATGGTTTCTAATTTTGCCATCTTTCAGTTTTGCTCTTCTTTTTCTTCAGGGTTTTTGGGATGTTTAATCATGCTGATGACAGAGAAACCGTATATGCCTGGTTCACATTCTCACACTGGCTTGTATATGCAAACAGTGCAGCCAATCCTATTATTTATAACTTCCTCAGTGGTAAGTCGCAGTTACCTAGAATTCAAATTTAATGTATAGTTTAAATGTAATGAGCCATAGCAAATAAGATTAATGACTATAACATCAGCCGAGCTCCTCCAGTGGGAGCTAGATCCTCTTCTTGGAACAAGTTGCATGATGTATCCCATTTCCTTCAGGGCATCTACCTATAACTAACCGAAACAGTGCCAGGGCCTGAGTCCAAGTGCTTGAATTCAACTGTCCATGCAATTAATTTGTTGGAGAAGCTACTGGCATGACTTTGGTCTGAAACAATTGCCATTCCTATAAATCCCTGGATACTTTCTGGCAGTTAGTACAGGCCAGGGGCTATCCCCAGTTGGCACTTTGTATGCAGCTATCAGGTTTTGGAGGCTGCAAGTGTTTAGTAATTCTTGAATGGCCAGACTGTGCCAGCTAGGTTCAAGGCCAAAAGAACCAGTCACGATGCTGTCTGCTTACTAGCGTAGGTTTGTCTTAGACTGTATTCATCTTATTTGGCTATGGACACCTGAGTCAGGACCAAAACTGGTGGTGTTACAGCTAAATGTAGGAAGGAAAAATTCTGTTAATCCTCCCTACACATTTGTCCGTTGTCTTTTTTTTTGTGGCGTATAGTGTGAGGATGAACAAAACAGTTTACCCTGAGCTCTGAAAGCAGACTAATGGGCTGCTGAACACTTTGAATTTTTTTGTAATGTATTGA
>VXAV01002080.1:465933-487855 GCA_013399715.1 Alectura lathami | reverse complement strand
CATTTCTGAGCTCTGCTTTAATGATGAGTATACATTTTCTTAATTTTTCAGAACTGGAAATATCTGAGTTCCAAAGGAAAAAAATATCATTTTAAATTAGATTTGGAAGTAGAGTTAACTTTTCTTAAAATAACAGAATCAGTGAGACTGGAAAGGACCTCTGGAGATGTAATCCAGCCCCCCTGCTCAAACAGGGTCAGCTATAAGAGGTCTTCCAGGACTGTGTCCAGTTGGATTCTGAATATCTCCTAAGACGGAGCTTCACAACCTTCCTGGGCAACCTATTCCACTGTTTGAGCACTCTCAGAGTTAAAAATAAGTAAATAAATCTGGTCTTTAAATGGAATTTTTTGCACTTCTGTTTGTGCCTCTTGTTCTGTCACTGGGTACTACTAAGAATGCTGGTCCTGTCTGATTCATCCCCCTCCCATCAGATATTTATATATATTTATATTTATATTAAACATGTATGTTTAATATAGATATTAAATATTTATGTCTAATGTATATATTTTTAATGAATATGTGTATAATCAATAGACCCCTGAGCCTCCTCTCCTCCCAGGTGAACAATCCCAGCCCTCTCAGCCTCTCTTCGTAAGGCAGATACGCCAGTCCCTTCATCATATTTGAGGCACTTTGGAGGACACACTCGAGTATGCCCATGTCCCTCCTGTGGTCAGCAGTCCAATGCTGGACACAGCATTTCAGATGTGCTCTCACCAGTGCTAGAGGGGGAAAACACATTACTTTCCTCTGCAATCTGTTGATGCAATTCCCATTGAGATGACTGGAGAACTGTCTGCAGGTAGAGAGATTATTGCCCTGGAAGTGTCATCTTCTGCTCTGTCATGCTTCTATCTGTGGTCACATGTACATAAATTATGTGCATGTAAATAAATCAGATAACGAAGAATGGTTGCCAAACACTAGGTCGGAGAACATTTTTTGTAAATGCCTTGGTAGCATATGTATAACCTAAAATTTATTACCTAGAACTAACGAATGATAAAGCAAAATAATTGAAAGCCAGCAATAAAATATTTTCTGCAGTTCATCACAGCTGAATCAACACGGTGTACAAACAGACCAATGCTGATAGTAGGTTATTTCTACACAGCTTTCAAGAGGCCAAGCAAGAGAACCCTATAAATCTGATGTGCTTCCTGATTCCATGTATGCCCTTTGCAAGCTGTAGCCCTTCAATCTACATCCCACCCCCTGGCTGTTCACTGCTGCAATTCAGCAGTGTGTTCATATGACTCTGTGTTGGTAGTGTAGTTGGTGCCACAAAGGCGAAAGAGCTAAGTGAGGCTGGAGTGCCTGCATAAAATATACTGAGATTTGAGCTTCTTCCTCTCTCTTTTGTCAGAGAGGGAAATGCTTTTGGCCATGATTCTGCTTGATTTTCCAGCCCTTCGTTGCCTTTGTTCCTTTGCTACAATAATCAGTTGAGAATTCAAAGGTGGAACAGGAGCAGGTTCTGAACAAGGAAAAGAATATGCTTTTTGCACAGACAGAATGCAGATTTGTGCTGGATCACTGCACAAAAAGGGCAGTGTTGTACGTCTCTGAATGGAGGGTGACAGAGCACTGGAACAGGCTCCCCAGAGGTTGTGGGGTCTCCTTCTCTGGAGGTGCTCAAGAACCACCTAGATGCCTTCCCGTGCGACCTGCTCTAGGGAACCTACTTTAGCAGGGGGTTGGACTGGATGATCCCAAAGGTCCTTTCCAACTCGTACGGTTCTGTGATTTTCCCACCTCTACCCTTGAAGCATCTCTAAGCCCATGAGGAAGACAGTCATAAATCTTGTAAGTTAGCTACTTTTTACATGAGCTGATCTTTGCTGCTCTTTCTCTGCCACTGAAACTTGTCCTCCTGAGGTTGTCTCCTGAAATTCTTTTATTATCCCTTACTCACTGGATAAAACGCAGAGCAGAATATCCCCCCACCTACCTCCATGTGTCTCCATAGTCCCCATGTCACCACATACCTTCCTCCCTATCTCTATTATCGAGGAGTGTCCTATGTCCATGACCTTCAGTATCACCTATTAGACCTCCTGAGCTCCTTGGATACTAGGAAGAGAAATAATTGTAAAGGCTAAAGGCCAGGATCACACTCTACTTGAATCACAGAATCATAGAATGGTTTGGGTTGGAAGGGACCTTAAAGCCCACGCAGTTCCAGCCCCCTGGTGTGGGCGGTGCTCCCAACCCACGGGATCAGGCTGCCCAGGGCACCATCCAACCTGGCCTTGAATGCCTCCAGGGATGGGGCATCCACTACTGCTGAAAGTCCAGAAAGCAAGTTGAGATGAGGTGGAGACAACAAGGCAAGCCCAGGCACCATGACTTTACAGAGACAAGAGGTGAAGTGGGAGCACAGACTGGGAACTGTGGCACGTGATGGACTGCAGCATCCCCCTGGAGCAGTGCACATCTTCGTATATCCCCAGACCCTCTTTAGTGAGTGTTGGCAAATGGAGAAATTGCAGTGCAGGCATGGTTTGAAAAGGACTTTCGGGTGGTAGGATAGGGATGTGCTCTA
Organism: Alectura lathami; assembly: GCA_013399715.1. Lineage (NCBI taxonomy): Eukaryota > Metazoa > Chordata > Aves > Galliformes > Megapodiidae > Alectura > Alectura lathami. Next base: position 485,304 of record VXAV01002080.1, on the reverse strand, counting down.
TGCTGTATTTAATTCTCATTCTTTCAGGCAGAGGCAAAGTGCACTCCTTCCTCTTGCAGGTCTTCATTTCAGCTGCCTTCCACTGCCATTCACATCAGCAGCCTATAAGTGACATGAAAGCTGTAACTGCATTAAAGCTTGTCAGCAGTTGTGGTGACATGTGGCTGTGGGTGCTGGGTTTTCCTGGAGTGCTGGTTGCTGGTGCTGCCCACTGCTCACCTGGGAAGCAGCAAGGCAGGAAGCCTTGCCCTGTCGGTGCCTACTGCTGACAGGTCGGAGACAGTAGCATATGCATTTCGTAGATGAAAACAGATCCTCATGCTGCCCCACGACCAGCCTGAATCTTGTGAGCCACATATTCCTTACCCTACATATGGTGAGATAACTAACATTCCTGAAGCAAAGAGAGGGAAATGTGCTGGTCTGGGGAGCTGCACACCTGCTTTCAGAAGGCAGAACATGGCTTTCACATTATAAAACTTGTTTAAAATGGTAATAAACTGTTTCCTATGTAACTTCCTTAAGCTACTTGTAACTTTCTTAAGCAATAATGAATGCCCTTATAAAACTGTTTAGCCCACAGAGCAGGGGCTAACAGATTTATTTTGTCTTACATCCTCTGCTGAAGTGGCCTCAGAGCCCAGCTATACTGCTCCTCTGTCCCCCTTCCCTACATGTATTCCTACCACAGAGATCCAGCACACTGATATGTTCTGTCTTACCTCACCATGAATACAGTCCTTTACATGAACTCCTCCGTAACCCAAAAGTACACTAATTCTGTTTAATTCCTGACAAAAATTTTAATTTTAACATTTTATGTACTTTGGAAAAGCGAGCAGAAACACATTCTGGCAACAGGTCAGATCGAATAAAAGAAGGCAATATTATACCCACAACTTTATTACATCACTCTGAATATTATTTAAAATTTGTAAGTTATGTCAGGTTTTCAAAGAAAACTAGATTCAAACCATCTTCTTGTGGCACAATATATTATTTTTCTGCTTCAATTGAATTGTTTTATGTAACCATATCCTTAAGCGTTCATAAACATTAACAACATTATAATTTTAACTGTGAGTTCCAGGTAATAGATGCAAGGCAGAAGATGCGATTGGCTGTAATAGAATCATCCAAGCCCTGGCTGACGAATACCCAGAATTTAAAAACTGTGTCTGCGCTGCAGATGATCACTGTAGCATCGCAGCCTTGCCTGGAAAACAATGCAGCATTGACAAAGGTAACAAATTAAACAAGAAATTTTTACTGTGAAGAAGAAAAATTAAAATATAACATTGTAACCCTCATTTTAACTAGATTCAAGTTTCTTTGCACACTTCTTAAACCTTCTAATTCCCTCCAAAATTAGTTTCGCTTTGTCTTTTCTATGATATCAACACTAGCATGCATATGAAAGCGATGCTTTAAGATAAACAGAGCTAGTAAAATGCGTGTGAGGAATTCAGATGGTTTTGCAAGCTCTTCCTCCATGCAATGGAAATTGAGAGTGAAAATACTGTGTGCGCTGAGGGCTCCTTGTTGCCCTGGGTCTGTGTTACCCACAGAGACAGCCACATCCAGCCCTTGTGACACGGAGTGGGTATGAGTGGTGTGTCCCACTGTGCCGTTGTGTCACATTGCGTCACAGGAGCATCTTCACAGCATCTACTTGGTGTGGGGAATGCTGTGACTGCCTTCATAATGCTGTACTTCATACATAAAAAGCTTCATCTTTAGAATTCCACTGGAATCAATGGGACTAGCTCTTTTTAATTTATTTTATGTTATTCTGAGAACTCTTTTCCCTTCAGAAAGCCTGTTTCTATAGTTGAGAATTACTCGGTGCATGACAGGCTTGCAGTTTCTTACCCAATGTTTCCTGGAGTAATAATTAGCAAATCTGACATGAAAGAGGTAAAATCAGCTAGTGAACAAGAGTCGGGAAAATGAGCCCTGAGGTTGATTCCCTGCTCTGATCCATGTGAACCATCGCTCCCTGCTGGCATCAATCAGTGTAAATCATACAGTAGTAGAATATATAGCTTTATTGCAGAGGAAATAATAACATATTGATCTGAAACACCTCCACGTAGACAAGAAGAGTGGTTGGTATCCAAAACCTCCTGTTGATGCCATTGTAACTGTCGCTTTTTTTTAGCAAAATAAAGTGATTTTGCTTTTTGGAGAGGTTGGTTTCTTTTTCCCTTCCCTTCCCTTCCCTTCCCTTCCCTTCCCTTCCCTTCCCTTCCCTTCCCTTCTTCTTTAGATTACTTTTCTTACTGGCATAGAAAAAGCCTACTATGGTAGCACTACTATGGGTTTTGCCTACAAAGGACAGCTTGCAGTGTTGTCAGATACTTTCAGGAATAATTCTCCCCATCTGGAACAACTGTTTTAGGCAATGGATGAACCATCTTCTGGAACTCCCAGTCTTTCCTCACAGATTATGCAGCGAATTAAAATGATAACCCATCATATGCCCAATCTGAAGGTGGCTAAAATTATGTGACATTAATCTCTTTATGCAGTAATTTTAGACAGTGTTTCTTGTATACATTTGCCAGCTGAACTGTTGAACTTGACTGTATATTATACAGATACCAGGCAAGAAAGAGATTAGTTATTCTGCAATAATCTGCAATTATTATGTATACATATATATAGCTGAATTTAGCCATGCCATAACTAAGATCATTTCATTCATTTGTCTGGAGTTTGTTTTGAACTGACCAGCAATGTTGTTTCAATTTCCATTAAATTTCTGTCTTTTTTTTTTTCTTTTTACCTATTTGCATAGAATATTTGGAAACTTCCTCACGATCAGATTCTGAGCTGAGTTTTAGGCAGCACAGAAACACCCAAAACCAAAGACAACCAGAGGAATCAGAGAATGACTGCAGCATCGCAAAACAGCGCTGTCGAGAGGACCCGTACTGTCTGTTAGTGTATAGGAGCTTCCAGCGAGCGTGCCAGGCAGGGGCAGCACAATGCAGGTACCCAGCAGGCAGCCAGGAGTGTTTGTCAGCATGGAAAGAACTAAGGAAAACTGTGCTGGGGGAGTGCAAGTGCTCAGAGCCACTTCAAATGCGATGCCTTAGAATATGGAAGGGAATATTTAACAACCCTTGCTTGCAATACGTTCAAGGGAGCCAAGTTTCAGTAAATAGTGAAAATGATGCTGAAGAAGATGATGATGATGATGATGATGATGATGAGGGTGATGGTGATGATAAAAATGAGGACGCTGACACAGGTGAGTGCTATTCCGGGAGTCCAAACTCTCTCATATATGCAGTATTATGTGAACATCAGTGAAAAAAATTAACATTGGAAACAGGATAGTTTTAAGAGGCTTATTTAGATGCAGATGAATAATCTAATAGCAAAACAACAGCCTGAATGCAAATATTATTTCCCTTCAATGTGATAATTTGGTAAAACCTGACCCTAATCAATCCCTTTTAGTACTACACTATAATTAAAAACAATTTGGAAAAAGTTTACTGCCAAAAAGAATTCTCTGCCTGCATTGACTTTTAAAAACTGTGTGTATTGATGAACACATTAATAAAGGCCTCTGGCCTTTATTTATTCACAATAACCCTGATTTTACTCTGTGCTGGGAAGCTCTAAAAACTCTTCTTAAGTTCATGGGGTGAATAATCATGTAGAAAATATTATCAGCGGCCATTGAGAAACTGCGCTTTCACCCCAAAACCTATGAATACATGTGACAGTGCTTGTAGAGTTTGTTAAAAAGCTGACAAATCCTATTTGATCATGTTGATCTGTTTTATTCTTGTTTATTTTTTACTATTGCAATTCCAGCAACACAATGTTTTAAAGCTGAAATGCAAGGTAAGACATGATTTATCACTGCTGCTCATACCTATATCCATATATTTTTGTTTTAGACAATATTAGCGTGGAAACAAAATTACAATGGAGTCTATCTGCTCTCTCCAAGCAAGGTAATTCTGAATTTATGAATTCTATTAATTCATTTTATCTGTTTTCATATTCTGTGCATCATGTACACTAAAATGAATAGTTTTCATTCAGATTCCTGAAGAGCAGGGAGTCAGTAGACCCTGCATATTTTCAGTTTAACTACTGGGTGGATAAGAATCCAGAAATGATAGGTAACAATCCTGCTCCTCTTAAATTTGTAGAGGCAAAACGTACCCCAATACCCTTTTAGGGTCAGAAATATCTAGATCTTTTTGGAAGTTTTATAGCACAGGCTAGAATTATCTGGACTAGCTTTAAAAACATGGAAATCATAGAATCCTAGAATGGTTTGGGTTGGAAGGGACCTTAGAGATCATCTAGTTCCAACCCCCCTGCATGGTCCCACCAGACCAGGTTGCTCAGAGCCCCATCCAGCCTGGCCTTGAACACTGCCAAGGAGGGGGCATCCACAGCCTCTCTGGGCAACCTGTGCCAGTGTCTCACCACTCTCACAGGAAAGAATTTCTTCCTAATATCTAGCCTAAATCTCCCCTCTTCCAGTTCATGGCCATTACCCCTCGTCCTGTTGCTACCTGCCCTTCTAAAGAGTCCCTCCCCAGCTCTCCTGTAGGCCCCCTTCATGTACTGGAAGGCCGCTGTCAGGTCCCCCCGGAGCCTTCTCCTCTCCACGCTGAACAACCCCAACTCTCTCAGCCTGTCCCTGTAGCAGAGGTGCTCCAGCCCTCTGATCATCTTTGTGGCCCTCCTCTGGATCCCCTCCAACAGCTCAATATCCTTCTTGTGCTGGGGGCCCCCCAACATGCTGGAGATGTCAGTCCGTCAGCCACTAGCTCCTAGAAGCTGTTGCATGTGATGAAGAAATTTCCACCTTGCCATTTCTCACTTTCTTCTTCCTCACCTACCTGGTGGGGCAGGAGCTTACGAGGGGGTTGCACGTGAGGCCAAGCAGTGGAAAGGAGGAATGTAAGGACTACATAACGGGTTTAAAGAACCAATATGGGAAGAGCTAGCTCAGAGCTTTGGGGAGTCAAACTTGTTTTAATGGGAATACAACAGGTAGTATGAGTATCACTCATCACTCGAGAAAGGTTTTCTTGTGATTTCATTTTAAAAATCATTATTCTTTTTAGCACACACAGCAAACAGAACCTGTTTGGATGTGAACAAGGAGTGTATTGAAGATGAAGTATGTAACAAACAGTTGTCCCTGTACCTTAAGGTCTGCTCAGTAAATAAGCAGTGCAACGTGGAGGAATGTCAAGCAGCCATAAGGTTCTTCTATCACAACATGCCTTTTGAAGTTGCCCAAATGATGACATTTTGTGATTGTATCCAGTCTGATGAATCCTGCCACAGAGCCAAAGAACTCCTTCATGGCAGGCCCTGTGCAGCAGTTACTGCAGCTCCGCGCCCATCATGTCTGAGTGTAATTCACATGTGCGAGGAAAATGAATTGTGCAGGCAAGTAGGAGATTATTTTTCCTAAGTCTTGCCTATTCGTGTACCTGTAAGTAATGATTTCAGCAAATAATTTTTGTATTTCTCATCTATATCAAAATGATTTTCTGCACTGTTTCTATTCTATACAATCTCTTGTGTGTGACATTTCAAAAAGTCATACTTCATGGATACAAATAGCAGAGAGTTTGTTGTCTTACTCTTTGATCTTGACATCTCAGTTACCAGTTTTAGAACACAGTTTTTAGTGTGGTCTTTTTTTTTTTTTTTTTTTTTTTTTCCAAAGATTTTNGTCTTCTTTTTTCTGGGAACACAGTGGCTCTTGTGTATGGACGTTTTTTTTTGTGTGTTTTTTTTTTTTTTTTTTTTTTTTTTTTTTCCCAGAAGATCTGAAAATCACCTTTTAACACTACTCCAAACTATTCAGGTGCCCAAGGTTGTTCTAAACTAAGGTTTTGTTGCAAATTCCTTTTTCTTTCATAGGGGATAAAATTGATGGTGATTCTTAGAACATCTTCTGTTCTTTATGCTTTTATTTTTGATAGAATCCAGATGTTATTAATAGCAGAAAGCATTCACTCCACACATTCACTGGTTCCCTCGCACAGTGTGTCCATGCACTCACACATTCCCTCATACCAGTTAGTACCACTCCAACTACATGCTCATGGCCAGCTGCAGGTGCACTCGTATGCCCGATGGCTTCTAGTGTTTGGGTAGTACACCAGAGACTCTTTTCCAGCTTGCATGGGCGGTTCTTGCAGGTTGAACATCTCCCCAGAGCTTACCAGAATTTAGGATATCTTCACACACCCCCTTCCCAGCAGGTGTTTTACCTCTGTGTGACTTACTCTTGCATCATAACTATAGGTATCTAGGGAATCTCTTCACAGAAACGCACACATAAAGCACCTTTAAAACATCTTGTGCAAGAATTCCATTGAATACTTAAAAAATATAGATGAACCAGTGTGCGTGGAGAACATTTTACTAGGCTTACGTAACACATTAATAGGTTTTATTAGGGTAATGTACCCAATTACCCAGTTAAAAAGTGAGGCTATCTGTCTCTTGGTACAGACAGCAATTCTTTGAAGTCTAGTCTGAAAAGTGTCTACAAAACAGCAGGTTCCATCTGGACATCTATCGTAGATGTCTGCATCTAATGTGGTAATTCCATAAATAATCCCACAAGCAAACTGCAAACATTCATTTTCAGACAGGTCTGGGATTAGACTGGCCTTTTCTTCTGCCTGCTTCATGACTCTTAACAACATTTTGGCTGGACAAACTATGCTGTGAGACACTTTCATTACCACTTTCTTCAGATAACACCTGCCAGTCTGCACCTTTGCCCTCTAGCAGTTTACACAAATTATGCAGCAGACTGGGAGAAGTTTGTTTGGTTAAAGTAATTACCTCTTCCACCTTAGCATCTGACCCTTTGGATCCAACTGCTGTACAACTAACCTGCCCCTTCATAAAACTTTCATATTATTCTTTTATTCTCAGATCATAGAATCATAGAATGGTTTGGGTTGGAAGGGACCTCAAAGATCATCTAGTTCCAACCCCCTGCCGTGGACAGGAACCCATCCAGCCTGGCCTTGAACACAGCCAGGGATGAGGCATCCACAGCTTCTCTGTTCCAGTCTGGGCAACCTGTTCCAGATATACTGATACATGAAGAAGAAACTTCCCTGAAACATGTACAGACCACCAAAGTCATGAAGAGTAACAGAGATTTTATTTTATTTTAGAAAATATGCAAGAAGATCAGCCCATGCTCACACTTGTACTTAACTGCCACCATTTAGTGATGGCACTAACTCACTTCAGTTTTCAGTGTAGTCACTGGTTTCCTTGTGGATTAGACCTGAATTTCGCTCCAAACCTGTGCTTAAATTAACTCTCAGGAAACAAAGCAGGAGACCAAGAGACACTTTCAGTTCTGTGCAGGCTATTCAGATTGACGTCACTGGGAATTGCCCCTTTTTAGGGCAGGAAGAATTGGGCGACGAATGTAAGTCTAAGTCTGTGCATGTGCATGTGTCCACACGTAATATCATACTGGAGATTTGCTGAATTACCCATTATTTTGGGAGCATTAATGTTTCCTGGCACAGACAATAAGTGAACATAATTAGCAAAATTAGTCTGAATTATGGCCAGCCATATCTATAAATATGGAGGTGAACAGAAATCATTCCATTAGCACAGAGGTGGCATCTGCTTTGAAGCCTTTGCTTATGTAATGAAAATATTTACAATAAAGTCCCAGCTGACATTGTAACAGTCCACATTTTTCCATGTGACTTGCTTGTAACAGCTACACAATATCAACAGTAATAATGAATAGCTTTATGATTAAGGAAAGAATATTTTAATATATTACAGTACAATATGCAACAACAGTTTACCTCTCTTGTCTGCTAACATTTAATGTAAGTGATAAACTGGTTTCCAATTAATATCTACAGATTGCTTAGTTAACCTTTAATAGGTCTTTTCTATTGTCATGCCTAGTGCATTAAATGCTAATTTAATTTTACCCAAGAGCAAATAAACTGAAATCATTTAAGATGATAGAGCTGGGAAATAAGTTAAGTCTTCATATAACTCATCTCCACTATCAATTAATTTTTAAGGTCAAATATTTGCAGTGAAATTCCTTCTCCAGATCCCTGGACATTTTGTATTTTGTTAGCATTCAGTCTGGGGTTTTTGATCGGTCAGTTGGTTGGTATTTACCACTGGATATAGATTATTTGATTTCAATTAAGTTTAATATTTATTCTTATCATACTGCCCAACAAGCTTATCCGCTAGAAAGGTGTCTCTTTTGTTTTCATGGTCATGAATAAGCTTATTCCTCTGTACACATTTGTTCTGTGAGGGTCTGAGACTGTTGGTATCACAAGGATTTTTGCTAGACCCTTGAAAAGTCTGCACAGCTGCTGATTTGCAATACAGTTGCTTTTTCCCAAAAACTTTTTGAGTAATGCCCAGTGTGTTTTCAAATTACAATTTTGCATTTTCACATTTGCACCACCTAGGTGCAAATCAGAGCAGAATTTCTGCCAGCTATCACCGAACATTGTGATTTTTAAGGCTTAAATGGCACTTTGAGAATGCACTCTCTTAACTTCCTTATTGTGAAATCACTGTTTTTAAACCACCATTTTATACATCTTTTTTATCCACCAGGAAAAAATACAAAACCTTTTGGTCAAAATGTTGGAGGCATGTGACCAAAAAATGCTATGATGATGAAGCTTGTCTTGAAAGTTTAATCAAGGATGACATGCCCTGTTCTGCAAATGCTGATTGCAAAGCAGCCTACATTAGCAACTGGGGCACGATGCTGCGTGTGGAGTGCACCTGCCAGAGTTCGCCTCCAGCGGAGCAGTCGCTGTGCAAGCTCTTCCATCACATGCTTCACAGCACATCCTGCTTCAGAGAGCTGCGTGAGTAACACGTGATACTTCAAAGAATAATTAGTTTAAAATTTAAAACTAACATGCTGACTTGCAGCAGATCTTTATCATACCTCAGCTATAGCACCATTGATTTCAGCACGATTTATGTCTGTGGGTTTTTAATCCAAACTGAAACACAAGCTGCATGTGCAAGTGTTTTCTCTGGTTTTGGGAAATACTTCATACTAGTAATAAATAAATAAATTGGCTCCATGTCTCACTACATTAGTTTGCTGTCTAGCATAGCAATAAAAGCCAACTGTAAGATGGCTAACGTACATTTAGGAAATTATTTACTAAATGTTAGCTTTAAAAATGATTGCTATCTTATGCACAGTTTAGCTGTGTTGTGAAACATCATAAAAACCATTAGAAATAATGTTCTATCTTCACACAATTTCTTAACTTCTGAGCACAGATCTTGTTTGTGTTAGAAATCAGGACATAGAAGGTCATGCATTGACTTCATTTTTTTCAGGAGAGGAGTTTATTTGATTTTCTTTGTACACAGTGGTACAGAATGATGCATGCCGTCCTACACAGCTAATAAAAATAGCAAACTTTTGTATCCAAAATACCTTTGGAATCTTTTAGTTTAATCCATCTTGAATTTATATACATGTATCTACCATCTGTAGCTGTATTCCTAGCACCACTGAAATAGCTGCAAAACAGCTGTCTGGGGAAGTACTGGCTGGATCAATCCACAACCAAGGCTCAAAGAAAAAGCTGCTAGGTGCCAGGAATGGAGGCTTCAGGATTTGGCCTTCAGTAAAAACACTGTGATTAATTCAGGTGAAATGCATGCACTTTCTCAAAAACAGTAGAGCCTTTAATGTGCTAAATTTTCTACTTATTTTTTTAAATATGAAATTCCTTGCTAAGGCCTTCTTTAGAGCCGAATGTTAGTGCAATGAATGGCAATATGCAGGTGAGCATTAGTGTTTTCATCTGTGCCAGGAGTGTGCGTTTGAAGCAAATCTCCTGTTTGTGCCCACTTACTGTGCTCCAGGGTGGCTCAGGGGAAGATGACCTGGACTCCTGTAGCCTAAAACTGAAGCTGAAGGTTCACCTCCCACATCAGCCGCACCCAGGCATCCCATCTGTGGACCAGACCAAAGGCCAAACTACCTACCCTCTTCTCCTCAAATCCACATAGTGTGGTATTCAGACCTGTTACACCCACTAGTTTTTCTATATAAATCCTCGTGGAATACACTGCTTGCTGATGCATTGTACCCTAAGCCAGTCATCTCCTGTATGTAATTACATATTCACAAGCTATCTTGGGAGAAGTAATTATTTCAAAAGATTCAAATGAAAAGGAATAATTATTTCATAGTTCCATCTGATGGACTTCTAAAAGCATATTAATTGCATACATGCATTTCATTGAATGAATTAGCTAATTTTTGAGCTTTAGTAGCCAAAAAACATGCCACTGATAATGGTATAATTTTTTCCTGTCCCTCAAAATCTACCGAGAAATTAGAGTCATTGCAGAAACACTGCCCTTAAGCTTAGACAATCACTGCTAAAATTCAGTCTGAGAAAAGTTTAAAAATTAAATACCAGCTCCCCTGGCAAAGTGATACCTTAACACTGTTAGATTTCAGGCTGTGCTGGCAGTGAGTTTGTTGTTGAACATTATTTGTTTGCTCTATGGCTCTATGGTCCAAATGAGCGATCACATCATTGAGTTATTCTTTACATAGAAAGCAAAAAGATGGGCCTCATTACAATAATCAAATAATTGCTCATCAGGTTTTGCCATTCCCTGAAGCAGTCTCAGGATAAAAGTTGTTTGTTTGGTTTTTTTTGTTTGTTTGGTTTTTGTTTTGTGATGGAAACTTCCCTAACCTAATTGGGATTGAAGAACAGAAGCTTGCTTGCTCCTGTGATGCAATGAAATTCCTTTTAGTCAAACAAAAATAGACTGCGGATCCAGAGCCTTTGGCTAAGTAAAGGATTGGCACCTACTCTGCAGAATGTTCACAGTGTTGTGAACCTTGCTTTTGTTCTTGTTGTTGTTTGCTTTTTTTTTCCTAGATGCCTAGCAATGCAACTAAACTGGAGACATGATTATGGTTTTGATTGTTAAATGCCATGATTTTTATGGCAGATATGAGATGCTGAGTGAGTGCTCTGTTCCAGACCTCATCCAATCCATTCTCAAAATTTATTTGGTCTGGGTCTGAACTTTGGATAAAGTTTTGGTGATAGAAGATTTTTAACATTGAAGTTTTTGTGAACAGGCAAAAACCCAGGACTAACAGCAGGAATCTAGAACTGATAAGAAATGTGTAAATTTGTTTCTTTGAAAAGAGAATTACAGCTGGCTTGAGGCAGACAATATTTTTGTTTACAGAACATACTTATTCCCAATAAACAAATTACAGGGGAGATATAAATGAGATATAAAAAGAAGAACTTGCATTCATTCATTTACTTGGTTCACTGAGTATCAGTAAATAAAATCTTTATATAGCTGCTGTGGCTGTTATCTAAACAGCAAATAGCATTTGCTTATTATTTAAAAACAATATTTCAAATTGATACATTTTTTCCAACATTCAGGTCAAGTTTCAATTAAGAAGAAAGGTTTTCATTGGCTGAATACAGAAATACCAGGAGAAAAGCTTTCCAGAGCACAGCTGCATTCATCTTCAATTAATGGTAAGCTTGGGTAAATCACTTCATGATCTTAATAGAAGTACTGTTGAAATTTCCCTTGTGTGATAGAGAAGACTAAAAATTAGGTCCCTTAGGTGGGTTCAGGAAAATGAGCTCTACCTTTTCCTCCCCCATTCAACATAATGTGGAAAAATCTTCCTATCTGCTGTCCTTATCTTCTACAACTGCCAAATAAAGATAATGAGACTGCACCAATTCCTCTGATAAGCGGTTTGAAATAGGTGGCTCACAATCACTATATTATAATTGGGGAAAATTAAGCCATTAAGCCCACCATAGCCTGACTCCATACAGTCATTAGAGAGCAGCAGTCATAATGTTTAATATAACGATTAGCTTTGATGTCACATCTACTTCCCTCCTAGCTGTCTTGATTTTTTGTGCCATACTAGTTACAAGAAAGACACAGTAAGTGATCTGAGAAGGGTTTTGTGGTTCACTCCATTGGATATTACCTTCTCAAGCAACAGCAGGGCATGCTGTTGTGGACCACAATACCTCATGAGCTAAAGAGCTGCATCTGCTTTTCTTCCTATGCATTTACTGTAAGCAATTAAGTGACATAAAGTATACTGAATTAATATACAAATTTTCTCATGGCTGAAAGAATATTAATTTTACATTTCCTTTTAAAGGACTCCATTACAGAGTGAGAACTGTAACAAGCACAAAGAATGACTTGCTCTACTTTGCATGGGGCAGATCTCAATACTCCAGAAATTACTACAAATTTGTTCCTTAGTTCCCAGAAATGTTCATACTAAACATCTTTAACAGTGAAAAAGTAATTCAAGCTCCACTTGCAGTACAAAATGAAGGGTGTTCATCTTCACCTTCAGCTTTTGCTGAAGTGGGCAACATGGGATGTATAAATATAGACTGGAAGGAATGGGATTCCTGAGACCCATGTCATGAATAACTGAGTATTCAGCTGGAATTTTAGCATAAATAATCTTTGATGTATCATGGAAGTGTTGGCTTCTCTTTGCCAGCTACAGGGAGGGCCTGAATCTCTAGGTAGAACTAGACTCTAATGGTTAAATAATGGAAGTTGCAATGGAAGAAATGCTTCTCTAAGTCAGAAAAAAGTACAGTGTGAGCTATTTCACCCTAGTGACTAGTTTTTACTGCAGACCCTTTCAGTGGGTAAAATGCAGTATGCATTTCCCTCAAAGATTTAGATAAATGTTTGCAAAAAGCAGGCTGCACCCAGTTAATTCTGCTCCCACTGAAATCTGAATACTTTCCAAAAACCCATCCTTGAACTCTAACAGAATTTTGGATGGCCTTAGAAAAATAGAAAGAATGCTGACCAGCCTAAACCATATAATAAAATATTCCTCCTATTGGAGCTGTCATGTGCACTAGCTGGGAACTCTCTAAGCTCTCTCTAAAAGTCTCATAAGAAGCCAGGTCAAGGAGAAGAATCTGATTTCAGTATATCTACCTGATGATAAGAACCATATTGCAAATTGTTTCATAAATCCCACTGCCAAAAATCTAACCCAGTATCCTAGACGTATATGCTAGCAAATGTGGCTGCAAAGGGAGTTAACGTCTTTACAAAATATTTATCTTTACTGAAATCAAATCCCAAGAAGAATCCCAAGGTGCAGAGGCGAAATGGTTGTTGTCAAATATGGCCTTTTGAGTGCCTGAAGATATTTAAGGATATTTGCTGAATTTGGAAAGCTGGAGATAACACTTTCCGATGTGTTGTCCCTACCTCAAAATCTCAGAAGAGTTCTTTACTTAGCTTGCCTAAAATACAAAGATCTTTCACAAATTCAAATTAATGACTATCTGTAGATGAGCAAGCAAAGAAGCAGTGTTTCTTCAACTCTCTCTGAATTCTTTCTCAAAAAAACACTTACTGCTCAAAAAACAGTTCAAAAAACTCAACTGTTTTACTCCGTGGTACTGCAAATCATTGGATAGGATCGCTTTAATAAAAGGGGTGCTTCATAATAAATAAAAAATATAGGCATATATTCAAACATATATGCAAATGAATATAACCCTATTCAATGGGCAGAGTATTATAGCAGACTTTGGTGTAAGCAAAGACACTTTCGTGTGAACGTAGTAGCCAAACACCTTGGGTCAAAAGTAGTTCAAATGTACAACTTCATAATCAAGAGGAAACCACTTACTGTGGACTCACTGACCCATGGTGAATGTGCAGATGAACATTCCTAGCCTGCTATAAAATTCATCTCTTTCCATTTCTCAATAAAAATAGAGAATAGTATGCATAAAATGTTACTGCAGAGAAGCTGATGCCTGGTAACATTTTACAGCCTAGCATGGGGTAGCTCAAAGACCTTAGCCTCCTAAATAGGATTGTGATGTTTGAAAACAGGATTAGGTATCAAAAGCATTTGGGTGCTTTGGGAACCATTCACCCAGGTGGTGTAAGAGTGAGGAGGGACATCACCTCTGCTGTTCTGAGAGGGCTCCATTTAGCTCAGTGACATCAGCCACACAGGTAACTGGCTCATGCTAGGAATACTGAACCGCAGGCTGTCTCAAAAAGAAGGCATAAAAGATAAAGTCCACTGCCCCTCGCCCTCTGGTTTGCCCTGTATAAACAGGACTGTTTAAAAGTCATGACGGGATTTACACTGACTCACGTACCCAGGAGAGTACCTGACAACATAGTTGTCTGTGAATTGATATAGCCTGATTAACAAGGTGTGATGTGGGCAGAGGCCTGATCATCTGAAAATCTCAAATTGATGAGACTTTTCCTGGAAGCTCAGATGCAACCAGAATCTTGAATCCTATGTCATCATTAAAAAAATAAAAATAAAAAACGGTTTTGAACTACGCAAAAGCTCTCCAAGCTTCAAAAAAATGTTTTGTCTTCCTTGTTATGTGCTTTCAGCCTGATTTTGACTTCATCCTGTGCAAACCATCTCCATGATTTTACAGATTCAAATAATTTAAAAGATTGCTTCCTACACTTTAATTTGAAGAATGAATCATGTGTGAAGATAAGCATTTACTTTCATCAGTGCACAGCTTTGGAGCGAAGGTATTTTCTGGCTGGAAGAAGCTAGGAATACAGAACTCTTATCTGGTTCTTGTGAGATACAATAAAATTGGGCTTGACCCAAGGCTCTTGGAATTAATCTTATTTTCCTTTTAAATTGTAGCTATCAGATATTTTCTACTGAGCAATTTTGCTGTGCTGAGAATCTAGATAAACATGTAATTGGCAGGGTTTATCTATAATTATACCAGCTGCTGTGGGAACTGAGATTAGTTCAGCTCCAGCAACTTTAATTTGTAAAGTATGAAACATTGTCGGTCTCATTGTTTTATAGCTGTATAAAAAAGCCTGTGACAACCTGCAGGTAGCCAAGAAACCTGTGAGCACCAGCCGGAATTAATCTGTCTGATAAATATTCACAGGCTTCTCACTACATATACATAAGCAGAAAGATTTGCACAAGAGACTGATCCCACTAATTGTTCCAGCTGCTGAGCCCATGGCTGTCCTCTACCAAACTTTGTCACTGGAAATGTCTGTATGTCTACAGAGACAGCTCCAGCTAGTGCTTCGGTTGTGTTCCTGAGGTTTGCAGCCCATCCAAGGAAGAGCAGACATTTGTCACTCAGCCATGGTGGCCTTGCCGTAGACTTGTCCCTAGGCTGCTCCACCAGCTTCTCATGACCATTGGACAGCTCCATGGGACGGCACAGCCCCATGCAATGGCAATGTCTGCTCTCCCCTTTTGTCCATTCGCCCTCCGCAGGACCAAGATGAATACGTCTCATGTTCTAGCTGCTTTCTACTGTAAGTCTTTACACGTCATGGGTGCATTTCATTCTTCACAAGACACACAGATATTTGAATCCCTTTCTCCATCTAGGCAGAGAACCCAAAACAGATCTTCTTTTGCACCCCAGTGAGCTGAGAAGCACTAAAACAGATAGCTGCTTCTTAGAAGAGTAATGAAATAAGCGCCTTTGTACACTGCATTTTTTTTTACCATTCTGCTAAGAGTGGGAAAGTATTCCAACTTTTAATCATGTTTTTAATCATTGTGATTTCCAGTGAAATGTGAACAGGTGGCACAGCATGAGAGCTAAGGTTGTTGACAGACCCGTAACTACAGATGTGCTTAATTTCAATCAGTGTTTTTATTGTTTGTTTAGGTCACTTGTTTTTAAGCCTTCACTCATTGCTTAGATAATATTCAGCTGAATAAAATGGGATCACACAGACTGTTATGTCATACAGGAATTTACAAGTGTATTCTGGTAGTTTTCCTGGATGGTATTTGGGATGAACAGAGCCAAAATTTCATATCTGTATTTCTTAACTCCCTTAGCAGTATTTCACATTTGAAGAACTGGCTGGATATAGATTAACAGTGAAAATTAATAGAAAACATTCCTTGAATGTTTAGAAGAGCAGGATGCCCGTAAGAATCAGATACCCCACAATATTTTTAAGGGAAGATAGTAGGCACATTCAGGTACAAAGAATACATGAAGTGAAGATATAAAATGAACAATTAGCTCTTCAGCCACAAAACTGCCCTCTCCCAGCTTTACAAATTCCCTCGCATCTCAGAAGGCGGGAGAAAATATATGGCTTCTAGCATGATCTCATTGTTAACTTCTTGCAACAGGCAAGTAGAAAAATCTCATTTTTTATGAGATTTGGGTCCTCTTGTTGTCTAACCTCTGCACATCTTGATGCCAGGTTCTGGGCTTGTGTTTCATTCTGAGCCAAAGTTTTCCCTTCAGAATATTTGATAAAAACTGATACTTTCATTCCACCACAAAAAACAAGTTTCTCCTCATTTGGGAAAAAAAAAAAAAAAAAAAGTTTAAACAATTCCCAGTTTTTCAACGGTTGGAATTTTTAGCACACAAGCTGCCTAAGTGACTTCTTGGTGAGAAGCCTAAGGGAAAGAGGAAACTCCATGGGCACAGGGCCCAGAAACACAATGTTAGATCCCACTTACATTTATTTGATTCCAGTCTGAGTATTGCTTCACACTGTAATTCTGGTAATATGTGAAAAAGAGGCCCAGCAGACATGTGAGCCAGATCTCCTTCAACACACTGAATAAAATTGACACCTTGAAAACAACAAGTAAAATACTCCAAAACACAAATCAGAGTAACAAGTTGTTGCAGTTTTCCTGGGGTAGAGTGAAAGATAGTGCTACACATGTGAAGTGCTGTTGGAGCTGCTATTTACTAAGAGTCTGAAAACGATCTTGCACCAGCTGGCGAAGGAAGAGTAATTCCTACTATTGGCATAACACCGTTGTCTTTTTCCTCCTTTTAATTACTGGCATCAGAATTGATTGCTGATTTAGTGTGCATATGTATGTATTTCAATTCAGATCTCAAACCTGATTCTTGTCACTGAAGAAGTAAATGTTTCTTGTCTGCTTTCTGGTTTTGGCTTATAGGTGAAACAGTCTACATTATTGCCTATTCCTCCTGCATAGTTCTCATCCTAGGAATAGTCCTGTTGACTCTCCTAAAGATCAGGTAATTTGACAGGAGTATTAATCTTTGGTTCTTGGAAATTGGAAAAGCAGAAAATAAAATGTTTTGATTTAGTTGAGAGGTTGGCACTGTGTGTCTTTAAAAACAGTCCAGCATGTCCCAGTGATGGAAAGAACTGACATCACGGGTGTCAGCAGGAAGAAGTGAAATACGATGCATATCTACAATGCCCTCCATTCATACAGAGATCCTAGGCTTTAGGAGGTTTCATTTCCTGTCCCATGGCAGGGGAAGGTGAAATCTGAATTCAAAAATTCTGCAAGGCTACCTTCCTAGCCCTCTAGCAGGCAGAGGTAATGCAGAAAGGAAATGAGAATATTCAGCATTATAAAATATTTAGAAACCAAACTGTGAATGCTGCTATTGTAGTTAATATTCTTGCCAAATACCATTTTTGCTGATAGGGTTCTGTAAACATTCCCACACACGGTATGAAAAACTGCCCATACACCAGTGCTCGGTAAGAAAACAGAAATGTGCATTCACTTAGTCAAATGAACATGGCCTTTTCTTAAATGATACATTTTCTTGGACCAAATTAAATGGCCAGATTTCAAGAATTACACTGTCAGATGATAGGTAACAGAACATGATGTAGCAGGAGCTATATATAGTGGGAGGGATACTGAGTCAAATTTCATTATTAAATTCAGAGGCAGATCAAAGAGGAATCATGCAGAAAAATGCAAAAGGCAAGTCAAGGATATATGGGCACAGAGGCTTTCTCTTTAGGTTTGCAGTTACAGGAATATCAGCATATAAATAAAACGCAGATTTAAAGAATACAGGGGATGGAAGAAAGAACAGCACATTAATAACGGTGAAGGGAATTACTTTATACCACAGTGTTCATCATAAAAAGAGGGGAATTTTGCCACTGATTTCAATTAAGCCAAAGTTCAAACCAAAAGCTGTATAGTTTATTGTTAAATACATGCACATTCTTTGTTTTCAGAGCCTGCAGAACAAAACATGAGTCAAGAAGTCCCTCGCCAGACCATTCTTCTGAAACATTTATGGTCCATTATAAAAGTCACAGATGAACTACTCTGTTGCTTATGGTTTTTAAGGCTATTCTTGAAAGCCAGCCTGTTGTACATATGCGATAATAAAATATATATTAGAAAACCTACTATAAATTATGGAATTTTGTAGCTGAGCATACAAAAGATTTTTATATTTATTAACACATATTAAAAATTTCACAAGCTAAAAAAAAATAAAAAATAGAACTGTACTTTCTTTCATTTGTGTAGATTCATAGGTCTGTCCTGAGCTGCACATTTGCCATATCCTTAGACTCACATGGCTGGTATAACTGCTGTATCAGCATGAGTCTGGCCTTGCAACGTGCCTAGCAGGGGCAAACTTTGAAAGCCACCCTTTGGATCTGAATTCATCTGGCAGAAAGGAAAAAAAAAAAAACAAAAAAACAAAACACTGAAACATTTGAGAGAGTTGTCAGCAAGCACATTCGTGAGTTTTGTACTCTGCTTTCCCTCCATGTACTTAACAGGGTATTTGTGAAGCAGCACGCACAGGGAGGCTGCCTGTGGTGTGATGGTGGAGCACCTTGTGGGGCAGAGGGAGATAAGGATTACCGCCCCTTTCAGTATGAAGAGGAATTAAACTGTAGTTACCTGAGCTGATGTTTTGACCGGTATGTTGTTGTTGAAACTGGTTATTCTTTCCCCTCTGAGATGCTTCAAAAAGAAATGAGTGAGCTTTGACGATTTCTAAAGTAACAATTTTAGAAAACATCCTGTGGTCTGAATGCCACTTGTTGGGGGCTGAAATGGAGTTCTCCATTTCTCCAGAGAGCAGTTACGACCCCTCTCTTCATCTCTGTTTCCTATTCATTGTCTCTAGGCCATTCCCGAGGTGCCTAATTCTCCCCATGCACTGTACTGGGTGCCATGGTCCCTAAGCCACCAGTTTGGATCCCACTTAGTGGCAATGTGTTCTGGATTTCTCCTTTTAGCTTTGCTAGATTTAAGCTTCTGTTTATCAGCAATCGGTTATCTTTGTCTTGTCTTTGTAATGATCAGGTTCTGGTCACCACAAGGTAAAGGACTGGCATTTCTTGCATTGCTATTACCATGAGAAGCATTTTGTTATGATAGCATCCGATGAATTAATGTGTTTTCTGAATTTGATTAGTTTGAATTTTGTCTGACTTCCCACTGAATGTAAGTCACATAACAGTATCAGGAATGATGCTGGTTGG
>VXAV01002080.1:424725-437032 GCA_013399715.1 Alectura lathami | reverse complement strand
AAAAAAAGCCAAAAAAAAGCAGAAAGAACAGAGAAAATACTGGAAAATCTCTAAGATTTTTAGTGTGAATGCCTGTTTTCATTTTCTTCCCATATGTAGGTCTGACTTATTCATTTCTGCAGTATGTTTTTTCACTTGCAGAAGTAACTAGCTGACTGCCCATTGTAGTAGTATTATTTGATATAATACAGTGTTTTTCTACTTTCCTAAAGCGTGTACCCCCTTTTACAGTTTTCTTAACAAACACCTTGCAATCTGGTACCTTCTCACAGTTCACCTGCCATTTTTCCTCCAACTTCTCTGTTTTCAAATACAGTCTTACTCACATCTGTTTTGTTAGCTTTCATTCTTAAACAATTTTACTCACTCTTTTCTTTCTTAATGTCACATACTTCTTCAGCTTAAACATCTAATCTTTTTAATTGCTAGCTTTACCTATGTTTTATGCTGTTTCTGTTAGGAAAAATAAATGAAAGGAAACAGGAACGAAAATGCAAACTGACATCTTCTAAGGAGTTTTGTGTTATTGCTAAAGGCTTTCTTAGTTTCCTGACAATTCAAAACTATCATTTAAGCTTTAAATCGAGAAAATACCTGTTAAGTGCCTAGGACTAATTAGTTCCTAGAGAAATTCAAAAGTAGAAGGCTCTAGGAAGAATTTTGTTAAATAATCTTTTACCTTACCAAAAATTATGTGTATTCTTATACTCCTGCTTTTGATCCCAAACTTCTTTCTTTTGCATGTTCTAGAGTATTAGGTTTACATGTAATGGAAGTCTAACATTTCTCAATCTAAGCCTAAAAAGTTTAATTTCTGTATGTCAGACCAATTGCCCTTGACAAGAGTACTATGGTACTGAGAATTGCTCACTTAATGCAATAAAACCTGAGACCCACATGCCAGTACTTCCACAACTCTGCTGATGGGTGCTTTCCAGCCTGAAGAAATTCTGTTTTATAACTCCATTTGTTTCCTGCCATTTAGCCAACTTTCCACTTAATACACGTCTCCACGCCTTAATATTAACTTCCAGTACAGAACACTGTAAATTGTTTTCTGACAAATCAAAGCATATGATGGCCACTGTATATCCTTTGTCTTCCTTGGCAGCAACTGCCTCAAAGGATTCCAGCAAAATACTGAAGCATGACTAGCCCTTCCTGAATGCCATTCTCAGTCAAGCTGTGCTTTTTCTAATGTTTCCCTATCTGAACCTTGAAATCACTTTCTGGAGCTCTCTATTACGTCTTCTGCAGTTTCCTCGCATATCTTGATTCATCTGTAAAGAGCAGAGGACAGTACACTTGTGAGGTCTGCTGAAACTTCTCCAATTCCATGCATTTCTCAAAACAGGAGTGCAAATAAAATTAATATTTTTCAAGATCTCAAAATATGCAAGTGTTTCATATGGTAAGTCTTGCCCACCCCCACACTGTACTGCACAAATTCTTCAGAGTACCAAGCTGTGCGGGAGAAAGGAAATGGAGTGTTACAAAGCTCAGATGATTTGAATGGGCATGTATGTATTTTGATTTGTATGTATTTGCCCACTCACATACCTTAGCTTTCTGAATCTCAGAATTATGTTCTATACCAAATTTGAAATCTGTTTCTAAGCTACAATTTCAAAAAATAATTTTAAATCTGGACTTCATAAAAATAATTTCACTTGTCTGATGATCCTCTGCTGTGTATGTTTTTTAGCATTTCACAAAAAATGAGATGAGCCTTATTTCTGTTTCATAAATGAAAAATTGAAGAAAAGTGATGTGCACAGTGACTTGTCAGGACAGGAAAAGACAAGCCAAGATTTTATGTTTCCTGCCTCCTGTACCTCATTCATTCCATATAATACCTCCCTACTGGCTTAAAAAAATTGTCTTTAGGTTAATGTTGAAACATTCACTAAATTATTAAAAATGAGATGTAAATAATTTCATTGCTAGGCAGTGGGCATCCCAGTACAGAGCTGATAATAAAACAAAGTCCTACTGGTATTTAAGGTATTACTCAAGCAAGAACTTTGGCAGCCCACTACATACAAGTTCATCTCCTCAATTACTATTTATCACCCAAAAAACACCATATTTTGACTTGTTTAGCAATAGGCAAATATGGCTAGACTGCCTTCCTCAGCTAGTACATTCATATTCACTGTTCCATGACAGAAGCTCTAGTCTAGCACAATGATTCCATGCAAGGCTTCATACATTTTCATGGTTGCCTATCAGTCTTCTCTACCCTACAACAGAAGTGTCAATTTATTCTCCCACACTATAGCTCTGAATGATTGTGCATTGTAAATAATTAAAAATATAGCATTTCTTACAAAAAAAAAATAAAAATAAAAATAAAAAAAGAATGATTAGGTGTCTTTTTTTCTCTTTCTTTTTCTATACCATCTTGAATGCCCAATTCTAGGTTGCTAATGAGTTAGATATGATCTGAAAGATGTAGGTGTGTAACACATTTATAGTTCTACCAGACTGTAGCCTATGGCCATTAGGAAGAAGTACAACCAGTGACGAACATAAAGCCTAGGAGCCAATGGCAGATAAAACTGGGAGGGCAGAGAGATTTGATATCTTTATTCAAGGCTTGTGCATATACTTTGTTCTCTGTTTTTAGTGAAGGAATTCAGATGCCGGTTAAACCTAGACTACAGGCAGACAGAAAGCAGTCCTAAATTTTGATCATCTAAAATGGTGACCATTTATATCAGCAAATAAACAAATGTGCATACCTAAATGGATGACGCTTTGAGTTAATCCTGCTTTTTTTGTTCTCTTTTAAAGTCTTTGTTTTGTTACCCAGCATGACATGGATTTTTGATTGTTGTTTCCTTCTTAGAAAACCACGGAACTAAGAGCTTTTTAGCTTTATTGTTGAAGTTTTACTTGCATCATGTACTCACTACCCTCTGATTATACAGCATTTTGCAACAGAGCTCATCGAGTTTTAAAACTGATGTTAATTTTGTTACCCTGTCCAAGCAGCCATCCAAAAGATCACAATCCAGCTATAGTTTTTTATTCTAATTATGAAAAAGGGGGGAATTTCAACACAAATCCAGGACAAACAGCTCGTATTAACTTTGTCTCCATTTGGAAATGAAATACAAACAAGAAACCAGGACATAAAGCTCATGAAAACTAAACCAAAGGAAAATGTGCTTATAAGTTGCTACAAAATAAAGTTTTATAAAATGGTACTTAAAAAAATTGTCCTGTTGCTTCTTTTAAAATCAAGAATACTGTGACTGCATGCACGTTTTTATGTATAAATTAGTAAAAAGTATAAATAAGTAAATATGTAACAAGTTACCAACAGAAACCCTAGAACAATTGCATATTTATATGTGACAAGTATACAAATAGATCTGCCTTCTTCTCAGTCAGCCTTCCTCCACTGCTACCCATACCTTAGGATGCTATTCTACCATTATTCCTTTTTATTACTTTTCTATTTTATTCAGTTACTCTAATTTGTATGGCTTCCAAATGCACATATTAATCACTCACTGGGAAGCATTAGCATGAGTGCTGCATCCTTTACTAGCCATATAGTAAAATTATTTAGTAAATAAGTCAGAAAAAAAACCAAAGCTGCAGGAACTGATTGCAGGATACAAATGCTAAGTGAATTTTCTAGTAAAGAAGTATTCTTACAGATACTGTACTTAGTTGGAAATTCATCACCGTCAGTATATTCTTTAGGTCAATTAGACACAGAAATGCTGGTCTAAACGCTTAAGAGAACGGTGGTTACAGTTGGTCTGGCACCTAAAAGAGATGTCTAAGTTCAGAATCATGACAACCCTCTGACATAGACATCAATGCCTCAAGATGTTTTTCTGGACCCTTCTTTTTTTTTTTTTTTTTAAACTCAGTGGAGTTCCCAGTGTTAGAGCTTTGTGTACATGCAGAAAGAAGGAAATGTTTTCTGGATTTAACTGAATGGCAATATCTTGCCTCTCTGAGAGACAAGGCCTCCAGCCAAGCTCCAAGACAACATGAGACATACCAACTGTCACAGCCACTCTGTCTCCTAGCTCAGCACCAATTCTACCACATGCCATTCAGATCCATCCTTAAAGCACAACATAGTGGTTGCTGGTCTCCCCTCCAAATACTTGACCATCTCAGGCAGCGGCCAAGGACAGGTTGCTCCAGAAAGGATGGCAAGCCAGGACCCAAGAGTCACAGCTGGGCAGGCAGCAGCAGCAATCTCACCAAGAAGGAGCCAGAAATTGAGTCAGTGATGCAAAGCCAAGTAACCAGGATCAGTTACAGTCCAGCGATCCAGCAAGGTCCCAGTGATGAGCCAGGTCCAAGGTCAAGCCATACAGTCAAGCCAGCAGGTGACAATGGGGCTGAGAATCAAGAGTGCAAGCACAGGTACAACACTGCTGCAGGGGAGCACAGGAGAGGGCCGAGCACAAGGTTGCAGGTTTAAAGCCACCCCGAGGTGCAGGAGGGGGAGCCCCAACAGAAGTTTCTTATCAGTATTTCCTTGGTAAGAGAACTTAGCTATGAGCTGGTGAGCTGGCCGTAACAAGCTGCCAAAGGGGCGGCCAGCGAGCTAAACAGCCATGAAGAGCAAATCCTGCATTTGAAAAAAAGAGATGAGTCAGGCACTCACATCTAGGAGATGGTTTTGGGTGGAAAATACGCCTCAGCTAAGGCTTCAAGTGTAAGCTCATAAGAATCATGGAAAAGAGGAATTCAGAATATAATCCTTTTTTTAGTTGCTAGTTAAGCAACTAGGCTTAGGAGGAAACAGGAGGCTCTCCTGTTTCAGGCTGCTGGCTGTTGTGAACTCTGTTCCTGTAACGTAACGATCTCTGTGAATTAATACACCATGATCTTCAGCATCTATGTTCAGATTGCTCTCCTGGTTCTGGCGCTTCAAACTTAGCCATATCAACACCGACTGCCTTTGTGTGAATGCAGTACTTTTTCCGTATGTGAACACAAAATATGTAAGTTGGTTAGTCTCCCCAGAATGAACAAAAGGGGCTAGAATCTACTTAGTTAAGTTATGAAGGCAAGAGTTCAGCAGCCAACCATTCAAATTTGTTGGTTTTGTTGACATTCTTAAATAAATTAATATTTAAAATTCAAGTACCTTAAAGATATTAATGAAATATTACCATTTTTTCCACCTCAATAAGGGGAACAACTATAACGTCTGTAATGAAAAAATCCCTATTCACAAATCTGAAATTTTCAATCTAAGCCTTGGAAGTTTAATTATAGACTTGCTAGATTATGTTTCTGGTACTGAAGTGTGCATTCTATTACAAAGGTCCCGTTTTCTGGAAGAAGAAAGCAGTAATAAAACATAATATAATTTGACTAATCATCAAACTCATTCATCTTGTATTGTAATAAGGTACAAATGATTACACATGGTGATAAAAATCCTTGCTCTTTGTAAGTAATTAGAGTTTCACACTTGCTTTCTGTAAATTAGGACCTGATCCCAGCACTGTAGGGCTCGGTTCGTACCAGTGAATTCAGACAGTAATTCAAATTTGATAAAATTCTCTGAGGCTACCAGGCAATTGTTTCATTCACTAAGGTATCACTGCAGGGCACAACTTTCCTGTTAGCCTATTCTGTTCACATGTTAAGGCATGTGCTGTGAAAACAGACAAAGCTATTTCTGGCAACCAGACCAGCTATGCAAGAAAAGAGTTTTGTACCATTTCCATTTAAAAACTTCCCCTTTCTTACTGATTCTGTAAATGCTACAGGAGTCAATTGTCAATGTAACTCAAATCTCCTGAGATAAATGTTCTACCTTACTGGGGCCTCTCCAGCACAGAAGTTTCCTGACCCATCTTTTTACTCTTCCTTGGAGGTCTGTAACAATTTCCTATAGATGTTTCACTACTTCTTTTAGCTACATTTTGTATTTGTCACATTAGCTAACCCACATATGCAATTTCACTCAAAATACCACAACTTCTAATTAGATCACCACATCACCTCTCATCCTCTGAACTTGTCTCTTCACTTAATTTTATACTCTGATATTTTAATATTAAGCCAGCTAACCAAGAGCCAGTCATGTTTCTAATTAAACAGTTGAATGCTTTGTTCTGAAACATCACTTCATATTTTTCACATATGTACACAGATTCCTTTAATAAAAGAAAGTTAACCTCCTGTTTCTAGGAGGTTTCTAGGTAATGCTTTCTACCTATGTTATTCACTTCAGCAACGTGAAAAATTACTTATCCTTTAAAAGTTGGCTAATCTCTCTCCCATCTTTCACTACCTATCCTTTTGCTAAAACAACACACATAAAACTGAATACTAAAATTACAAGGCTACTTCCCTGCTAATTTCTTATACAGATATGGCCTGTCAGTTCTAGATGACTTTGGATCAGCCCCAAACAAAAGAAAATATTCTGGGTAGTATAATCCTGCATGGAACAATGTGATCTGTATAAAAAATCACTTACTGAATCACCAGCACCTCTTTCCACTCCTAGGAGATTTCCCATCGAAGTAATGCCTGAATTAGTGTAGAGTGATTTGTGGCTTTCCAGCTGTCATTCATTAATTCTTAGGAAACACAATATACAATACAATAGTACTCAGTCTGAGGTTGTAGTCTGCACTGTCTTAGGAATAGTGTAATTTGCCTGCCGAATATTCTTGAAAATTGTTTCAAGCAATAATTGCAGCCCATTATTTCTCCAACCCCTCAATCACATCTCACTCCTGATGAAATATTGTGTCGGTCACACAAACCCATAAAGCAGGCAGGGCAAGGAATTCCGCCTATGGAGAATCTGGTCTATGAAACAAATTACTGAGCTGAAGACAAGGGTTTTGCTCCAGTACTTTAAGCTGCCCACTCATGATTCTTTGGCAGAGAGGAAAACAGAGGCAACCTGGCAGCAAGGACTACAGAGTGACCTGGGAATTCTAATCCAGCTTTGGCACTTATAATCCAACTGACCAGTAAGAGTTGTCCTGTTTTAGAAATAATACTGCATAGCTCTAATTCACTGCTAGCTGCCCAGTCTCTTTGAACAAAACCATTACTTAGAGCCAGCACTATGCCACAGAGACAGGATGGGATGCTGTGAGGTCCCCGACCCGTCTGAGTATCCAGGAGTCTGGGGACCTACCTTTAGACCAAGCCAAGGAGCTGCTTGCATAAATCCAGTCAGAAAGACTGTGTAATGCCTGCTTCATCAAGAAATTCTGGCAAAATCTATGACAAGTTCAGGTCAGCCAAAAACACAGCACCTTTAGACATGCACTGTAGCAGAACTTGAGCACATAAGGTTTTCTGAGGGAGGCTTAAGCACCCTTGGCTTCCTAGTAATTGGAGGAGGCTGCCTAGGGGTTTTTTTTAGGTCTATTGCTCTCTTCAGTTTACATGTTAATTAGCCTAAACTACACATTAGGTACCTAAGAGTTTTCTTTCTCATTTAACTCTTAGAAAGTTGCTTTAACAAATAAATTAAAAGATAGGAGCATGAGGTAAACGTGAAATGGGTGTCTCAACAAATACTGGGGTTAAAAAAGCATAACCATTGCTTGGTGTTTAGTAGGCACCATGACGGCAATTATGTTAAGGAAGGATTTGAAAAACAATCCTTCAAGTATTTTTATGGTGAACTCCTCCCATGCTCAGGGGTTTTCATGCTTTTAGCTATTACATCTGCAACTGAAGCTAGCTGTGAAATTAGCAATTTATTTATCCCATGGTATACACATGCACATTTGCAACAGTAAAAGTGAGTAGGAGTCAACAGTGAATAGTGTAAGTAAAAGTTAGAACCTTTTTTTATCAGATTTTGTCATTCAGTATTTAATCAAATACCTGCAGAGATTCTCATGCTGAAGCACTTCTGTGTTCCTTCTTGTTGCTTGTATCACTAACATGTTGCTGTTATTTCCTAAACAAAGTAATATGAGCAGTGCCAAAATAACAAGTCAGGACAAAGAAAAGTTGACCTTAAAAGTCACATCGTCAATTGCAGGGAAGAAGAAGGTGCCACTGAGTATAAAATAGAATAATAAAGGCCTAAAATAGGTTTTGGTTCTGTAAGATTTATTAAAAATAGATCTCCTTAGGAATGTATGTACATGTGAAAGTATTTTTCATGAAGATTATATCCTTAGAAAAACTCCATTAGAATTTGTAGTCTATTTCTTGTATGTGTCATATCATGAAAATATATAAAAACAAAGGGAAAAATATCTTTCATGGAAATTAACTATGGATTTGAAAGAAGATTAAACAGGATACAAAGTTGTTTGGAAGATGAAATTCATAAACATAAAAGCATACTGAAGGCATGTTAACAGTGGTAAAATTATCTAGACCACTCTGTGTACACGACTGCAAATAACTGAGGCTTATCAATCTGAAATCAAGATGTCATTACACATTGTTCTATTTTATATTTAGATACATCTATAAAATAGAGATTTTAGTCTAGTGAGCAAAGAATGTACAGATGTTCCTAAGAAAAGAGGAATCCCAGACATCAGAAAACAAATATTTTATCTCCCTTGTTCATCTAACATAAATGGAATATAATCATCATCATTGTTTCTTAATGTTTTTGTATGGAATTGAAGGTAATAAGTACACAAGAACTCTGAAGTGACTGCTTTCAGTTTCATGCAAGGTTCATATTTCATATTCTGCATGCAAGGTTGCAGAATATGCTTTGACATTTTCTCGCAAAAAAAAAAAAAAAATAGCAGTAATATCTGTAGACAATCCAAAATGTGAGCAATAGTTGCTGGAAGTTTCATGAGTGGCTCTTTTTTCTTCTACTGGCTTCTTTAAAGGTGGGATTTTTTATTTTTTTTTTTTAATTGTGCATTTGAATTGAACAAAGACTATTTCTATCATATGTATAGAACATGAACCTGTGTTACCTGTATGGCTGTGAGGATATTGGCTAACGCCTGCCCATATGTGTCATGACAGTGAACAGCAAGGGCACTCAGAGGAATTTCTTTCATAACAGCTTCCAACATTCTTTTCATACTTCCAGGAGTCCCCACACCAATTGTGTCCCCCAGAGAGATTTCGTAACAGCCCATACTGTACAGCCGTTTGGATACCTGATCAGAAACAGAGAAGCACGAAGATGTCAAGATGAAAGAGTGAAAAACAGGGTCCAGAACACACATTAAAAAGGATACACGTCTCCACAGGTTTCCGTTTTTGTCACACTGAGGTGGACCTACATGTCAGAAATCTTCTATTCATTCTTGAAAAATACAACCCAAGAAGAACATCCCATACAACCTCATCTTTTAAGTTTATAGGTCTGCTTCTGTACATGGAAGAGCCAACCAAGCCATCCATCAACAAGGTGCTTTCTGACTGTCCCACAGAATCCAAATAAGCAAGATTTTACACCATGAATTAAGTTTCTGTCAAGTCCTTTCCCAACATTTTCCTCTCTCTGGGGATTTCCCAACTGTTTGTTTTTCTCCATGTACTTTTCAGCTTATGAATTGTGCAGGGTGAAGACCTGCCCTTTTGTTTGCTTATTACACAGAGCCAAGCACATGGCTTAGCTAAGACAATAAATAATTTGCAAGAAGCTTAGTTTGGCTTTGTCTTGGCACTGAAAACATCAATGAAAACTGAAGTTTTAAGATGCTTGATATTCATGAAGCCAATCATTAAAATACAAAAAAAAAAAAAAAAAAAAAAGAGAAAAACCGTAACTCAATTAACATTCTAGTCTTCAATTCTTAAATTTTTTTCCTTAATGCCAAACAAAACCCAATACTTACTTACAGTTATTACAGAAACAGAGCCCTAAATGTTTCAGGAGTTATGTCCTTGACGGGTTCTTTGTGTGAGTATGAGATCTGCTTGTATGAAGAGAGAGACATACACTAGGAAGCACACTATTATGTTTGCACTGAATATATTGCTTTAGAAATTGAATGTAGGAACTTCCTATTTCAGCTTTCTCAAATTTATTTGGAAAGGTTTTCAACTGATTTTCACTTGCTGTGTATGTTTGTCCCCTTTAGCGCTCCCCACTGCGCATCAACGATCCCAACAGGCCACTTCATTGGAAAGGAAGCCCAGTCTGGACATCAACTGCTTAGAAATGAAAAAATACTACTCTTTTCCAAGACAACTTCAGTTGCACTGCACTCGGCTGTTAAAGCAATTCCAAGACTTCATCAGTGGGATTGCTGTGAATATGTCTGAGGAAGCTGACAAAGTGCTGCTCTAGCAGTCCCGGAAGTCCTGGATTAATATCGCTGTTCACTTAATCCAAAGAACAGCTGAAAAAGAACTTCAACTGGTCTGAATCGTTCTGCTTAAAGCCTGCAAGTGCTATGAATGCCGCAAATATAGTAAAACTCCTCCTGCTTTATAGTCAAGGAGCCCGTTGGTCATATCAACATAAATACCATCTATACTTTAGAAAGGGACATTTGTCAGATTGGAAAAATGGATTCTGTCTTGCAGCACATTTTTATATCATCAACACATTGCAAGTGTTTAAACTGGACTACTGTTGTAAGACAACATGGATCATCTGCAGTTAGAGGTGGATTACCTCTAGCTAATCCTCAAACTTAAGTTTTTGTTTAAAGTCAAGGTGAAAAAAGGCAGACTGCTTTTTTTTTTTTTCTTTCATGTTCTTTTCCATGCTTGATTCAAAGTTTTTGTAGGTGAGAATTTTAACAATGGCAACAGGCCTATATAAACTGCTAGAAATCCTTCTGGATTCACTTCTTTCCAGTGCAGAGTCCTTCAGTCTTCCAGCTTTCTGAAAATATAGTTCTGAAAGAAGAAAATGGGAAACTCTGCTAACAAGCTGAGCATCATCACTGAATTGTCATGATCTAACCATAAGCTGACCCTTAAAAAGACATACACATTTCATGTCAAGAAGAATGTGTCTGCTTAAAAACTGAATGGGAGCTTTTTCATCCTGGATTTTCAATTGCAGGAGGCAGCTCATTAGTTATATAGTTTTGTAACTTTTCAGTGTGGATTTTTGGGAGTAGGGCAGGGGAGAAGAGAACACACTGTTTGGCCAGTGTAATCAGAATGTGATCACACGATTGCAGCTTTGTTAATTGAATTGTGTGCTGTACTACTGAAGAGTTTTACTTTGCATCAGCCTTGGGCTGCTCCCCTTGGGAGCACTGCCCTGACACCAAGCATTGATCAAAATGGAAGTTAGTCACCCAACACTGCAGCCCCTTAGGCATGTGAACAATCCTACTGCTGCAAAGAAAACCTAAAACTAGACTCTTAAATACAAAAGGTCATAATCTAGTTACAGATGATTTTAAGTGAATAACAACATAAAAACGCACTGCAGTCCTTGTGATGTAAGAGAAACTTCGCAATAATATAACAATATTAAAACAAGATTAGATATATTTTCCGTAGCGAGTGGAAATTATTGCATGGCTAGTATTTATATGAATTCACCAATCTAGGTTAAAAGGAAGCTAAGAAAAGAAAGACGCAGGCAGAAAGACAAAACCAAATATATGCCTAGAAGATGATGGACATCACAACCGGCTTCCAGGATGTTACACTGTGCTTCCAACAACTTTCAAGCCTTATTTTGACTATAGTTGAAATTAAAAAATCAGAGGATGATAAACAGTTAAACAGCGAATCCATTTCAAGAAGCAGAGTGATAAAAAAGGGGAAAGCAGTTTTATTTCAATGGAAGAGAATTTTTATTTTATTTTTTTTAATAAGAACAATATGCATGTACCAGATGGATTCTCTAAGTCTGAAGGCAGCTGAAGTTTGGACTCAATAGAAAACTGTAAAATAATTATGTCCCTAGTCAGGCTGAAATGCATGTAGGTTGATATCCACCTCTCTCTCTCAATTGCTTTTGCTTCAGTTAAAGCTTTTACTTTAGTTAAAGCTTTTGCTTAAAAAAAAAAAAAAATCTGCTCACTTTAATTGGGTGGAGAAAAAACAGTCTAAACCTTTCAATCATAGCTTCTGATTACAATGCACAGTCACATGCTCTGAACCCAAGAAAGATGACGACCCGCGAGGCAGCTTTCTGAAAGTCTGAGCAACACAGCCAGTAATTTTGTTCATTTTGATTCAGCAACAGATGAGTGCAGATGTTCACGTAAAATCCATTAACAGCTAATCAGATACTTCTACACAAACATGACTGCTTGCTGAATCAGGGCCTGAATTAATAACTTTAACAAGGTAGCTGTCATTCTTAGGCACACACACAATGGTGTACAGGAATACAAGAAGACACATACTGGGATGAAGACATAAAATAAAGTAG
>VXAV01002080.1:380968-406995 GCA_013399715.1 Alectura lathami | reverse complement strand
CGTAAGAGAGACTCTGCCTTGACTCTTGGTAAGATAGGCTTTTCTCACTCAAGATTAAATATAGCTCTGTGTACTAATCCAAGAAGACGAATCAAAAACTTATTCATGTAATAAACTGCAGATTATTTAGATAATTTATTTCTTGAAAGAAGTGGGAGAAAATTACGTTTATTTTTTAATGTTCACCATGTTTGAAAACAAGAAATGAATATCATTAATATTTTACATTTTACAGATTTTGGGTTTTAGGAAATCAGTCTCAACTGTATGTTTTAAATGCTGCTTACATCAGCTCTCATACAAGCAAATCTCCCAGATAAACGATACTTGTTCTAAAATTTAATTGGATTTCTGATTCTTTTCACACTCGTGAAAGGTCAATTTAGGAGTACTGCGTGAAAAAATACATGAACTGCAAAGCCTTCGCTACTTGCTGATTGGAATGGGTAAGTTATTGATGGCTTAGCAGTATCACAATGCTAAGTATTTTCAAGATTACTAAGTGCCAATGCTACCAGCAACCTAGAATCTTCATGTCACCAGCCTCCTATTATGAAAATGGCTGAATGAAATATCTCAGAAAAATGCAAGCCTGTCTCCTCCAACGTAAGCCCAACACGCACCTATAAAGAAGTGGATATATGGTATAGAAAGTGTCTTATAGCCAGATTCAACTTATTTTGCATCAGGAATCAAGTAATGGTGCAAAGCAACTTTTTGTAATCGCTTCTACGTAAACTAGATCAGTGTGACCACCTAACATATCTGATAAACTCACAAAAAACATTCTGTACTGCCTTGAGAACAATTTTTCATTCCTGAATTTAATAAAATTTCTCAGGGCAAAAGAGAATGTTTAAAACTAAATGATTAATTAAATGGCAGATGTTGGAACTAATTCCACACTTTAAAATTATAGCCTGACTTAAAATACACTTGAAAACCAAAATGACACAGTTTCTAACAGTATAAAGCTGCCAGGTCCAAATAATATTTTATGTATTACATTTGTCCCATTACTGTTTTTCCTGCAAGTAAAATCCCAGTTTAACATATATTGCATGTTAGAAGATTTTAAATCGTAATAAAATATTTTGTTTCCAAATTTCTTTAAAAATAAGCTTTCTAATGGTAGGTATTTATAATTTTTGGACGTTTAGGTTATAGGTGTGGGATCCTGTTTTATATGGCACCTCACTACTGTGGAGCTTTTTCTTCTAGCTTTTTTTCAACAACAAAATCTCTGCCAAAAAAAACAGTGGATAGGAAACCGTAAAAGAGCTTTAAAATACTAAAAAAAGAAATAAGTGAATGAGTGATCTAAACATAACCGTGAATTCTATTCCCATGACCTGTGAAGATAAAAAAAGAGCAAAGAAAAGTTGAAGTCAAGACTGCACTTCCTATCAAAGCAACACAATCTTATCTTCTATTTAAAAAACATTTTAAACACAAATTAAGCCATTAAAATATCCAGACATGAATTTACGATAAGGGATTGTTCATTTTTTCCCTGTAACTGACAGACCTGCGCTAAATTTGGTACTCTTAATAGCTCAGAGGAAAAGGAAAGAATTAAACATGAAGGGAAGAAGTCCACCTTTGTTTCAGACTTTTCCTTTGTATGTTTAAAAACTCTGCATTATTCTCTTTTGCTGTATCTGCCAAAGTTTGATGACACTTAGCATAGCCACCTTTAATGGTGAAACTGAAAGTACCTTGCTCCTATCTTGACATCAAAGACATTCTGCATTGTTGTTCTCTTGCCTGTTATCCTTCCTTTGGGCTCTTCTCTGGTGATCCCAGGAACACTTAAAATAAATCAGGGTGTGCTGTACAGCCAGTTTGCTCTGGTAACTCATGAATAACAAAACGATCATACCATGATTTACTCAGAGGAAAGCCTGGAACACAGTTCAGTTGCAGGACGCATTCTCAGTTTAAACTGGACAAACTTTTTATGCGTTTTGAAAGAGGATGTGCAAATAAAAATGTTAAAAATTATTTTCTCACATCAATTACTCTCATGTTTTACTTTGTAGATAACTTGTGTGGTCCTTACTAAACACACAAATACTCAAAGGCTTCTGCACGTACAGGGAATCTTTAGTGTCAGATTCAGGGGTGTGGTGTCAGGGAGCACTTCTGAAGTATCCCCAGTTTGCACAAGCTCTCTGCACTTAGGTTTTCCTCCTCTGATTCTAGGGAATTGTTTATGTCTAGGAGTGATGGCAATGTCTAAGATTTCAGCTTTGGAAAAACAGTAGAAACCTTGAAGAAGAAAGCTAGAAGCACGAAAAAACTCAAGAAGCTCAGCATGGGCTCCTCCAAACAGCTCTGCTGTCTCCCTTTTCACTCAGGAGCAACTTTCAAGCTGAGACTCTAATGCTTTCTCCCTGCCTCAGAAGCAGCACAGCTGCAGAGCAGCCAAGCCCGTCCTTGGCTACATACCCGTTGATTGGCTCCTGACTATGTCTCGCAGATGTGACTTCCTGGCTTGACCTTGGACACACCAGACCACTGTGGACTTGCCTCAGTATGTGTACTGTTGTCTGCCCTGGTTACTCTCACTCACCTTGCTCTGCTCTCTGGGACTGCTGGAGTGCCCCTTTGTCAACAAGGCTACAGCCTCTGCTTCCTGTTTTATTGTGCTTGGCTCACAGCTCCCCTTCCGCTTCCCTTCTGGAGCAACCTGCTCTTGCTGTTCCCTCACTGTGCTGAGTTAGGGATTAAACCTGCAGAGCTTCCCTTCAGTTGTTGGCACTGATTGTGTCTGCATTCACTACAGGTGATGCCCTGCCCCGGGGCATGCAAGGCATGGCTGTGGATAACATTAGATTCTAATTAGCAGCCACAAACATTTGGGTTCCAACAAACCCCTCGATGGACACAGGTGAATACAACAAACATTCTTTCAGCTTGTTATTTGTCATTGGAATATAACTTGTGGGACAAAGAGATAAAGATAGATACAGGCATAGACCTAATATATATAGTACGTGTATGTATTTAGACTACTTTTCAATAATTAGCCCAGCTTCAGTGGATCTAAATAAAACCATACAACTTGAAAACTGTATAAATAGCATCAGACAACAGCATCGGATTTTATAAAAAACAACATATTACTCCTATTCCACTTTCTTGGATAATTATACAAGATATACTACTGGAAAACTCCACTGTATGGAATGACATGTAAGCTGAAAGTAGAAATGGTGATGATTTTACATACCTGCGGCACCCATTTGGATGAAACGAAACTGGTCACTTCTATTGCAGGGAGGCCTGTTTTAGAAAGCCGGTTGATTAACTCTATTTTAGTATCAGTTGGGACCATCACCTGTGAACACGGAGACATACTACAGTAAAGTATTTCAGGCAGCAAGACATTTTTATAAGAGAAATGTTCCTAGTACATAATCCATACATGTGTTTTAAAATAATGAACTATACTTGTACTGTGCTGTTTATTGAAAGTAGAAGCCACCATACAGAGAAAGCACTTGGTAGTATACAAGATCCTACTCCATTTTTTTGTCCACCATAAAAAAAAGTGAGGAAACATTTCCACGTACGACTGGTTATAGATCCATCCCCCACCAGCCTAGCAATGAAGTGACAGAGAAAACTGTAACGCAGAATAATCCAACCAGAGAAAAATGGGGGTTAAAAAAAAGCTCCACACCTAAGGTAGAGCAATCCTCCTATTCTGTAATACTATAAACCCTACCAACACCTTTGGTGTAACATATATAAGTTTTGGTAACAACATATATAAGCTTAAACTCCTGTCTGTGCAAAGAGACGATTGTTTTGACACATGCACTGTATCTTACACAGTTTCTTTCCATCTCCTTCCATGCTTCCCTATCCTCCTTCAGGCAAATAATATCAGAAGAGTGCTTTTTTCTTTCTATGCCATTTCAGCAGAAAGTATGAAAAAATCTATTGTACCATTCCTACTACAGCAGCATGGGTAGCATGGATATATGCTACACCTTACGTATTACAAGATAGCTAGCTAGTATTTTGTGGTGCTTAGTAATTACATCATGACAGAATGCATTTAATTGATAAAATAATTCCTGAGAAAAATGATGGTTGAGTAACAGAAAGGCTACTTAACCAGGCATAACAAGAGGTGATAATTTAACATCTGGCTAAACAGTAATACGCTTTAAATCTAACATGCAAAACAATTATTTATATATATAAATAACTATATTTACTGTACAAAATGGAAGAAATGTGATTAGCAGGATGAATGTACTGTATACATCGAAAAGAAACTGATATCCATGTCAAAACTCACCAAAAAAGCAAACAATTACCTTTTCATTTTGTAATCCATCCCTTGGCCCAACTTCTACAATCTTTATGTACTCAGGAAGTCCAGATGCTTGGCATTCCTGAAACACAAACCAATACTGAAACACAAAACAATAAAGGTCTCTCAGATAAAAGGCATGGCTTGTACATGTCCTTTTGCATGGTTCTTATCTTATTCCAGGTATGAAGTCAGATTGTCAACAGTAAGTTTGTTCACTGCCTTCAAAAATCTGTGAGAATATGTTCCACACCTTGAATTAGGGAATAAAAAGCAAAAGTTATCTGCACGCATGTTTCACTGCTCCTCTGAGGCCACAACTGTTTATTATAAAAATGTACATGAAACCATAAATGAACATTGTGTTTTACAAAGTGAGAAATATTCCCATTTGAAAAAGCTTCCCAACAAATCCCATCCTCTAAACTTCTACCTGAATGTTCCCAATTTAACTGAACAGTTACTTCTGTGTAAACGTTTGCAAGACTAGGCTATAAATCTGAAAAGAACAGAGCAAAGAAGTCAAGAAATGTTGAAGAGATTATTAATGAAAGATGAAAGTAATTCCTCTGCTGGAAGATGAAGGCTTTAAAGAAGGATTTAAAGGAGCACAAGGAAGGCCCCTGGTAGACAAGCAGAGTTTTCCAGGTGTAAGAGCACATCTGAAAAGGCAGGAGGCTGATGGTGAAAGGAGGGAAAGAAGGCAGCAGTAAGGTTATAGGGCTAAGGAGAGCTCGGGGAGTTGAAGGGGGAGGAACAAGAAATGAGCAGAAAAGCAGGTGAAGGGAAATGAAACTTCCATTTTTATTATTTAGCTGCTCTGTTATTGAATCAAGTTGACAGGTGTGGCAGTTAATGTAACCTGTGCCTTGAAGTCCTGAAGCAGTTCAGAGCAGTTGCTTAGAGTGACCCCAAAAAGTGGTGTGTCTTGAAAACAAATCAGATGGCCGACTTTGGGCAGGCAGCCAGCTCCTGGATGAGCAGACAGGATGAAGAACACAGGCAGCCCCACCAGGAGCTCCAGAGATGCCCTGTTTTCTACATCACACCGAATCCAGAATCCAGCCCAGTGCCTTCAATTTGTGTTAAAGCCCTTTGATGGGATTAGTTCAAGCTACTTGCGGGACTGCAACTCCCTCACACAACCATGACCTCCTCTGGCAGCTGAAGTCCACCGGATCCATGGAGCTGTCAGCTCCAGGGGACGACTCCTGCACGCAGGAGTCAGAGCTTGCACAGAGACCAGGCATGGCCTGCAGAAGTTGTTTCTGCCATGTGTGAATAAGACACTGATCTCACGACATTCAAAACGCTGTTTTCATGCCTTCCTTATTAGTAGCACCAGGGCTGTTCCAATGAAACAGCTGCTAATTGCTCCTCGAAGCAACAGAAGATGAGCTATCTGCACCAACCTTCTGCAGCACCTTTGGTTTTTCCCCACGTTCTCAGTGCCTGTGGACTCAAGGAAGCTCTCTACAGTAACAGGCAGCATACTGGCCAAAGTACAATAAACATATTTCAGAGCATTTACTGTATATTTATCTGAGTGCAGTAAAACGAATGGGAAACAGCTGCAGAGTATCTATTTGATCACGTGGAACATCTGGTAAGCTAAAACTTTGTCAGGCTGTGCTAAGCCCACACTCACTGACAGTATAAACCTACTTAAATGTGAAGGTAAAACCTTCACATCTGCTGCATATTGTTTCTCCTTTTTTTTTTTCCCCCCAAGTTATTTTCACAAATATGGCACAGCTTCAGCACTACAGGCATAAATCTGGGCTATTTCATGATTACAGATCCTTCTTGTTACAAGACAAATGCCACAGTGTTGCTATGAATAAAGCCCTGACTGGAAAAAAAAAAAAAAAAGAGCTAAAATAGATTATGTGAACCAAAGCTTAATTTAGAGCATGAAAAATATCCACATCCATCGGTGGCAAAAATGTTCAATTCCTAGGCCAAATCCTGTAAATCCTACTCAGTTCCTTCTGCGGTAAAACTTCTGTCAAAGTCGAAGAGCTGTACCTGTCTTTACAGAACAGCTCACACAGCTGTACCATGTGTTGTAGTCATTCCCATGGGCAGGCAAGGGGAGGTCTGCAGCCCCTGGATTTCACAGAGGACAGCATGAACCACACTGCAGAAAGGCATTCCAGTATTGATTTTTATTTTCCACCTGTGATATTACACAAATACAGATTCTTCACATCTCCTCATCTCCTCCATAGCCTTCCTGCTCATCAGTTTCATCTCTCTCTTCTTGACCACAGGCTACAGGATGACTCACACAAGGGCCAGCCACACAACAAATCGATGGCGGCACTATAGACAAATCCTTACACTCTTCAAGCCGATGAACCAATGGCTCAGAGTAACCATGCTGGCTCTCAGCCCAGGAAAGCCTTGCTTTGCAAATTTTCATCTGATTTTACCTACTGCATTCTACTGCTCCTGTCTTCAAGGTCACTCAGCTCCTTCTCTGTGGCATCATGACTGCATGTTCCATCTTCTTCTAAGGTGACTCTAGCACTGTTTGTATTCTCTGTTCCCAGTTGAACCAGAAGAGGAAAGGAGTGCCTCTTCACCTTCACCTCACTTGTCCTACATTCATAGGACTCAGTGACCTAGCAGTTAGGACTGCCTTCCAAGAAGATGTAGGTACGTACTTGGCAATGGTATCAGAAAACAAAAAGAGACTCTGTTTTCTTGCCAAGTCTTCTGATCACAGTGTCACACTTGCAGAGTATTTGGACATCACTTAAAACACGGCTGAAGCAGTGAGCAGAGCCACCAGTCACCTTCTGCGCCAGGCTCAGTGCCATCTGCATTCACCAGGCAAACATCAGATCCACGGAACAGCCTGAAGTCTGTAAGAGCCTTTGCAGAGTTTGAACACTTCTGTTTGCTATCCGGACGGCATTAGACCTTAACCAGGATGTCCTGAGTTTGATTGGATTGAGTGCCTCTAACTCTAACTGGGGGATTTTAAATGTGTACCATTCGCTTGGGTAAAAGGGAAGGATTTTCAGAACCAGCAAAGAGAAAGACTTAGAGAACTATGATACCTTCAAGGACGGCATTAATTGGTCCATTTCCATAATAAACAGAAAAATGAGAAATATTTTTTTCTATTTGAAGAGAATGCAAAAAAGATGAACCCTACAAAAACACACAAGTGTTTATATTAAACACTAAACATTTCAGGCAAATCAGCCTTGTTTCAGGAAAATAATGCTTAATTGCATTATATGAACTATTTTCATGCAATGAAGTATAAAAAGTAGTTACAGCAGATACTTAGAGGTGACTGTTTATTGAATTATATACTGGCTCTGTTAAAAAGTAATGACTACCAAAGCACAATGCCTGAAATATCGAAAAGGAAATAGATGACATAAAAGACTAAGAGCCTGGAAAATTTTGTTTTGTTTTGTTTTTCATGTATCAAGCCTTGCCAAGGAAGAACAAAAAGCATGTAAAACCACAAAAAACTGCCTCCCTCAAAACAGTATGCAG
Organism: Alectura lathami; assembly: GCA_013399715.1. Lineage (NCBI taxonomy): Eukaryota > Metazoa > Chordata > Aves > Galliformes > Megapodiidae > Alectura > Alectura lathami. Next base: position 399,146 of record VXAV01002080.1, on the reverse strand, counting down.
CCAAAGAGTCTTTAAAAAAAAAAAAAAAATAGAAAAAGGAAAGCTATACTATTCAGTTTGAAACACTGGATGTCAAATTTCTGTATGGAAATATTTTCCCTGAGTTATAAATAGCTGAAAATTCAAGTTTATTATAGAAAATCCTAGTAACCCCTAATTAGAGCAGTAGAATCTTCTTAACATAACCATAAATGTAATTAAATTAAATACACTTTAAGCTCTGTCACTGCTTCAGAACTTCTAATAAAGGCACTGGGGTTCATTCAGCTTTCTGACTTCTATTCCACACAGCTCATCTACATGGGGATCAAGTGCACTGGCACATATCACCCAGAGACGATCAAAACTAATTAAAAGGACCCAAAAATAAAAGAGAATAACCTGGAGGTTTGGGTCTTTTCAGTTTGTCTAACCAAGCAGAGATGAAGCTCTGCTTTCCTTTACCACAAGGTGGTGTTCTGCCACAGAGGACAACTGAGCAAAGGTAGGTCCACCTTGTAACAAGAATTGATAGAAGAGTGGTTTTGAACAAGAATCGGCAGGGACGTGGCATCATAACCTCGTATGCACATGTGCAGTGACATGGGCAAATGCCCCAAAACTGGCAAAAGGCTCTGAGATAAAAAACACAATTCCTGGAAGGAGTACAAAGACAGCAATGGTCTGTGTGTTCAGAAGATTGACAACCTCTAAACTTCACAAGTCACAGACGAAATAAGCAGGAAAAAATTAAAACCATACCACAAATCAAATAATGAGTGAGGTGGTACTGCAGAGCCTTGTTTACATAGTTCACACTGCAAGAAGACAGATATAAAAGATACTCACTACCAAGTTAAGTAGGGGAAAAGGTGAGGAGATTCACCTTGAGATATGAAGAATATATACAGATATTCAGAAAACTGTGGGACACACCTGCTGAAAATCCCTCAACAAAGCATCCATCCTAGCATGTCCACCACACACTGCTGACATGGCGACTGGAAGACCAGTAGCCAGGAGCAGCTATGAGCAGTAAAATAATTCATCAGCCCTTGAGTAAGTAAACCGTTCTCTTGATACTGTCACATGCTAACAACTTGAATGACAGAACAGAAATACCACAGTCAAATGCTTTAGACAACAGGATTAAAATCCATTCCCATACTGGAGAAATAAACACCGCATCACAGGATGGTTGAGGTTGGAAGGAAACTGGATGTCATCTGGTCTGCCCCCTCCCCGCTCAAATACAGTGAGGATTGTCATCACCATACTTCACACTGACTGATTAATTAAAAGAACTGTTGTATGTTTGTCCTTTGCAGATTCTGTTGTATTTCTCCAGTTTGACGATTTTGACACCCCCACCCAAAAAAAAAAAAAAGGTGCTTGGAAAATACAGGCGATGGATAATAACTGACTAAACAGTTCTGTAGAAAAGTCCTGGGATATTAAACTGGATAGCAAACTGAATATGAGTCATGACCTCAAGAAAAAAAAAAAAGAAAAGAAGAAAATTAAAATGATAAACCTAATCTTAGGATATCAACAGAGATGTCAGAGATAAAACAGCAGCAGCATGGCCCTTCAGTAGAAATACTGTGTCTAGTCTTGGACTACCTCCTTCAAAAAACAATTCAATCAACTGAAGAGCAGCAAAATAGGAAAACCAAGTCATCTGTTACAGAATTTCATTCTATATACCAGAGCGCAGAGTTAACATACCTAGAACAAATCAAAGAATTGCTGAGGTCAGAAGGGTGCTCCAGAGACCCAAAACCCCACCTCCCAGCCCTCTAAGAGCAGGCTCAATTAAAGCACGCTGCCCAAAGCTCTGTCCAGCTGGGTCTTGAACATCTCCAAGGACAAAGACTCCGCTGCCTCCCTGGGCAACCTGTGACAGTGTTTGACCACTCTCACAGTATAAAATATTTCTCTGGTCCTTCTATGGAATTTAGTATACTTCAGTTTGCGCCCATTGCCTCTTGTCCTGTCACTGAGAAGAGCCTGATCCACCCCATCAGGTATTTACACACATTGATAAGATCCCCCTGAGCCTTCTTTTCTCCAGGCTAAACAATCTCAGCTCTTTCAGCCTCTCTTCAAATGACAGATGCTGCCATCCACCATCATCTTTTATCATCTTCATGGCCCTTTGCTGGACCCGATCCAGTATGTACTTGTACTGGGGAGTAAACATACAGCTATTACTTTAGTCCACCTCTCCACATTTAATTTGAATGTGCTTGTAACTTTTATTAGAGTGCTTGTGAGAGCTCATGAATGAGTAGTGATTTAGATACATGCGGAAATGATCTGAACTGTCTGAGAATTCACTACTGCAAAGCAATAGCTCTAACATTTCTACTGTCATTTCCATTAATTATAAAATTCTAATCTGCTATTACACTTAATAAATTGTTGCAATGTTGTTTGCATCAAAATACAAGTCATTCATACAAAAACAAATAAAATGTAATTTTAAACACAAGGAGAATTCAGCCGAACTATAAATGCTTATGCTGCCAGAGTGGCCAGTTCTTTGATTTAATCCTGCTAATAAAGAGGACTGTAAGGGTCAACAGCAAGGTAACTAAATGCAAATAATATTAACTAACAAATAATAAGAAAAATCCGTTACTTTTGTTTAGATCATCTTTCATAACAAGAATTGCATCAAGCAAGCAGAATTTTCATGAACTGACAGTTCAAAAGGTAACAAATGACATTAACAGGGAATGCTCTGGAGTTTATAAAAGATGTTGCACTGTTAGGAATAATACTCTTACAAAAAACTGGAAAGTTCAAGTCACATTAACTACACACCTCACAGACACATGGTCATGAATTAAAACAGCAAAATACGATCCATTGGTTACTATTCTGGCCTCCACGCCCACTTCAGGAAGGGCACTGGCCACATTTCACCCATGCACTATAGGTCCCATTCCAAGCCTGTCAAGACGCAGAGCATCTGAAATGGCAACCGAACTGAGCTTCAGATATCCGGTCCATGCAGATGTCTGAAGGCATGCTAGACTTCCAAGATTTTGAATGAACGTTTTTGCTATTGCAGCCCATGTAATAGCTAAAGCCGAAGGCCTTGCAGTTCTGTCCGTTATCAAAGCTGGATTTTTGGTGACTGCTCGAGGTGGAAGTGGAATTGTATTAGCTCGTCTTCCCAATGGCAGTAAGTGGGTATTTTCCTTTAGTACTTCCCACTGCAGCTGAAGGAGTTTAACTGAATACAGTTGATGGAGATAAAGAATGATTCTGTTCATCCTATAGTGATTCCTAGCGGCTGGCACTCTCTCATCACTTCTGACCTGCCCAGCGGTCACTGGGTTGTGTGGCTGACCCTAATTACCATCACTGGACCTAACCCTGATGCTGCCTCTCACTGACTTGCATTCTCAGCACAAACTTGGACCTGTCATCACCACAAACCTGCCCAATCACCTGGACTCTTGGCTGAACCTGCCTACCGTCTCGTGGCCTGCCCTACTCACCTCACTTTGTGACTGCGGGGCTGGGCCCTGGCTGGTGACACCACTGCCCTGCCAGCCCCATGGCCACACTCAGCTCTGCTCCCTTGGCAAGCTGCTGGACCTCGCAGCTCCCTGGCAATCAAACTGACAGAATTCTCTTATGCCAGAGTTCAATACAGTATCTAAACCTTTAGCATCTTTACCCTGAGTGACCAAATATGCTGGGAGCAGAACACAGCCTGCTTCTCCCTCTCATTGCCCCTTTCTGGCAGTTGCACCTAAACAGAAAGGTCGGTAGCTATTAACGGCCAACACTGCAAGCAGAAGCTTTGTTAATGCAGGCCAGTAATGTCTCATGCTCCACAGCAGGGCAGCAGCAATGGTAAGCTATTTCTGAACATCAGTGTGTGCATGTTAACTCTCTCGGAGCCTGCCGCATCGTCTCCTCACCCAGTGGAGGCTACAGCTACCAGGGCCATCCCAAAGGATAATGTCCTGATAGGACACAGGTTCTAGTTACAGGCTTCTCACGTGAAAAATAACTTCCAACTAATAGGAAAAGTGCTCTGTCTGACACAAACACAACCCCCTTCATAAAAGACAAAACTGAGGCACAATGTGCAGTTGTGTTAAACTGCTTTCTGCTAGGAAAATCGCCAGAGTACTGCTAAGCATGCAAGCCAACTTCCCAGCATGGTATCCCCTAGATCTCAGCAAAACCTAACAAGAGACCTCACATATTAGCAAATCAACTAAATAAGAAACTCCTTTCTGTATCAAAGGACATTTCTTTCAGGCCAAACACAAAACAGCGTATTTCCAAAAGAGCTTACAGAGTTAATAAATCAGTATAATCTCCACTTGCAGGAGTCACACAGAGGGAACAAGGGAAGGAATTCCTCACTTCTCAGACTACTTTCTTTTATACTAGACCAGAAGAGGTCAACTCTCACATACTTTGTGTGAAACACCTGCTGGATATTGTTTTCTATGATTTGGAGTTCACCTCTTGGCTTGCAATGGATGTCCGTAGCTGCTCAGAGATGCAAATAAAACCTGCAGCTGCCTCCACCAGGTAATTTGCCTTCTATAACCTGGTCTAGTGAACTTGGCGTGAACTATGAACACACCCAAATGGAAACCCTCTACTCTGCGCTCGTGAGACCCCACCTGGAGTGCTGCGGCCAGTTCTGGGGCCCCCAACACAAGGATATCGAGCTGTTGGAGGGGGTCCCGAGGAGGGCTACTAAAATGATCAGAGGGCTGGAGCACCTCCTCTATGAAGGCAGGCTGAGAGAGTTGGGGTTGTTCAGCTGTGAGAAGAGAAGGCTCTGAGGGGACCTGACAGCGGCCTTCCAACACCTGAAGGGGGCCTACAGGAGAGCTGGGGAGGGACTCTTTAGAAGGGCATGTAGCGACAGGACAAGGGGTAATGGCCATAAACTGGAAGTGGGGAGATTTAGGCTAGATATTAGGAAGAAATTCTTTGCTGTGAGGGTGGTGAGACACTGGCACAGGTTGCCCAGAGAGGCTGTGGATGCCCCCTCCCTGGCAGTGTTCAAGGCCAGGCTGGATGGGGCTCTGAGCAACCTGGTCTAGTGGGAGGTGTCCCTGCCCATGGCAGGGGAGTTGGAACTAGATGGTCTTTAAAGTCCCTTCCAACCCAAACCATTCTAGGATTCCTTCTTGTTTCACTGAAGGGTAATCATGCATTTGAACACTGTTTGAAGGTGTCTACTTTCACATTTATTTTAAAAGTGTAAGTTCTAATATTTTATTAATACATCCTTAATACATAAGAGGAGGAAAGCTCTTTTCTGTCATACCCTTCAAACTACATCAAAGATTTAACTGACATGCTTTCTTGGATTATTTCTCATTTTCCCCTTTCATAAGAAAGTGCCAAGTTCAGAAGTAATACAAACAGGCTTAAAGCCTCCTCATTGCTTTTTCATCATAGGGTGCATTTGGAATGCACTCTGAAACTACTCTTTAGTTAAACAAATTGCACGGCCTACCATACTGATCTTGCAGTATCCTGATTTTCTTTATGACCATCTCAGTTTCCTCCTGAACTGGATTTTCTACTCAATCTCTTCATTATTTGAGGCAAGTATAGAATGTAACAGTATTTCTTCCAAATTTGAAGAGCTACACTGAACTACTATCCTAGGCAGGTGGTTTTTTCCCAGTAGCAGCACATAATGAATTGCTGGACTACATTCTTTGGCTTCAGTCCTGATTAAGTTATTGCTTTGTAACTTTTCTATGTCGCTTCAAAGCCCCAAATCTGTGCAAAACACAGGTACAGTAAAATGACAGAATACAATTTGACTGGTGGTTGTGTCTCAGGTACGTACAGGTCTCAGCTATGCTGCAGAGATAACTAAGAAAAGCTCCATTTCTAGTTTACACAATGACAAAAAGTAAAACCTATTACCACCACGTATTCCATATATAAACATTTATGAAGAAAAATACTTAAAGATCACCATTACCAAAAATACAATTACTAGTATTATTTCAAACATCAGAAATAAATATTTAGTAGAAATATAGGCATATAAACATTTTAGATGTATTATCAATTTGCATATATTATTGTTTTATAGACCCCTAGAAGCCCTTCCCTTTAGTCAGAGAGGGTTAGAAATGTGAACACTTGAACTGTCTGATGTTACTCGTTTTGAATTGTGATAAACAAAATCCTGATAGTCCTTGCTTCATTACAGCTCTGCTGCCAAGGACAACCATTGCCAGCATGTCAGCAGAGAGGCACACAAACACTTCTGGTGGTTATGCCTTAAAATTTTCTGAATGCAAGCTCCAGTGGGTCAGAAAATTTCACAGGCAGATGCAGGCTACCAAAACTGCTGCTCTGACTGCTCTGCAAACACAAAATCTCAGGAGCTGTGGACTCCATGTCCAGCAGAAGTAGCAGCTAGCTCTCAGGACAACTGCAAACCACATCCCTGCCACGATGTTGGATGCTCTGCAAAGAGTGGTACTATCACAGGAAAGATACTCAGAAGGATAAAACCAAGCCCACAGACTTCTCCAAGTCTCTGAAAACAAAGATATCCCTTCTCCAATATTCACACATGTATAACATGACAGAACAAAAAAGTCTGACAGTCTGTCAAGTAACAGTCTTCTGGATGAGTCTGAACTCTGAAGTGTCACTGACAACTTGGATTGCCATTTTCTAAAAGAAAAAAAAAAAAAACAACCGTTGCTATTTTCTACAAATGAGAGCACGTGTTATCACAGAAGTTTGAACACAAGTGTCAATCGCAGCTAACAGTTCGTGCAACCTAAAAGCAGACAGATGTTCTGTAGTCACAGATGACTTTGTATAACTTGCAACCTAATGATGAAGGGAATGCACTACTAGAATCAGGCAGCAGCAGAGGCACAGCCAACCACAGTTAGCCTTGTGTTACAATGGAATCAATAATAAATGGTATGACAGGCCTCGGCTGTTAGCAAGATCCCAACGCTGCTGGTCACTTTAGCAAAAATTAAAATCGTATTATTTTCAGGACATGGTGTATACGTTACTTTTTTCCTGTTTCCCTAAATGCTTCCCTTGGCTAACAAGCAGCATTTCTCCATTAACCAAGTTGATTTGCAGCCAACACACTTTCATCCATACCCCTATCTTGGTCAAAGTCTGGAAAAGCAATTATACTCTGCCATCTGGGTTGGATGAAAAGGATACAGAGAACTGAGATCAACAGCATACTGATGACACTGGAGCCAAAGCCTCACACACTTTCCTTTACTGTTATTTATGGTAATAGCATTATGGTGTGTACGGTGTTTTACAGGCAACACTGAAGACAGAACTCTAGAAGGCAGAAAGAGTGGTGTTTTTCCACCCACACTGAAAAAGCAGAGGCATGCTCATCGTTACAAGACCAACACGTGAAAATAATTTGCCCTTTATAATGCTTCAGGATATCAGTGGGGAAAAATGACTCCATCGACAAGCCAACCCATCCACCCTATCAGATACGCTCCTTAAATGCCTCACTGTCAATAAAAGTGAGTTATACAAAGATGCTTATGAACCCAAGTAAAAAGTTGGAAGCAAATAATCTATCCTCAATTATTATTGTCATCAAAATCACCTTCTGTGTCCAAAGCCAATGCCTCAAAGAACTCAAGGAACTTTTTAATTCAAGTGCAGCTGGCCCACCACTACTTTTTCCACAGCTCTCCCCAAAAGACACTGATAAAAATGTCAGTAGTTTAATGATTATTTATTTAGCCACGGTTGGCAATTCATACTTCAGAAGAATTTGAAATTTATAACGCTCTTTAGAAAAATAACATCTGTAAAGTGTTACCATAGTAATTTCCCAGTAGTAGGAAGGAAATTATAGTATCTTGAATGTTATGCCATTCTCAGTGTGGTAAGAATGTTCCATTTTTCACAACAGAATCAGTAAACTATGAGCATATTTAAAGAATACCAACTACTGACCCTTTAACTGATAACAATTACAGCTGCTGACAATTTCCTTTATTTAAAATTCAGAAAACAACAGATATGCCTTCTTACTTTTAAATAAGCATTTTATTTTTTTAATTAGTTTGATGAGCTTACTACAAAGTAAACATAGTGATATGTCACAATGAAGATGTGCCAAGTTCGTCTGACAAACTGGGTAAATTTCCAGTATATTACATTAAATCATAATGTAGTATGATTTTATTATGTTCTAATCGTGCAAACACAAAAATAATGTAGAGGAAAAGGCAGAAAAAAAAAAAACAGATTGGTGTTGGAGAAACTATGACAAACAGAAAAATAGAATGAGATCATATCACTTCGGACTAATTTGGAACAATAAAGGTTTGTCATTGCAAAATTAATAATGAGATTTCCTAATGTTTTGTTGCTTCCACTTCTTGACTTTGCAAATTTAGTAAGATTTTTTCAGCCTTGATATTCTAGAAAATAAGTTGTACAACAGACGGGGGAAAAAAAAAAGTATGTTTTCCTGTAAAATGGATAATAAGACCAGTGAGTTAGTGTTAACAAAGTGTGAAGTATGTCAATAACATCCAAAAGCATCATCATTAGCTGTACTTTCTCTTTACTAGGACCAAAGGATTGTTCTAAACTCTGATGACAGATAACAAGTAGGGTCTAAATGGCAATCCAGTACCACCACTAAGCCCTAAATGTCCTCACAGGTCCTTAGGGGAAATGGAATTTAAGAGGTGTGAGCAAGGAGGTATCTACACACACTATGGGTGTGCCACCTATCTCAGTGAAGTCCGTTTACACCTTTGCATATACTGCCTTACGGTTCCCAAAACCCAAAATGCAGGACACAGGACCTGTGACCCTTTTTGGAAGATGGAGTACAAGATACGATAGAACTTCTCAGAGGGCATCAATGAAGCACGGCTGGCGGAGTCAGCTCGTTGCTCAATGCTGTCAGCAAGGCCAAAAGCCACCCAGCAGTGAGGGCACGATTCAGCTGGTCAGTGACAAGCGCCTGCTGAGGTGCACCCCACTGGACTTCCAGCTACTGCTACACAGGTCTCCCAGAGATCCTGTTTGGTAATGGCCAGCCCTCTGAGAGATCTCAGTTACCTGGAGCACCTCGAACAGCACCAGACAGCTACACTTCAGGAAATGCATCAAGTTCTAAATATCAAAAAACAACAGGGTGACAATTCCCAGTCACCAGAAGATTCCTCTCCATAGAGCCAACAGGCTTAGTAGCTAAACTTTCCATCTTCGTACCATTCCGGCAAAGTGAGGCACAGCAGGGCCAAGCAGCTTGCCTATCCTCTCTCTTCTCTTTCCCAATAAATTCTTCATGTAAGCTGTTTTGTTTTATATGAAGCCAACATATAGTTCAACTCAAATCATGTTTCCAAGCTTTTAAAAATTCAGCTGTGATCAGCTATGGATTCAGTTAAATCTTTTTCCTAATCCCAGTGTTCCACATGATATACCTTCATCACTTAGCTTGCTCCCCCATTTCCCACATACTAACACCTATATTTAATCTCATCTTAACTACTTGCATTAAAAGTAAACCCTAAAGCCACATACAGTTCCTTTCCAGATGCTGCTGTTGAATTATTTCCCTGTGGGTTTCACCTAACATTCCACCAATGTCCTCTGGCGCTTCAGTCCACATCTCATGCATTCAAAGCCTTTAAACTTTTTTTTCCAAGAAACTCATAAACTAACACCTTTATTCCCATACAAAACNGAAAAAAAAAAAAAAAAAAAAAAAAACAGCCAAACAAAGAAGAAACGTCTACCCAGCAGCACAGTTTTTTACCAGCACATTGTTTAGCAGTTTTTGTATGTAACAAATCATTTGTCTTAAGAGCTGTTGAGAGAAACTCTTGTAAGTAGGTTTAATCCAAACAACAAATTCAAATGGAATACAACAATTGGAGTAAGTTTCATTCGTTTACATCAAACCATAAAACAAATTTATGTTTAACAAGTAAATTATCTAAAAATACAGGTACAGCAATGTTCTGACAGAAAGGATAACTTGCTCTATCACCTGCAGCTTCTTTTTCACATTAAAATTTTGTTCCAAACAACGGTCAAATCTTCACTGCCAACTGTAATGGCTAACCCAGAGAGAGTCTGAAAGGTGATCACCTCCAACTTGAACACCCTATGCTTATAAAGCAACCTTAAAACCATCCCGTTTTCCTAAAATGCATATCACACATTTATCAGTTGTTTGTCTCCTCTGGAGTGAGAGATTGATTAAAAGGCCAGAAGGTCAGAAAAATGAAGTCCATACCTGATTCATAATCTCCTAATTAATAAACTCTTTACTCACTACATCTTACGGCCCTACCAATACATTATAATGCTGATCAACCCTTTTATCTCTACTCCACCACTCAGTTTTAAAGTGTGCGCACTGTTTTGACATTTCTGCCCCATGAGGTCTATGCAAGTGTTAACCACTAATACAGCAGCAATAAAATATTTCCCTTTTGCTGAAAAGCTAAAATGCAGAATGAGCTTTACTGGTATTTAGCGCAGTTTGAAAGCCTGAATATGATCCTGGAGCTACAGGCCTCATATCCCATGCCCTTATCTCAGCCATTCCACATCAGCCAATTAAGCAACTTCTCTGAGAGCTTCAGTATCCTGCCGAGTTCTTCCATGTGACAGAAGATGGATGTGTTAGATAGCCAAATGGAACCTCTCCCTACAAATTAGTGCCTGACAGCTTTTCCTTCCCACCCTTAAAATCAATACATTTCTGTTCCAGGATTTTCAGATGATCAGTTAACTGACGAGCCTTTGCTCACAGACCACAGAGTGTATGGTCCTTGATGGCACCGTGAGCGTCCCACGGGCACCATGCATTACCATGTGCACTGGCACACTTCTTGGCACACAGCCCCCAGCAAGTTTGCAATACCACAAACCATCTTTAACACACATTTTCTTTTTCATACTTCACGTATCTTTTAAAACATACATTTGGGGGAAAAGAAGAATGTTAAAGAAAATAGTTCATCTTTGTTAAATGAATGAGGGAGCTGAACAACAGAAGAGAGTTCAGCACAGCCTGAAGTATTAAATAACGACTTTTCTGAAGTCCCCCCCAGTTTCCTTTAACATAACTCCTTCCACATTTGACACATCAAAGGATTTCAGTAACCTTCAATTTCTAAAATTTCAGGGAATCATCACCCTGGCTAAATACCTTAAATATTTATGCTGTGAAAGAGCAGAGGGTGACAAGAACTCATTTCAGCTCATCTCTGGCCCGTACCTACACTGCATCAGTTTCTCATCACATTATATTCACATGGAAACTGAAATTCAAACACACACTTTCATATATAAGTGAATCTTTTGTCCTAGATGCTGTAAGAACTGGAGCTACCTTTTTCCTCTGAAATAACAATAAAAAAAGCACTAGAACTGAGAGCAAATAAATGTAACTTCATTCCACGTACCCAGCATTCTACCTTCAAGCCAAGACTAAGTGAGAACAAACGAACTGGTGATCCAGGCCACCACAGAGGCTGCTGTTACCTCTGCTAGTCCCCTCATCAAACGTGTCAAAGATACAAAATCTGATTAATTAGGAACAGGAAATATTTTGCTTTATGGAAACTTCTATGTCTGACCAACTGATGAGCCTTATTCATGTAGTCTGATAAGGCAGGTTGTGAGATTTCCTTACTCAAACCGGAACAACCGCAAAGCGAGACAATCCACAACTTGCAAACTGAACCGCTATTAAGATTAAAACCTGAGCTAATGAAAAAATCCCATTTATTTCAGGAGGAATTAAATTTGCATCTAGTTATCCTAGACTAGTCACTTATCTTCGCCCCCAGCCAAGGCGACGAGAAAATGAATGAAGAATGATCTCAAGATGTATGACTTTCAGAACAATGCTTTGACACATGGGGTGTCTGAAATTAATCTCTCTCCTTGAGCTGGCAAGAGAGGAAATGAACATCCCTGTGCCCATATGTAGTCTTTGAAGGAGGTGGAGGTGGGACAAGTCAAAAACAGGATCTCACCAAAAAACAGATGTTGGGTCTGAGTAGAAATTTCCTGTGTATTTTTTTAATTCCCAAATTTGCAGAGCAAGTTCTGTAAAATCCTTTACAACTTTTCCAGCTGCATTATGAAGTACTAAACCCACATCATACTCCCAATATAGCATAAATCTGTATCAACTAAAAAGTTTCTGTTATCTTTCCACTATTCACAATCCAATAGCATATAAAAAAAAAAAAAAGGCAGTGATCAGCGACTTCACTTGTGTCGAGCCTACACTTTATTATCCAACTTTTAGCTTCTAACATCCTGTTTGGCACCTTTAGCAAACTGACTACTTTGCCTTTTCAGACTTTTCACTTTTCAACACTTTATCTACCAATGCTCTTGAGCTGTTATATCACAGCATGAAGAATATCTGGCCACAAAAATGAGATGAGTCTACTGAATTGATCTTCTAAAGGGGAAATCCCTCTCCACTTCAAAGGAAATTCTGGAAAGAGTTTGGCACTGAACTTTCTCCACTGCTAAATCCAGCGGGAGTGTTTTTTGGGCTTTATTTACTACCTTCAGTGTCAGCATGTGTCAAATGCCATTTATCATCCCCAAAGTCACCAAGAAACGATACAGCATGCTGATACGACCTTAGTAGTTAATAATTTAACTCTAAATTGTTCTTCATTGTTAGCAATCTTTCCCACTATTTATATTTATTGTTTGAGTAACACTGTATGCTTCATGTCTTATCAACACTAAGTAAATAAATAATGCTTGGGAATGAGTGGAAATCTGCAACAAAACAGAAGAGTCTCATTCATGGGATGCATTCTGTATTGACAAGGCCTCTACATGTAGAGGAATATGCAGGGCTGGAAATCAGGAATTGCAAGTACAGTTAGTTACAGTTCTTTAAAGTATATGAAAGACAATGTTAAGTCTGAACACCTTGTAAGCTCTGACTGAAAACACAGAATGAGGTAAGGATGGTGGGTAAAGCACAAAGAGAGCAAGAGAAAAAAAAAGGATGCAAGACCAGAGCTTTATTTTTTTACTCATTCCAGCTCTGCCTGCAGTGGATACAGGCAGTTCTCTCCAGAGCAAATAAATCCTAACACCCTATAATATACCACACCTTTCAGTACACCTAGCCAGCGGCCTATTAAAACACAGCTGTCCAAGAGAGATGCTTATTACTCAGCTATGTTAAGCCTCTACCTCTTACAGAGTAGAGTAGGATGCGCTGATTTAAAGAGGCAAAAGACGAATATTCACAATGGAGCAGACATTCTGTCCCTATCTAATCCTATTTTTAACCACGTACTGTAAGCCATGTGATATAATCAAAACCTGAATATAGAATTGCCTCTGTTTAAAGAATCACTTACAGGTTTATTCCTATAGTCCTAATTCTTTAAGCTTTAAACTGTCCTAGGAATCTACTCCTGCTACTATGGACACCACATCTTGTAACTATTTCTAAACCTAAATTACGTAAGTTATCTATCTCTGCCATTTCGATTAGAAAGCTATTGCAGAATGTCACCACTTAGAATCATGGAACCATTAAGGTTGGAAGAGACCTCTAAGATCATCTAGTCCAACCACCAACCCATCCCCATCATGTCCACTAAACCACGTCCCCAAGTGCCACATCTAGGTGTTTCTTGAGCACCTCCTACTCCATATCCAACATGTAGAGTATATGTTTGCATGTGTGTGGCAACATACTCCCCTACATTAAGCAGCTCTTTCCTCTTCTTCTCTCCCTGCCTGCCCATCCCCCAGGTCTTAACATCAGATATCAAACAAAACAAAGTCATTTTACATTTCATCTCCATTTTCCTGACCATTCCATTGATGGAAGAGCTAAACTGTTTCAGCTGAAATTCAGTTTCTTTAACATAACTAATCAAAACTGAACAATCCTCAGAGTCTTTTGCAATGGCACTGTTTCCCTGTTTGATTGGGAATACCTTATTGGACACATTGTAGGATTTGATCTCATTTTTTAATAGTTGTACTGCATTAGCAGCTCACTGTCCTCCCATGATTTGTTACTATTCCAAGGTTCTTCTCTTCTTCAGTGACTTCTAACTGATCATCTCACCGTTTATACTTTAAAGCAGAAGTTTGGGTTATTTGTCTCAGAGTACCTAATCATTTTGTAGCCCTAATTTCATCCGTTTTTCACTTTACTTCTTCAGCCATCCAGTTCTTCCCTGTTATGTCTCTAGCATATTCCTAAAGCATTAAAATTCTATTTAAACCTACATAAAAATAAAACATATCTGTCAGAGCACCTCTCCTTCCTGCCTTAAGGTTTCCACTGAGGCAGAGAGCAGCCATCAGCAGCAGATGAACATCCAGCCTTCCTCCCTGCTGCTCAGGTCAAGCTTTTTACACAAAACAGAACACAAAACACATTACAAATGCCATTCAAGTGCCATGAGTCACTGCCAGTAGCAATCTTCATCATTGCAGGTATCTCCCTAATACTGCAACAAAATCCACTGACACCTTGTGATGGTGTGCTCCCCCCTGCCCCCAGCCTCCTCCTTCCACCTGGCTGCTATGCCCAAATCCTTGCTAAGGACTGATAACACTGTCCTGCTAAATGCTATGACTACGAGCCAATCATCTTACCCCACAAACAGTGAGCAGCCTGAGAGCCCCTTGAGCTCCAATTCTCAGGACAAGGCTGCATGTGACCTCCCCAGTTCCTTCTAGATATTGAGAAGCTTGAGTGACTGTTGTCTTGGGGTGGCTTATGTGGAGTAATTATTGGAAATACATGATTGGGACATTCCCCTCCTAAAAGAACAAAAGCATTAAAGAAACCTCCAGGGTGGAGCACAGCAAATATGCAAGGCCATGATAGTTCCCTCAACAATGCAACTGTCATTCCCGGGTATCAGCTTCACCACGGGAGCTTGGTGTGACTGGTTCCGGAGATACTGCAGGGAGGATGGGGCAAAGGAAGCTTTGTAGACAGGCCCTGTGATAACCCTGTTAAGAAGGGAACTTTCTGGTACTATGGGATCAAGCAGCTCCCCCAAGTTTGCAGCTTTTCAAATTTCTGTTGCACCAATCGCAACAAAGACATGTATGACTAGAGTCACTCAAACTCCACATGAAACAGTATAAAATGGCTCAAGAAAGGAGGAGTTTGGGGGGAAGATACCATCGCAGACAAGTCAGGAGAACACCACTGGCTTCCAGGACCAGTTGACGGGCTGAGCCTCTCTTCCCCGCACCACAGGGACGCCTATTGGGTGAGATTCCCATGCTCAGTTGCACTGAGTACTTTCCCAGGAAACTTAGAAATCTCTACAGAGAGAGATTTTCCTGTTTTAAGGCGTTTTGTGGTTGGTTTGTATCTCTAACATTACTGCTATTCACACCTGCTTTGCAGACAGTGTTTTATCACTGGCAATTCAAAAGAGCCTGTTTTCTGTTGCTCCAGTAAAGAGTACCATTCTGTAAGCTAGCCATTAGTTCTCATTGGGCGTGACCAAAGGAGTGGTCGCAGGAGTCCATTCAAACGCCACCAGGCCTGCAGTACTGCAGTGGGTATTGGCCCTTTTAACACAACACATCCCCCATCCCCTAGGCCATTTTTGCAGTTCTGATCTAAACCTATGTTCAACAAGCTCTGATGTAGCAGCTGATCAACAGTGCTCCTGAAGCCTCTGTATATGTGAACTAAGGCATATGCATTGCTTCAGAGTGTTCTCAATGTTAACAGCTATCGCCCCTATTAGTAAAACTCGTAGCGCTAGTGACTAGTCACTCTAGTAGCCAGTGATTCAGATACACCTCCAGGTAGTTTAAACTGGACCATTTATGTATTAGTCAGAAGAGTACGTGACCAAATTTATACACATTTGTTTTTTATTTTGTGCTTAGAGAAAAACTCCTGAAAATTTTCAGCAAGAAAATCAACTCTGTATTTTCATTAAAGCATAAACTTCTTCCTAAGAAATTCTTCTTACATCCTCCCCTTCTCTTGTTTCATTTCTTGGTGTACTCACATAATTATGATTAAAAATCTGTCTCCCATACACTACTCTTTACAGCCATCAATTAAGCTACTATCGTTTCTGTGTCATTTAAAGAGGAACATATTTTTTCTTGAACAGGATTGCTACAGAATGCACTCAAGCATAAGGAAAACTTTTACACATTGTTTGAGCATCCATATGAGAAAAATGGAAATTTGAACAGATTCCTACAAGGTGAAGAAAATTATTGAAGTCATCTAATAAAAATCACAGGGAGGTAATGCAGAAGCAAATGTTTGAACATTACCGGTAGCTCACTTGGTGGGCTCAAGTAGGGTGTGGAGCTTACAGTCACATTAATGCACACACAGAGGCTAAGGAGCTAATTCTCATGTTTGGTACTGTTCACTTGAAGAAGACATTTTCCTGTATCTTTGGAGGAAGAAAAATGGTAATGAGAATGAAAGAAAGCCCAGCCTCTGAAGCGCACTGCAAAAATGGAACAGAAGTTACAGGCATCCATTAAAATAAACATTTTTTTTTTCTTGATCTATGATCTTCTGGGAAGATATTACTGCTTGTCTTTTACTTCAAAGCCTCCCTTTTTACAACAGCCCTGAAACTTTCATATATTTTGTCTGATAGGGGATGGAGACTGATGTAATCCAGTGGCAAACAAAGATATTTTGAAGGATTTTTTTTTAAATGCTCTCATCTTTTGGAAGAAAATGATGCACCAAAATGTAGCAAGGACACATGTAGAATATCATTGTGCTATGCTTCATGCCTAACACATAAAAAAAGTTTTTAATTATGTTTTGTTTTTAGAATAAGGAAATATTTTTCCACCTATGCAGAAACAGTAGGAAGAACTATGTCTAGAGTCTTCATCCAAATTCACTGCTAGACAGACACTTTGCTCATGGAACTGGAATAGCTGGAAGTTGTACGGAGCTTACCTACACAAAGCTCTGCACTCACAGCAGTACTTTTTATGGTTTGGCAAAGCTAGAAGCTGCATCTCCTATAAGCATTGCTTTGAGCATTCTACGTAAGTAGCTTCTGAGATGCCAAGCTCAGATCATCTGAAATAAAATTGCAATGCAGTACTGCCAGATTTCAAGCCACTTAGAAGACTGTATTTTGCATCATCTCCCCACCTCTGCAGTTACACTGCTATCTAGTATCTTCACTTCACTTCCAGATGGTGGAGGAAAATAGCTGTGCCCCTGGTATATCTGAAGGGTGTGGAAAACAAAAGAAGCAATGAACAACAAATACATTTTTTAAGATGTGATCTTTAAAGTAATTTTTTTCTAGGTTTGGCTCATGTTTTTCAATACTTGGAGCACTTATTAATTACCGGACTTTGACACAGAATTAATGACCATTCAGACACAATATGCTTTAATAACACGTGGGTTGCTATAGTAAAGACAATGTCATGCTCAAAATTTCCTACTCTGAGTACTTCAAATTGACATCTTCCTCCAATGCCCTTCCAGATTCATCCTGTCTCTGCCTAAATGTCACAGCAGCTTTCCACTTCCTTCACTTCACAGAATGGCTTGGGTTGGAAGGGACCCTAAAGCCCACCCAAGTGTCAATCCCCTGCCGTGGGCTGGTTGCCACCCACTGGATCAGGCTGCCCAGGGCCCACCCAGCCTGGCCTTGAGCACCTCCAGGGATGGTGCACCCACAGCTTCTCTGGGCAGCCTGTGCCAGTGCCTCACCACCTGCTGAGTAAAGAGTTTCCTCCTAGTATCTAACCTAAATCTACCCTTCCTTCAGTTTAAAGCCATTACCGCTTCTCTTAGCGCCACACACCCTTGTAAGAAGTCTCCCTGTAGCTTTCCTGGTCTTCTCCAGTCTGAACAATCCCAGCTCCTGAACAAACCTTCCTTCATAGGAGAGGTGCCCCAGGCTCTGAGCATCTTCATGGCCTCCTCTGGACCCACTCCAACAGCTCCACGTCTTTTTTAACACTGCCACATCCCTGCCCACAGCCCCACCAACAAGATGACCACCTGCGCGCTGTAAAACCTGCCGTGTTCTGCCACACCGACCGGGAAAGGCCCAGCACCGAGGGCGGCCATTTAAACCCTTGATGCACGCCGCCGGGAGGCCGGGCCGGCCGCCAGCAGGGAGCAGCTGGGCCGCAGGTGAGCGGCGCGGGG
>VXAV01002080.1:364053-374391 GCA_013399715.1 Alectura lathami | reverse complement strand
ATAAGAACTCGGGCTCTAGGCATTAAATGTTGGAGATGGACTGTGTTAGAATAAAAAAGGTTTGTACGAAGCCTCAGGGACATTTCTTTTCTTTAGAGTGCTTAAAATACATGATCTTGCATTAAAAATATAGCAACAACCATCTCCTGAATACATTTGTACGTGTATAAGAGGATATGTTTTGATATTATTTAATGTTTTGATTTTTTTAACTTTATGTTAATTCTAAATTTGCTAGCATTACAAAGTCTTTGTATCCTGAATAAAATTTCCAAGTGGTCTTTGAAGATTTGTATTGCATTCTGAAGTTACTGATACGTACTCAGTCCAATTAACTTCATTTTAAATAGCTTTCTCTCCAATTAAATGATAATGGCAGAAAAGACAGAAATAATGCATCTTGTATAGAAATTTTCTGTTCCTTAAAGCAAAATTTTGTATGGTAAAGGGCATGCTTGCCCAGATAGACTCCTCATGTTTAATATGGCAGTTTGGTATTTTTCAATTTACTTCACATCATTTTAACTAAACAATGTGTACTTAAAAATGCATATTCACAATAACTGAATGCAGTTGTTAAACTATCAACACAGCAGAAACTTTTGGACAAAATACTACTAAATAATGAAAAATAAATTGAAATAGTGTGTAATGGGGAAGAAAAAGGAATATCATATGTACCATAAGACAAAGTAATCTGAGATCATCAAGTAAATGCGTGCATCATTTATTTACTCCGTTTCTGTTTGTATTTAACTTCAGAGTCAAACTGCAGTTTTCAGCTGTGTTGTGTGATCTAAAATCCTCTTCAGTAGCATGCATAAGTTAGGACAAAGGATTGTATTTTTTGGCTTCAGTAGCAAAGACTGAATCGAGCAAATGAATAACTCTAGAGGAAAGGATCACAGGAAGTACTGGAATGGGATTTACATTCAGAGATTCCCTTTTCAGTATACTGGTAGCAACCGCACATTAAAACACTTGGAAAAACTGCTGAGTTTTTTTAGATCTACTTTTTCACTTCATCACTAATGTAAGATGTGATCACACGTAAAAATTCATGTGCTATATTTCATATTACTGTTGCAATAATAAACACTTTCTTGAGTCCAAACCACCTGAAACAAAAACATATCTGCAAGCTTCATCTAGGAAAAAAAAATAATAATAATAATAAAAAAAAGAAAACAGTATATTTAAATGAAAATATTAATGCCAGGTTGTGAAAGAGAACCATATTCTTTTTCGTAATAAGAATGTCATTCACAGGATCAACTATTCCGCTCTACCCTTAATGATTTCTTTCCCCTAAGTAAGGACAATCTGCCTCCAAAGCAGATATGTGTATGCTAGTTGCAAGCAGGGATTTGTTTCACGTAGAAGATGTGTGGGTTTGTAAGGTCTGTGTGTCAGCTGATACATTTATGCGGCAACACAAGAATTAGCTTCCTGAAGAAAATCAGCAATTTTCTAATCTTTCTGATTGCAAGGAATGGCTTTAAAATGTGACAGACTGCTCCTAGTACACCAGTGTATTGTGGCTGGAATGGCATTAATTTTCTTCGTAGTAGCTCATATGCTGCTGTGTTTTGGGTCTGTGAGATCTGTGACAAAATCAGTGTTGATAACACACCTGTGTTTTATCTATTCCTGAACAGCATATGGCATCATGCTCAGTAATAAAAACTGGGTAAAAGAAGGAAGAGTGGGATGTTTGGAGTGACAGCGTTTGTCTTCCCACATAACTGTTAAGCGTGATGAGCCCTGCTTTCCTGGAAATGGCTGAACACCTGCCTGCCAAAGGGAAGCAGCTAATGGATTCCTTGCTTTAATTTGCTTGCGTGTGTAGCTTTGCTTTTACCTATTAAACTGATTTTATCTCAACCCCCAGTTTTTCTCCCTTTTTCCCTTGCGATTCTCTCTCCCATCCCACAGAGGGTGAGTCAGTGAGAGACTGTGTGGCGCTGAGCTGCCTATCGGATTTAACAGATACGGCAGTCTATCTGCATGAGACTGCAGAGAATTAAAATAGGAATGGACAGTATTAGTCAAAGCTCCTAAATGAGGCATTCAGACTAGGCACTGCAGCATTTATGAGCCTTTAGAGAGATACAGAGTGCCTATAGCTGCACATTTCTGCAGAGTCAGTGCAGAGAGCTAGGTGTCCGCGTCACTCGCAGGGAGTTATTTGGAGCAGCCTAGCTCTAGGCTTGCTTCTGCACAGCAGTGAAGGAAACTTAGGTGTCTCTTGTAGCAGTGCTGTATGCCCACATGGTGAACAGGTAGCCACTAAGGTTTGACCAGTAGGAAACCTCAAGCATGGAAGAACAGCCATGAAGTTCCTGGCTCAGGATTTGAAAGCCTTGAGAATATTGAACCCACACTTCCCATTTCCTAGGAGAGAATCCTAACTGCCAAACCAAATGTTGACACTGGATCACTGTACAGACAGGAATTTGAGTAATAAGGAATTAAAAACAATGCACAGAGTATTTCTGTAAGTTCTGTGGTGATACATTAGTGTTACACTTCTTTGTTTTGACCTTTAAATACTGCTGGTCCTAGTGCAGAGAGAGAAGCTTAAAGATCTATAGCTTCCCTGGAGAAGAACAGGTAAATAGACTTTTAGACTTAAAGCTATTCTTTATTGGTTTTGTAAAAAGCTTTTTCGTCTCTTGCCCATACAGAACTTCCATTGAAATTTTTGAGGTGTTTCATACTGTGTTAAGGAACGTGATTTGACCCAATGCCTTGATTATTACAAATCAGATTTGTAATTCAGAGCTCAACGAGAGAGCTATCAAAAATGTGCAGTACTGCAGTGTTAATGGGGGAGCTTTGGGTTCTTATGCCCCTCTCTCTGTGGGCCTTTTGAGGGACAAGAAGGAAGGTGACCATGGAGCACCAGAAGACCTAACAGACAGCAGAGGCAGCCTTGTAGCCACAGAGGCAGGAGCACTGCTCCAGTGCATGACAGCCAGGAAGGGAAGGTTTAACTTGCTTTTGCAGTTGGTCCCAGAGGGACTTCTGGAAGCGCCAAAGAAGCTCTTCCAGCCTCATTAGCATCCATTTCCTGCTGTCGGCCACAGTGTTGTCACCACACATGTTCTCGAGACAATGAACATTGTTCCCATTGTAAACACAGCGGTGTTACCCATGGTAGATCTGTGCCTGAAGTAGCGACCGCTGTATTTAAGTTGCCAAAGCTTTTCCATTACCAAAGTATGTCCCGGTACTTCTGAAAGGACAGGCATCTCTGTGTCTTGCAGCAAGACTTTGGAGCTTAGCAGTAGGACAGCCTAGAGTCAGGAACATGCCCTTTGTTGTCCTGGTGAATATTGATTTAATTTCCAAACTGTTGAGAAATGTAATTTTTTGGCTATGCTTTACTTCTTTATGTTTGCTAGGGGCTAACAGTTAAGCAGTTTAATATTCTGTTTGAACAGATTTTGCTCTTGCACATTGCTCCGACATGGGAAACAATGCTGAACCTACATCTGGAGCCCACACAACACAATTCCTGCCATTGTTCCACAACAAACAAACTCTCAAAGAGTGAAACTAAGTAAGACAATAAAGACGATTTCTGGAATAAACTTGAAACTTCATCCTTTAGGGCTTCAGACAATCTCTAAGTATTAGGGTTTAGGATGAGACCTCCTTAACAGAGAAATAATCCAACATCTGCCTACTGTAAGGGTTTTTGCACCTTCCCCTAAAACATCTGGTGCTGGCTGCCATCGCAGACAGGATGCTGTGCTTCATGGATTAAATGTCTGATTCTCATTTTTTTTTATAGTAAGGACAGAAAGGTCACAGAATACTAATTCACAGAACACTAGCTCTAGAGGTATTCTGTTGTACCTATGGACTCTTTTCCTTTTACTAAAACAATGATTTCCAGCAAGAGATCATTCTGCTACCACATAAGATGTTAATTATGAACATATGAAAATACAACAATACTTGCATGCTTCTCTTGAGCTTGGCTGTGTCCAGGCATAAAAAATAAAATAATAAAATTAGAAAAAAAAAAAAAAAACACATGGCCCCTATCCCAATTTATCAAAATGCCAAAAGAGAGAGCAGAAATATGGGAAGGGAAAGGTAATCAGAAAATAATCATCTTTAAAAGCCTTTCATTGACAAAAAATTATACAAAAACAATTATTTAACTACAAACATCTAGGAACAACTGGAAGCAAAGTATAGAATCTCTTGCTGCGTTTTGTATAGCTATGCATGACTAAATTTTATGAATGAGCACATTAGCTAGGAAGGGGCAGATGCATTGCTGAAAAGCTTTTACGAAACCCAAGAAATAATGTTTGCTGTGGTTAGATCTCTGGGCAAATCATTCCTATGGCATTTAAACAGTGATGTGCTAGGAAAATCAGCTGGGCCCTTCTTAAATGGAAGGAGAGGAGCTTCGTAAGGTAAAAGCAAAAAAAAAAAAAAAAAAAAAAACTTGAAGTGATGAAAGATAAAGAAGCAATTGGTATTAATCCTCTAGTCTCCCCAGACAGATTTGGGATCTTCCTGCAGATTCATAAATGGCCTGTAAAGCATGGTAATTACTGTATTATATTCAAAATGTGGGTAATCTGGAATGTACTGCCCTTAATTATTATGCAGTTGGTTCTATATACAGACATGGAATAGAATAGAATCATAGAATCCTAGAATGGTTTGTGTTGGAAGGGACCTCAATGACCATCTAGTTCCAACCCCCTGCCATGGGCAGGCACACCTCCCACCAGACCAGGTTGCTCAGAGCCCCATCCAGCCTGGCCTTGAACACTGCCAGGGAGGGGGCGTCCACAGCCTCTCTGGGCAGCCTGTGCCAGTGTCTCACCACCCTCACAGGAAAGAATTTCTTCCTTACATCTAGCCTAAATCTCCCCTCTTCCAGTTTGTGGCCATTACCCCTTGTCCTGTCGCTACATGCCCTTCAATTTATTAAGGCATTAAAGGAATATTAAATTCTTACTGTCAGTTGGCCTTATCGCTTTTTACAAATAACATTGATGATCTGTGCTTTCCATGAGACAAAGCAAGAGTGAATGCAGACAACAATCAGTGAGGTGGACATCATCAAAAAAAGTCGCCTATTATTTTCATCCTGGGCTGCATCAAGAGGGGGGTGGCCAGCAAGGAGAGGGAGGTGATCGTCCCCCTCTACTCTGCCCTTGTAAGGCCTCACCTGGAGTGCTGTGTCCAGGCCTGGGACCCCCAGTACAGAAGGGATGTGGAGCTGTTGGAGCGGGTCCAGAGGAGGGCCACCAAAATGATGAGAGGGCTGGAGCACCTCTCCTGTGAGGAAAGGTTGAGGGAGTTGGGATTGTTTAGCTTGGAGAAGAGAAGGCTCCAGGGAGACCTCATTGCGGCCTTCCAATACTTGAAAGGAGCTTACAGGCAGGAGGGGGACCGACTTTTTGCACGGGTGGATAATGGTAGGACAAGGGGGAATGGGCTAAAACTGAAAGAGGGGAGGTTTAGGTTGGACATCAGGAAGAAATTCTTCCCTGAGAGAGTGGTGAGGTGCTGGCACAGGCTGCCCAGAGAAGCTGTGGCTGCCCCATCCCTGGCTGTGTTCAAGGCCAGGCTGGATGTGTTCCTGGGCAGTTTGATCTAGTGAGCTAGCGGCTGGCAGCCCTGTCCACGGCAGGGGGGTTGGAACTAGATGATCTCTGAGGTCCCTTCCAACCCAAGCCATTCTATGATTCTATGATTCTATGATTTACATATTATATATGCATTTCTAAGAAAAATGGAAACTTAGGAAAGAAGGTGCTTGCAAAGTATCTTTATGAAAAACATTAATATATCTTACTTTAAAAGATTATGTAGCTAATCTAAGAGAAAAATGAGAGAGGGATGTAATTGAAAACATATTTTCTAAGGAATTATATCTGAAAACAGTGATTCAGCTTTTAAAAACAAACTGCAAATTATATTCCCATCCCATTAAGAAAGCAAATGATTCCTTTGATTCTTAACACGTCATCATGACAAATCAGAAAAGTATGACTTTAACCAAGGTTAAAATTGAGTATGTCACATTTTTCTCTTATAGCATAAAAACAAGAATGAATTTCATGGCAGGTGGAATATTTCAAACTGATATTTTTATTTCAGTGTGTACTTAGGAAATTCTTAACTGGTAGGAATTGTTATCTTTGCATAAGATATCATGATATCTAAGTGCTTAGCAGAATTCTAAGGACTAGTGACAACATGCATAAAAAATAGCTAAAAACAAAAGGCTAAAAAATGTAAAAAGTGTTTGTCCAGTTGAATTAGACAGTTTTCCTTAGAAGCAGATATAATTTTTGCTCACTACCTGATTTTTTTTATAATAACTAATGGACTGCAGACCCTGAAACAGATTACTTATCAATTAGGCCTTAGACCTGATGTATCTTAGTCTGTACATAAAGAAGTATCTTAACACATACCTCTGCTGTACATAAAACACATCATGTGTACCAGTACAGAGTGCTGTGGTTTTGATAAGAATATCAATAAGATTGGAATTTTAAAGGACAACTTGATTGCTCCCTTTTATAGTGCCATAGGTAAGCCCCTCCATCTCTGCCACCACAAAAGATAAGGCTGGATATGATGGCTGAAATGACAGTAAGCATGTCAACCTGACCAATGCTTGCTGAGTTGTGATTTCACAGTAGGTGATGTCACCTAGCAACAGCCAGCAAGGGCGTGAGGGATGATGTCAGAAAACAATAAAGTGGATGGATATGAGGCTATGATGAAATCAGCTTTCTCCTAAAGGACTGCCCAGCAGTAACTACATAAAGAGTATCTAGGCAACAAGGGAACACTGACTTCATACAAGATGTGACCCAAGACTTTGATA
Source organism: Alectura lathami (assembly GCA_013399715.1). Classification (NCBI taxonomy): domain Eukaryota; kingdom Metazoa; phylum Chordata; class Aves; order Galliformes; family Megapodiidae; genus Alectura; species Alectura lathami. Next base: position 367,514 of record VXAV01002080.1, on the reverse strand, counting down.
GCAGTTCATCTTTTATGGGGCACCGTGGGATAAGTAAGCAAAACATCTTCTTGCTAGCATACCTAGTGTAGCTCTGCAGAAGGAAGAGAGCTAGCTAGCAGCTGGTCACTGGCTGGGCTCTCCTCCTTAGCCGTTACTGGTACACTGGTCTGTACAGAGGTATACCATCAAAGTCTGTTGTCACGAATTGTGCTGCCAAAACACAATTTCGGTGCAGAAGGAGTCTTCTTGGCCTCAAAAGAAGAATTAGGATTTTCCCCGTGAGACAAAAAGCACTTTATTTTCCTCACACAGTGAGAAATCCTGAAATCCCATGTAATGACATAGTATTTGGCCTTTGTGCAGGTGTTGCGTGTAGGATATGGAGGAAGACAAGTGGCCAGATGTTCATTTCTGATCGTAACCTGGCCCACCCCTACATGTCCCCGCTGGTAAATCTATCCGTAATGGATGCGAAGCTCACCTTTCTATGATGCCCACTACATTATCGCTCATACTTCATCACTTGTCTTAAAAACAGTAATAGCATTAAGCAAACAAACTGCCTAAATGAAACTTCTGCCACAAAAGGCTCAAATGTGTCTTACAATAGTATCAGTGAACTCCCCCCACATCTACCATGGGATTTCAAACTACTGCCTATTACTGCAGTGTATGAGTGCTTAGAATCAGTAAGAAAAGAAATGCCCTCCCTTTGGACCAGAATTTATTTTTGAAATGCAAGATTTTAGTCATTATTTTTCATTTATATCGATATATTCTCAAATGCTATTAGCACTGCTGTGGCTGTGATGGTCTAAGGATATGCTCAACAAGTCTGTAGGCAGAGGCTATATCTTTAGAGAGATTAATCAGTGTATTTAGGAAGAAAAAAAAATGCAGATGATCCTTTGGGCACATTAATCCCTCATAAATGCTTCAACTTTTTTTCTACAGGGACAAAGGAAGATGACTTGTTGAGAGATTTGGTGTTTTTATGAGCTAAGACAAATCAGGGTTATGAATATTGTTCTACAACAGTAAAGTTTCTGCAGAGAAGGATTTTGTTAGTGGAATGAAAAGTGTAATGTTAGGAAAAGAAAAGGAAATCTGTTTTGTCTAGTCTTACCAGATTATTTGGTAAGACAAACACAAAACTTGTGGAATATGATCCTCTAGATTTCCATGTGTTCCTGTTAATTTAATGCCTTGTATGTACTTTTACAGCTGGGTTCATGAGCCTAAGCTGTTAAATTTAATTTCTAGCAAGTTAAATATCTTATGCTGTAGTTTTATTATTCATATTTCTGAACGTTAAGCAATAAGACATTGCCTGTAGGGATGTGTTAAACCAACACATGACTAATCTGCCCCATGAGAGCATGAGTAAAGGAGGGGCCATGTGTCCACAGCTGATCCCCAATGACTTTTTCTCATTATTTTTGCAGACAAAATAGTATCATTTTAAAATTAGTGCAATAATAGGGAATAATGCTTGGTGACTAACCTGAAGAATTGTTTAAAAAAATTAATAAAGCAAAACAAGACTAAAAGATAAAGTGGGCTGGAACGAGTCTTCTTGGTATCATTCTTCACATCTGATAGACTCACCTGCTGTGAAAGGAGATAAAGGACATTTCCCACTGAGTTGTAAACTTTTTAGACCGTACTCCGCAAGTCGCTGAATGCGGAAATTAGTCTGAGGCAGGCCTTGCTCGCCAACAGAATCTATTTAAAATTACTGTGGAATTTTGCAGACACATACTGTTTTGGATACCTGTATTAATCTTAATAATGGAGTATATTTTCTCAAGTAGAGGACCACTCTTTCTTTAAAGCAAGGATTCTCTCTTACACTTTAACTCCACTTACGTATTCCTCATCAAAATACCTTTTACGCATATTTTCCACGTGAAAATTGTCAGGCAAACTACAGTTACGCTATCTGATGTACTATCTATGCTCCAAATTACAACTGCTTTCAATTTGATCCACATCTATAAGGCAAAGGCTCCTTAGGCATTGAACCTCCCTCTGTTCAGGTGAGTCCTTCGGAGAGTTGCCACACAGGTTTGAGGGATTTCAGCACATTTGGCAGCCTTCACCCAGGAGAGGCTCCGGGCAGTGATAACTGTGGTGTGGCAGATCAGAAACAAAGTGCAACGGGGTGGCTGCTTAGCACATGTCTGCTATGTATTTACTTTTACTAAGGTACAGTGGTTCTGCAGTGTTGTAAACTGGCCTCTTATGGTGAAGCAAAAGCGACTAATCTGAAAACAGCAAACTACCACCGCATATGAACAGCATAAAATTGATACCAAGTCTGAAAAGTGCATGTTTAATGTTAGCTTAATGAAATGCAACTGTGCTGCTTCAGGACTCTGTTTTGTGACGTGCTGAGCACTCCTAACTTAAGACACATAATATTTTTTAATGTGGACCTGTACAGGGCAAAAAGAAAGGCATTTCATTGTCAGCAGGTCTGATTACTCAAAATAACAGTGCTTGAGTGAACATTCCAATATCCTATACGCCAGCTTTATATAAAAGCTATTGAAACCAAAAAGCCCAGAGTTAAAAACCCTCCACACCTCCAATGTCTGAGAACATTGTTGCTGCCATTCCATTCTATAGAACAATGCTATGTTAGCTGAAAATGCATTAGATGCATTGTTTAACATAAATTTAGAAACCTAAACAAATGCAGCAGGTCCTACGTATTATGGATACACATTATTCCAATTGGATTTCATAAGCATATGACTTGGAAGAAGATGTTTAAAGTATGCTAAAATGGAAGAAATCATTCCTTCTCTGTATGTGTGAAAATGTGCTAGATTACTATTTCCAATAATACATTTTCAAAGTAGAAAATGTGCATAAACACACATGCACACACAGAGGTGTACCTTTTATTATTAATTCTGAGACATGAACTTGCGTAGCATTCATGTATATTTCTACCAGCATTTAAATATTGACATACCTACATCTACAATATCTAAATAACACACACAAGAGTATTTGTTTACTGATGAAGGGAATATTGGTCAGCCAGAAAACCCTCCTTTTTAAATATTTGCAAAGAACTGTCTCCCATATGGCTTCTTCCCAATTAGTTCATCTAGGGAATGATTCAGGTTCATAACATGGATGCCTGATATATTCAGGCACTTTAGTGAATGAGATGTTTGTATGAGGCTAATGGATATGGAGTGTGAGGTATGAGACGTGGCTTGCACAGGCTTGGCAGATGGATGGGACTGAGACCCATGCCCATCTAGAATGGCTGTCTCCTGTAATTTCCTAACAAGTAGCACTGNAGCGTCCATATATATCACCCCATCTTACTTGCTCAGATGTATTCTTTACATCACGCAGCAAGGTGAAGCAGCTTTTCTGTCTGTTGTCTCATGTTGTCCACATGACAGTGAGGAATGTGAAAAAGATAAGCTCATAGTTTTGTTAGCATTCTAGGAATC
>VXAV01002080.1:333537-359079 GCA_013399715.1 Alectura lathami | reverse complement strand
AAACCCAGGCAACTACATACCTTCTGTTTAGCCAGTGGCAGTGGTCCAGGTCCTGCCTGAGCATGTCACTGCATACAAGCTAGCAGTGTAGTCTTACCTAGCTATGACTGTAGTCTTCCCTGGGATGATGCCAATACACAGGCCAGGACTCAGGACTTGCTGACTTTCTTAATCACAGTTGCTGATTAGAAAACATTTAATCAGTCTATGAAAAACTTTTGATAGCCAGAAGACACTGGCAGCTCCTATGCCCTGAAACCTCTGAAGTTTAGAAACAATTAGACCATTTCAGCCAAAGGATGAGCCTAAAACTGTTTCTCGTAAGTGCTGGGGGCACTTCATCTTCTGAAATCCAAAATAAAATCTCTACTGTCTCTAAGCATGAAGACTGTGTTGTCTGTGAATATGCTGAGAAATAAAATTTGAGACACATAAGCAGCTTTGAAATCATAATCTTAAATACATAGGAATTTTATGTACCACCATTGCTACGAGTTAGCTGAGTAAAGAGTTAGAAAATCTGTGCTTTAGATTTAGGCTTCTAAAGAGAATTTTTGGTATATAAATTCTGCTTTAATCTCAGTTATCCTAGCTCTTAAATAGCTAATTTGGCACAAATATAGTTATCCAGTTATAGCAAAATGTTGATTTAAAATATTCAACATTTTAGCAATCCTAAAGGAGGTGGTTAAACATGAGGTTAAAACTGAATTATTGCACATATTGTATATAAATCTGTGGTGCATTAATATTTTATTTTTCTGTCTTGTACCTTAAATCATCATGCTGCATAATGAAAAAGATATCAAACATAAAAGCAAGCATATTTTTCAGCAGTCTGCTATATAAGTTAAAGTAATTGTTAGCTTTTGCTTCCAGAGCATAAGTAAATGAATGTATCTTTTATCACATCATGATGGGATGCATTTTTGTCTGCTAAATGCATTATTTAATACCAAAGTGTAAAACTACAAGGAAATGTTAGTGGGGCTTCCTGGGATGAAGTCAACTCATTGCTGCAAAAATAAATATAGATCACAAATACAAAAGGATCTGGAAAACAACTATGACTATTTTTAGCTAATGGCATCTTTCTGCTCCTTGAGTGCTGATACCTGCAAGCTGGAATGAACTCACAATGAATCTTATTCAGCAAGTATAATCTCAGGAGAGGACAATATATGGAAATATGAATCTGAATTTCTTCTTTTGTCTTTTAATATCACCTACTGGAAAATATTATGATTCTTTTTTTTCTTTTGACGCCATTTTTCTTGCCTTTAAAATATAATTCTTCGGAAGGCCACACCTTATAAAACATACAGTCTAACAGCTGGATTTGTGTTCCTGAATAGACTACTAAAGGGATCCTCAGTGTTCAGACAACCAGTACACACAGTTAGTAAATTAGTTTGATTTTATGTATTTACACTAAAAATGTTCTATGCTCAAGTGAAAAGACAAAGATACTGCTCACAGCCTGAACTGTACTGTACTCAGACTCAGATGATGAGCAGTACCTCTCAGAAAGGGAAAAATAGGTCTGTTAGCACTCACAGGCAAGAATGGATTAATTTTTATCTTAATCCAGTTTATATAAAAGCGTTTCCTCCTCTTTGATGTGGTATATACTAAGTGAAAACATCATACTCTACCCATCAAAATCATGCAAGTGGTCATTCTTTCTTTTGCACTGATGTTACAAAAGGAGATAGCCTGCATGGCTGGAAGGTATCCATGATATTAAACAGTTCATGGGGCTGTGAAGTGCTGAGAGCAATCATGCAGAGCAACAGGCCACAGGAATGCAAATCATCCACAAAGCCAAAAGTGGAGCTAGCAGGTGGCCTCTCCTATTCATCTGATGTCAACACACTGTTGAGATCAAGCCCTTTTAACATCTGGGTAGGCCCACTATTGCTTTTAATTAAATATAATACAGCCTTTCAATGTTCTCGCATACAAGAAAACCACACAGTAAAAAGCATATCTTCTGCACACTGAGGGTCACTATAGTTATATAAATAAATAGTACCATTTAACTTAGATTGTAAGGTAGTTTAAATTTCATATACTTTCCATATACTGTGCAGTGCTTGACAGTCAGAGCCTCTCTGACATTTCAGTGACTGACCATATTTCCATGGAAAATGTTCCAGCTCCTTCAGAGGATTTAGAAGGGGAAAAAAGCCTTATAATTAACTTTTTCTACCTTTGAAACATTTCCACTGTAAAAGGTTTTGAACAGAAACATTTGTTCTCAAAATTAGTTTACAGAGAGAATTTAACTGTGTTAACGTATAAGGCATGGAAACTGTCATAATATCTAATTAAATTATTACTGACGTTCCAATCAGTAGCAAAAAAACATCTGTAACTGTAATTCTACTACAGAGAAAGCATAATTAAATCTATTCAGTAATGGGTAACAAGCTATTGCAGAAGCATACTGTGAGGCTTTAGAAAGCTGGAATACTTCAAATATCTTTTTCAAGTATATTAAACCTTTTATTTTAAGTGGGAACATGAATATATACATTCTTCTGAAGACCTTTTATTAGTATTTAATTTCAATGCATTTATGATTACATTAGTTCTTCTGTTTGAAAGACTGGAAAAAATAACTGCCAACATACAGAGCCCAGGACAGAGAAGCACATAAATGTATTTTCAGTCTATCTCTGTGGAGAGCAAAAGGTAATGGCATGCTTCATTTTAATTTCACGAGATAAGTAAAATAAAGCACACACTGGAGTGCTTTCTCAAACAGAACCATTTTCCAGAATTGGAGCCAGAAAGACATGACAATGCTGAGATACATTGTAAAAGTATTCAGAAAGTGGACGGCTCAGGAGGAAAGCAATGGGATGTGAAGCATTTAAACTGAGGTCGCAAGGTCACCCATTGGTAATGGACTGGGAGTTTTAATGTAAATGATGGCTGTGCAGTAGCTCTCCTTAAAGAGAGATAGATGTCCAGAGCCTAATGGGCAGATGCAGTCAGCCCACAGTTAAATCACAGTTGCCTTTTTTTTCTTTCCCCAGTCAGAAAAGACTGCATCCGCCTGGCATCTCATTCTGTGATACCTTTTCAAGTCCGCACGGAGGCACACTGTAAGAACAATGTTTGGAAAGCAGCCTTACCTGAATTTGTCTATTCTGTAATTATACATGTAATCTGGCTATTTGCTCTCCCTCCTCCAGATTCGAAATTATAACTAAAAAAGTGTAAGAGCAAACAAAACCAGCAATGTGTCAGATTTCCACATCAGCCACTCAGAAGTGAATACGTCAAAGGTTGAATTATAAGCAGTAGTTATTTTTGTTCTTCCTTGAACATGCCATCCATCCACAAATTCTGTTTCATTAATTCAGATGCTCAAAAGCATATATCACAAATAAACAATGTCTATTTTACATTAATTATTCTGATATAAAAACCCATATGTCTACTAGCAGTCACAGCATATCCAAGAAAACAGTACCTCAGTAGCAGTTTCGGAGTGAATGTCAGGTTTCAGCTGCATAGTTTCTGCTGATTTGCAGGGGGTTGTGTGCCTAAAAGCCCTATTAAACGTTTCCAAAATTTATGGCTATGTAACTTTTCCCAGTGTTAAGCTGGTCTAACTGTAGGCAAAAATATGTGGTACAAATACGTGGCAGTCGTTGTGCAGATAAGAAGTTTATTGGTCTGCTAGAAGAAAGGAAGTTTAGAGAGCATTGCTCTCCTGAGGTCATTGGCGAAACTTCCACTGACTGCACTGCAGCAGAACTAGGCCTTGGAGGGAAGAGATTTTCTTCCTCTTCTATGTAAATTCTACCATTTATTTGGTTTGAGTTTGGGGTGGTTGCCCAAGAGAAGAGAGAAACTGAATCCTTACTGCTGGCAAGCACTGCAATCATTCTGTAAAGCTTCAGGACTACAGTCATTCCGTCAAGCAGAGATTTGTCTGTTCAGCTCATGGCTGTTGAAAAAGAAATATATCATCATCATGCAGATTAATCTATTCTGATTACCTGACAGCCATTATTAGGCAATCAGAGCCAACAGATATACAAACTGCATAGTTAAGAAACAACTATAAGTGGTTACACAAATCAGACACCTAGTGTCTGTGTAGTGAAGAATTTTGATATTGTGTAAATGGGAAAAAGACACTGTACCATTTAATTTCAGGAACTATATACAATCTCTACACTTGCCCATGCTAACAACATCTGTTTCATATATTATTAAATGTTTCTTTTCAGACGTAAGGGAATTTGTGTGTATACTTAATGAGGCATCTTATCAGACATATCTTTTTGCCACATTTTTTGTACCTGAACATACTTTCCTTAGTTTATAGTCTCTGGTAAAGAATATAGAAACACCATCTAAAGTGATCACATGGAAATAACTGACTTATAAGTACTGCTTTCCAAAATATTGAAATCTCGGAATGACAGTAGGAGTTCCAAAAGTTCCAGACTTATTTTAGTTCTTGAACCCATTTGGCAACTGAAAACCTATTCTGAATTTTTCTATTATGCCTTGTAATTAGGTGCAGTGTTTTTGAAAATAAATCACTATAATCATTTTCAAAGACTTTAGGAATTCATTTTAAAACCCAACTAAAATACCTCTCCTACCAATCTATATCTTAAACATCCTACAGTCACAATAAAATAATTGATATTTTGGAAGCCATGTCCTGAGTGCAGATACTCCACATCCACTTCATAATAAGGTTCAGCTCTTTTCCTGGAAACATTGACGTTTCTTCAGTTCTTCAGTGAAACATGCAGCATTCCAGACTTATTTTATTGAAAACTCTACACTTTTCTTTTATTCATTTAATTGTGGAAGTAATGTTTTCGAGGTGTTATCTCTGTTAAGTACTTCATGACCTATTGTACATCTGTCAAATCTATTTTTGAAAACATGATACTCTTTGGGGGAATTCTGAGGCACTCGTACAGATTTCTGCAGGATTAAGTGCTGTAATGAAAATGCTGCCCAAGTGTATTTTATACTACAGTAAGTACTTATTTCAGGATTCAATTATACCTACAGGAATATATTCTGTGTCTGATTATCTGAGAATGCCAAAGATACACAGTGTTCTGGCAGAATGACTTCAGCTCTGCTAACTAGGTTAATGCTTTTGAAAAAGAGATTGGGTGAAAATGTCACATGCAGGCTGAACTTCCTCCTATGGTCTACCAAACAAGGGTATTTACTTCATGGAAGTGAGAACAGAAAGGCTGCTCATTTTGTTCCCTTTCACATATGCTCTTCTTAGCTTTTCTACTACAGCTACATCATTGGAAATGTAGCTGTTAGACCTTTTTAAAATTATGTCTAAAGGAAAAAAAGGAAAAGGAGAACTGTGGTCTGGACTAAATAAGAGCTAGGCCAAGATCCTCCTGCAGTAGAAACAATAAACATGCAAAAAAAAAAAAAAAAAGTTAGGCAGAAGGATGAGTTACCAAAATATTTCATTCTGACTGTATTTGGGGAAATAATCTTAAATTCTTACTCTGTGTTTGATTAACACCAATTAAGAAAAAATAAATAATATTTCTGTTTGGATTGCTTGCTATCCTCATCATTCACTCATGTGAAAATCAATGACACTTTCTTGCACTTATAGTTCCAGTGATGTCTTGATGTGCTTTCGATAGCTGGTTTTAATTTTACTGGTTCATCAGGCTACTTGAAGATATCTCACTCAAACAAATTCAATTTTACTAGCAGTTTCAACTGAAGTGTGTTGTTTAGATGTTGGCTCTTTGAGCCATTTATTGCTATACATCTTTTTTTTTTTTTTTAATGATCTCATTTACTATCTCTCATGTTTAATGATTATTAAAATATGATTTTGTGAAATAATTTTTATTATTATTATTTTTTTACCAGGTATGTCTTAGGCACATAAAGGATATGAAATATACAAAATCATTGGAACTGGTGATGTAATTACTGTTAAATATTAGTACAATTTTAGTTAGAATTTTGTACCTTTTAATCCCTTAGTAGCTTTAGTATACATCACTTATAGTATACATCACCTTCTTTTCATCTTTATTAAAAGCAAGCTAACACATTCCTTTTCCCAAATCTCCTATCTTTCTGACCTCTTGATACAGTGAAACTTTTTAAACTTTAAAAAGTTTTATGTTTTATATGACTGTTCCCACATAGAATGTTCCCTGCCTTATCTTAACAAAGCATTTAGAAAACTATACATAGCAGATATCTGAAAAGAGCTTACAGACATGTTTAGAAGCATTAGTCTGTGATGTTCTGTAACACGAGGGTAAGGATTTTAGAGGGATTAGATCAATGTTGTTCATAATAGCAGGTATGTTTCTAGGAACATGGGAGTTTCAGTTGATCTGAAATACAGCAAACTTCAATCAAAGTGCAGGCTGTTTATAACTTTTCTGAACTAATTGTATGTCTCAGATAATATGAATAAAGGAGGATGTCAGCAACAGGACAGATGAAGTTCTTAGTCCTTACAGAGCAAAGAGACAAATTTTCAGTGAAGCTTGTTCTCCAAAAGATTGTAGTTATGGGGCATATCTAAACCTATGCATTGTCTTCACGTTTTCAATTTTCAGGTCTCATTTTACTCTAGAAACGCCAACTTACAAGGTGATTAATAAAACTGAGATCACATGGATTTAAACATTCTATTCCAGGTATTACAGTTAACAACCACTCTGTTGATTTCTCCAACACCTCATTGCCAACGGAAAGCCAATGGTTACGTCAGACAAGTAGTTAAAGAAACCTTTCACATATATTCAGGATACCAAAATATCAAGTGTAAAAGAAATTACTTTGAAAAACAATATAGCCATGGCTAAGTGCAGACAGGGGTGAGTTGTCCCTGTGCACCCAGCAGGTTATGCAGTTCAAACGCCACTATAGGTTAATGCGCGAGCCTTACTCTCTTGTTCAGGCACATTCTGAGAGGAGCACGGTGTGGCATATCTACATCTGACTTGCTGTGCCAGTATTATGAAATTAAATTCATAACACTGAGTCAAGAATCTGCATTCCCTATGCAATAAATTGAGGAAGTTAGCTGCCTTAGGAGGGTATGGATAACACCAACCTATTTGAGTGCTCCGGATGCAGCCAAAAGAGAGCGTTCAGACTTCTGACCCTTCCATACACTTCAGCTGCTCTGTCAGATGGAAATAGATGCTGAAACTACTGTCAGTACCTAAAATATCGCATTTGCTCTTTGGTTGGCCTGTTCTTCAGGTAAGAAGTGACGGACAGCAGCACCATCTCCATTCACACAATACTGTACTGCCTTTGGTGTGTGGCCCAGAAATGAAAGACAAGGTCCCACTCAAGTGATTTGAATCCTTATCTTTCTTCTTCTATTTATTGATAGTCCCAGTGAAGGTGCATCGCTGAGTTGCCAGAAACACAAATTGTGGTATCGAAAGGACCTCTGGCTGTTAGAGCCCTCTGTGTATAAGATCGTTCATATTTTTGCATCTATATGCATTGCAATCAGTAAAGAGAATATAGACATAATCTCACCAGCAACAACTGAAATGAACAGTTTATTATAAGATTATGCTGAACAATTTGGCTAGAGAATCTTACTTAAATCAATGTTCTTATGCTAATTATGTCTTCCATCTGACTATGCAGTGCACTTGGGCCCCAATGGAATGCACCCACGGGTGCTGAAGGAGCTGGCAGAATTGATAGCTAAACCACTCGCTATCATCTTTGAAAGGTCTTAGAGAACAGGAGAGGTAACTGAAGACTGGAGGACAGCCAGTGTCACTTCAATCTTCAAAAAGGGCAAGGAGGAGGATCCAAGCAACTACAGGCCAGTCAGCCTCACCTCTATCCCTGGAAAGGTGATAGAGCAACATCTCCAAGCAATTGGAAGAAATGTAGGTTATCAGGAGGAGTCAGCATGGGTTCACTAGGAGGGAATCATGCTTGATCGACCTGATAGCCTTCTACGAAGCCATCTCTAGATGGGTAGGTGAGGGAAGAGCAGTGGATGTTGTCTACCTTGACTTCAGCAAGCCTTTTGATACTGTTTCTCACACCATCCTCATAGCAAAGCTCAGAAGGTATGGGACAGCTGAGTGCACAGTGAGGTGGACTGAGAACTGGCTGACTGGCAGAGCCCAGAGGGCTGCGATTGCTGGCATGGAATCTAGCCGGAGGCCTGTCACTAGCGCTGTTTCTTGGGGGTCAGTGCTGGATCCAGTCTTGTTCAACATCTTCATCAATGACCTCAGTGTAGGGGTAGAGTCCACACTCGGCAAGTTCGCTGATGATACAGCGCTGGAAGGAGTGGCTGAAATCCTGGAAGGCTGTGCTGCCATTCAGCGAGACCTGGACAGGCTGGAGAGCTGGGCAGAGAGGAACCTGATGAGGTTCAACAAGTCCAAGTGCAGAGTCCTGCACCTGGGGAGGAACTACTGCATGCACCAGTACAGGCTAGGGGCTGACCTGCTGGGAAGGAGCACCTGGGTGACCTCGTGGACAACAAGGTGGCCATGAGCCAGCAGTGTGCCCCTGTGGCCAAGAAAGCGAAGAGGATCCTGGGGTGCATTAAAAAGAGCATGGCCAGCAGATCGAGGGAGGTGATCCTCCCCCTCTACTCTGCCCTGGTGTGGCCACATCTGAAATACTGTGTGCAGTCCTGGGCTTCTTAGTACAAGACAGACAGGGATCTTCTAGAGAGTCCAGTGCGGGGCCAAAAAGATTATCAGGGGCCTGGAGCATCTCCTGTATGAGGAAAGGCTGAGAGACCTGGGATTCTTCAGCCTGGAGAAGAGGATCTTATCAATGCTTATAAATACCTAAAGTGAGGGAGCCAAATGGATGGGGTCAGGCTCTTTTCAGTGGTACCCAGTGACTGAACAAGGGGCAATGGGCAAAAACTGGAACACAGGAGGTTCCATACAAATTTAAGGAAAAACATCTTCACTGTGAGGGTGTCAGAGCATTGGAATAGGCTGCTCAGAGAGGCTGTGGAGTCTCCTTCTCTGGAGGTATGCAAAACCTGCCTGGATGCCTTCCTGTGCAACCTACTCTAGGGAACCTGCTTTGCAGGAGGGTTGGACCAGATGATCTCCTGAGGTCCCTTCCAACCTCTACAATTCTGTGATTCTGTGAACTGCCATCATTTTCATTTCATGAAGATCTGTTCTGTAACACAGACTACAGGAATCTCTGAGTTAATTCTATCAACATGACTGAAACCAGAAAATGTGAGATCATGTCAGACGAAGTTCCAGTAATTTTCAGATTATTAATACATTTTGGTTTGTGACTGTCTATGCTAATTCTACAGCAAACAGTTTTGTTTAATTAAAGTTCTGTAAAGATTCAAATAAAAAATGAATAACTATATCAATTTGTAATACATAAAAATAAAAATACAGTTTTTTACAGTTCAGAAATTAATCTGGCAATAAAGAATTATTTTTTGGCCAATGAATTGAGCATTTGGCTTCACAATCTTCTTAACAGTTCTCTCTTCCAGGCTCCTACGAAGTCTTGAAAATATGCAGAATGATATATTGTGTTCTGTTTAATTACTGAGCATGTGAATAAGATGCAAGTTTTTAGATGGGAAAAGTGCTCTGAAGTAGATTTTTATGGTCTACACTTCCTTAGACATGTCTAAGGAAACACAGACGAGCACAACATTAAATATTCTTTTCATGAAAGACTATTATAATCAAGCTGATATTCTTCTCATTTATGTAAGCATGTTCTTTTTTTTTTTTCTTTTTTTTTTTCTTTTTTTTTCTTCTTTTTTTCCCCCCTGTTTTGGAATCTTAACTAACGTAACCCATCTGTGACAGCTGCTGTTGATAAAAGCTCTCTAAAAGCTGCTCTGCTTGAAAACAACAGGAATTGTCTTTTTTTCTTTCACAGCTCTAAAAATTATTAGAAACAATTATTAGAAACAATAGTCTTCCATTACTTTGTATTATGCAATTTTTTTCTTGTATGCAATTGCATTTATTTATAATTATGATTGAAGGACTTAATTTTTTTTATTAAATAAAGGATACTTACATAAAGAAAATGTCACAAAGCAGGAAAATACCTAAGTGATTAAGTTCATTACTCATTAATAACATTCTAGAGAGACAGAAGGATCAAACTGAGGATTCTTTTAGCAGTTGATTGGGAAATAATATTAGGTATATACTAGAGAAGTAGTAAAAAGTACCAGCTCAAGAAAATTTTGTAAAGCAGACACAGTAATAAATGGTTATATACTAGGAAACAGAGAATGATGTAGATTGTGATTAAGGCTTGTAAAAAAAATCTGGTTGTATTTTATACTGATACAAACTATGTAGGATTTTTTATATTTCTGTATTATATAATTACACTTTAATATAAAAGCTAACATAATGAAATGTCTGTAATTCTGCAATTTTGTAAGTTCTGAATATCTGAATGTGTGATTGGATTATAATTCTTTTATGTGTGAAGAAGGTCTGGGGTTTTACATTTAAAGGAAATTGGAAGAAAAAAAAAAAAAAAAAAAAAAAAAAGAACAGAAACTGCCCTTTGATCTCCTAATACACCAGACAAAAATTCTTCCACTTGAACAAATGAAGTAACTGGATAACACACTTAGAGTGGTCTTCTTCTTTGTTCATTATCACTAGGAAGGGTAGGCCACATTTTTAGCGTCTGCTGATAGCAGCATGATAGCAGGGGAGGAATGCAGGGCTATGACTGCCAAAGCCTTTGGTAAGATTTTTTCTGCCTGCTGTGATGGACCCCACCAGTCCTTCTAAGGTGCCTCTTTACCAGCCTGACTGAATACATGGTTGCTGAACATCTGAGTTTCGTTATAAATACCCTGACTGTTTAACTCTGTACAGAATCTTTGCCCTGGAGGAGTATGAGTACCCTGGCCATCTGCTGTTCTGGTCAGAGCAGTAGCTCTGATTGGGTCACTGAACGATGAGAAATATCAAAGAAATGGCTTAAAATAATTTCCCATCCCTAACTTTTCTCTCCACTGCCACAGCACTAGTGCTTTTCCCTCTACTGCCACAGCACTGCTAGAGGGCTGGCGCACAGCAGGGACCATCCCTAACCAGCAGTACAGTTCATAAACAGAGCCCGTCCATTGCTCAGGCAGCAGAGAACAGTTAAATCAAATGCTTGACTTGTAGGGTAGGTGTCAGCCTTGGACGTGAGAGTTTTCACAGCACTGCAGTCAGGAGCCTGGTCAAGCAAGAGATGCTGGTGTGCAGCCTACAGCCGGTTCATGCTCTTTCATGTGGCTGCAACAACAGCAAATGAAGTTGCAATTACAGGGCAGATTACAATTTCTGAGGTGGTGACTTAACTCTCAGCCAGACTTGGACACATTATCATTGTTATATTATTATTAGCCCCCTCCACTAGAGGCCACCAATATGCCATCTGAGCTGGCAGTCATCCCAGCTAGTTTGAAGGCATGAGCAATTTTCAAAGAAAAACTCACCAAAGAGATATCATTTTTTTGTAATGTGGGAAAAAAAAAGCACTTCTTGTAAATCTTGGTATTGGTGTCCCTAACTTTCAGGGGACCACTGAAGAGGTTTGCCTGGAAGCTCCAAATAAAGAAGCACATGCCCCAAACAGTCCTGTGGGTCTAAGGTGGACTATTGGCTTGGGCCACTTCAGATCAGATGGTTACACTTCAGCACTGAAAATGAGATTTTATAGTCAGAAATGTCACGCAACTTTAAATAAGCAGAGTCTGTAATAAATAAGCCCTGCCTGTAATAAAAAGTTGCACATACACATACACACACAGACATGCACTTCCTCAAAAGCCTCATCTGTGCTTGCTTGTCTCCTGGACAGACAGCAGAGCTGGCCAGACAGATGGGCGGAGTGCAGAGCAAGCATGAGCTGTCTGGAGTCAGCCAGAAATGAGGCTCCCACCACTGCAGACGCTGCTTTTGGGTCACAGTCATGCAGCACGTGTGAGTGATAAACTTGTGAGTTATGAGTCATTAGAGCTACTTACAGGTCATACGTACGCAGACGTGACCGGAGGGCAGCAGCACAGGCTGGAAGCCCAGTCTGCTGCTGATGATATGGCAGGTGGCACTCTTCCTTTCCCGTCAGCACTGAATGAATTCCACTTTAATGTTTCCTGACAGAATGCATAGCTGTCAAACAGGAAAAGATCCTCCCTAAGATATAAGTCAAGAGGCACACAGAGTGTTTCACTGCACCCCTTGACATCGTTCCCATTAGGCTAGCTGCCATGAAGAGTGGATAGAAATGTGGACAGTGCTTGTTAGAAGGGTGGGTGGCCTATTTAATGCCTGTAGTAGTGTGTGGTTATGAATGTACCCTCTCAAAACAGAGGAAAACCACCAAAACTGCATGTTGAGGGAGTTTAGGGGAGCTCCCATAGACTGGCATCTTCAAGGAATGCTTTATAATAAACACAGGGCCCTAAGAAACAAACCAAATAATAATATATTATTAAAATTAAAAACATATTATTAGAAGAAGGGCTTTATGACAGTGTTTGGACCATTTTTCAGGTTTCTTGGCTGACACTTTCCTCCCTGCTGTTCCAGACTTTCCCACAAGCATTGTCACAGCTATAGGCTTCAGCAGCCCTTCATCTGCTCTTGACATTCTTACAACTTTTTTCCCCATTAGAAACTGCACACAGAGCTCTTTAGTGGTGCCACTTTTGTTTTCTTTTAATAAAAAAAAAAAGTAAGTTAAACTGGGCGAGCTCCTTTCTTGAAATGAATGAGGAGTGACAGCAACAAACACTGGCACAGAAAAATAAAAGACCGTGAATATTTTTTTTACTTCTATTTTGCAGATTTTTTTTTTTCTGGCTTCCACTTATATTGCTTATTGGTTTTCTCTTCTTACATTGTCGGACTCACCTTCTCCCCAAGCTGGTTTTCAATAGTATCACTGATAGCCATGTGATGGAAGTCCACTATGAAAAAGAGAGAGAATAAATTCTGGCCTAGAAAACAATGGCTTTCTGCTTAGTGGGGGACTAAGGAGTGGATAAGTACTTGTTTGGCTGTCTGAGAACTGTGTAAATTCTATATGCAAGAAGGAATAATCTGTTTACTAGCACTTACATTTGACTAGACCACAATTGCTCTCCAAATGTTAATAAGCTAAGCAATAAATATGATGGTGACACTACTTTAATCTTGATCTTATAAGTCATAAATAGTGCAGGAGACTGTTCTAGCTCTTTGGCACATTGATAAATGGAGAAAAAAAGAAAAGAGTTGTCCTGTTGTAAGAATTAGGACCACTGCAATTGATACTACATTTTGATATCAATGGGCAGAGATGAAAATAGAAGTATTTGCACATAGTGTACCCTAATTACAAAACAATATGTCTCTTTTTGCTTTCATTCTTTATTTTCTATGGTTCATGACACATTTAATTTTTTCCCTATCTGTAAAAGAAACTGTAAAGAGGCATTGTCCACTGGTCTCCTGAAACCATTTAAAACAGCAGAAAACATCTAAACAATACTCAGGAGATTGTTCTCATGAGGGTGACAACTGTTTCAGGACTTACCTTTCCAAAAAAGAATGAAGATGTTATATTCGCAGAAAGCATGTCTGAACATTAGATCTAGCCTTGTATGTCTCAATGTATTAACACTGTAGTACAATGAAAAGTGCTAGAAGAATATCATGACAACAGTTTACAGTGGTAAGATCTTTTCCCCAAAACAGTTCAGTTTCAGACATCCTAAAACTACACATAAATTCTGCTGAATTCATACAGTACTTTCATTTGTATTTCTTAATGTTAAATTTTACATAAAACTTCTGGTGTGAACATTTTTCCTGTGTTCTTTTCAACCCATACCTCAAGGGGTTAAAGTACTAATCCAGATGGTAGCTAATTAATTGTCTGGGCTGAAGAATTTTAACCCTTATCTTTAAGAAGAGGGTTAAAAGTTACAAAGCCTTCTAGGACAGACTTAGCTTCTTCAGTTGAAGGTATTCTATTTTATGTAAACATGTTCCTACTAGATCAGGAACCAAAACACAAGCCACTTGGGTGGGTAACTTGCCTACACCAGAATCACTGCTTATCACAGCTTTCCCAGTTAACACTCTCTTAGAGCCATTGTTTTTGCTGGTATTTATATTACATCAGGAATACAAATCAGCCCTCTCTCACGCATTATAGGGCTGGCATCTTAGCCTCCTGCCTTCCCCATACCAGTCCCAAGACTAGTACTGATACTGGCCTGCAGACCTAAAGATGTGGGCTTGGTAGCTCATTTTCTTTGTGCTCACACCTTATCTTCTGATTTGGAAACCAGTGGTCCAAGGGTTACAGCATTCCTCTGATGACCACATTTGAACCTAGCTGGTTCAGGTCTCACATGGAGTAGTAGGAGTCACAATAGTGTTGGATAGTCAGCTGTACCTCGTTTTGAGGTATGCCTCTTCTGTTACTGCTAGGCACCTGGAAGCATGTTCTTCACTGCTTAATCACTGGAAGGTTTTCCTGTTGTTGATTTGTACCTTCCACACTATCATTTCAGCCTACTATTTCGTGACCTTTAATTACTAACATAGGAATCAGATTTTTTTCTTCTTTTTGTTCATTTCATATCCTTCCACCAGGTACACTCCTGTAAGTCTAACACCATTCATTCTTTCTGGATAAACCATGTCCTCGAAGTGTCCTATTACCTCCTCTGCTTTCATTTTTTATTTGAACTATATTTTTTTCCTGAAGTGCAAGGCCCAAAACTGGATGCAGTAAGACTCGATCACAATGGAAGGATTATTTTTCATACCCAAAAGTCTGTCAGTCTCAAGCTAGACAAGTTCTTTCTTGACACTTTAGAAATGTCTGAATACTTCTTGCCCTGCTTTAACTTAAGTCCGGCTTATGGAGGCCTTAGAGCCTTCTCTCCACTCCTGCCACAGCTCTCTGCAAACCATGAGGGGATTAATGATTAATTGGACCCAGATGCTTTGACTTTTTCCCACATCTGATAATTCATTCTGTCACAACAATCATGGAATTAAAGCAAAATATTCATTAAGAAACCAGGTTGTAGTATGGAATCGTCACTAAGAAGCACACAGTCCACAGGTCAGTGATTAACCCAGCCAGCTCTTTATAGACCTCCCCCCAACCCAAACCAAGGCATTGAATTTCTTTGTTAACTCAATGTAATGTATCCAGGAAATCATCACCCAAAAATTTAGCATGTGGGTATTGGATTGTACAAATAATTGCTTTTTCTATATGATTACAGAACCAAAATATACAATACAATTCTGATTTCCGTGCCCACCAATCATAGGAGCATTAATTCATTATTTCTTTAAAATATTAGGGGTTTAAACACGAATTCATGGGGAGAGAAAGAGTGAGAGCAATCTATGACACTGTAGTCTACAGGAAGAGGCTGAAAACACTCCAAGAAAAAAGCAGGCAGAGATTTGAGAAGTCGAGTAGGACATCACATCTCCTAAGGAAATGTTCAAACTACTGCAATGTGTCCTAACTATGGGTGTGTTGACACTGTCAAAACAGGTTTATGAAGGGTATCTTAGATTTTCTGTGAAGCAAGCACTAGGCTTTAAAGCATATGGAAATTTCTAATTTCCAATTTTTTTCACGTGTTGAGAACAGTTAAAATTCAAGTCAAATTTGAAACTGTTTTTGCATGACTTCCAATTACATTTTAGAAAAAAGATAGCAAGGGGTAAAGATAATTGTTACTGGAAGAAAAAAAAATCATCCAGCTTCAGAAGTTACAGAGTGTAAGCAGAGCACACATCTGAGTCCCTTTTCAAAGCAAAACACTGAAAAAAGTCTGTAAATTCATCATGGCAGTATAATAAAAAATTAGACAATATAAATCACTTAAAGCTTCTATAAATAGTAACTTTTATTTAAGCTCACATGCACATGAATTTTTCTGAGTATGGAGTGCGGGAGATTAAAGATGTTCTGTCAAAAAACAGGATTAAAAGATAGAGTTCAAATGTCTATTTAGGGCTGGGAAATATGAGGGATGGTAGTGATTATTTTAGAGCCCCACCAAGCACCTTTGTCCAATTAGTCAAATGCTTTCTTTTTCAGAACAGCTTGCAGGAGTCCAGAGCTGCTGGCTGGCCTATGGAGCAGACATGAGTACTGTTGCTGTAGATCGTTCATCTTTATTGTCTTAAATTTGGTACTGCAGAGTGAGAGACCAGTGCAACCACTTACTCCAAAAAGCAGAATGCAGGTGCAAGAGCTGCATGTGAACAAGTGTCACTTTAGAATTTTGAAAATGTGGCATTTCATTTCACTTCACAGTTTTTCCTTCTCTTACCTAAACACTGAGCTTGATATTCCCCATTCAGACAAAAGTTTGGGTCATACCCCGAGCTGTCCATTTCACTGACTGCCTCAACAATCTCACCCTGCATCTGTATTTTTCTGACATTCCTTACAACTGTACACAGGAGTTTAAATGAAGCAGGCATGTTCTGCAGGGATCTATATAACAGTTGTTTTGGTAAAGGGCTTTTCATAAAGTTGAGCATCTTCAAATCACAAAGGCAAAAACTAGAGAGTGTAAGAAAGCTCCATCTGAAGGTCACTGCTAACTGCAATAGGTTATGATAGGAAAGCCTTAAATCGATACTAAGGCTGAAAAACAACAATGACAAAAATACATGGTTAAATTTTCCCTTAACTTCTCAGCGTGTATGAGACAAATAATCCGATTAAAATGCGGGAAGGCCATTCGCTGACTTTCCCATTGACAGAAGACCATGGTTATTTGTATACCCAAGAATGCTCAGGGGATTCTGGAGTCTTGTTGCTTTTTTTGATTACATCAACTTGAGAGTACAAGGCTCACTGCAGGGGATGTCTCTTTAGCACTAGAATAATTAACACAATGATAGCTGGACTACTAGAGCAGTTAGTATCAACATAATGAGCCAAATCAGTATTTGCTTTAACAAACAAAAGGTTTGGGTCAATACAAAATGTTTAGGTTGGACCTTTTATTTAACCTCTTCTCACTTNGACATTCACTGGTTGTTTCAGTCCTCATGGAATTCCTGTTTTGGATGAGTTTACAGTGTCAAAATGTTTCACCAGATGTAATTAAACACAGTCATCAAGTCACTGCTGGTCATCTTTTTGATAACGTAAACAGATTGAGGATTTCTAGACATATTTTCCAGTTCTCAAGATGTGTTGCAACATCTCCAATATCTCGTCATCCTATGCAAAATGCTAACACCACAGGTCTCTATGGTGTCTCTTAAAATCCTCATGGATGCATTTGGAAGAAAAAAAAAAGCTCCCCAGTGTGTCAGAAGTATAGAATAAGAAAAATATTTGAAAAGAAACACAACGGGAAAATGATACTATGATTACTGTGGAACTACTCTTCCTTATAGGCTGAAGATGAGTATAGGTGGCTACATGAATTATGAAAGCCCAGACAATGAAGAAGCCTCTCTTGTAGAAGCCAAACTTGTACAAGTTAACCATTTTTACAGTATTGTTTTCAGAAAGGTGGTGCCTTTCTAAAAGTCACAGAGTGGAGCTGATGCTGAAGAATGAAGAAGCCGATTTTCCAGCATCCTGATGATGCACATCCCAGGCCTCACTGATGAAGGAAAGGAAAGATACAGAAATGGGAAGCTGCTCATTCTGTCTTTTTGAACAAACATATCTACTCCAATCTCTGTTTCCCTGTGGATTTGGTTCAACACAAAGCATGTGCTGCCTTGAGGGCTCAGTGTACTCTCAGTGGGATTACTTAATGGAAATGAAGGAGATGGCCAGGAAATCACCATGGGATGAAACTACTGAGAGAAGAAGGGGGAAGGGTTTAGTCTTCAGGCACACACTCTTTTGAAAAGCCTGCCATCAATCCCATCTCCTGTGGCTCCTTTGGAGAGCAGCTGTGTAGCAGGCATGAAAGAAAACATGCAGGATACCATGAGAAGCACTCCAGCATCAACGTCTTAACCGTTCTGTGATCTCACTACATCATTCTTGCAGACAATCTCTTCATCTTGCCCTGCCCAGCTAGGTGGCCAAGATCCCTACCACAGTTGGCAACCTTATCTTGTTTTTTTTTTTCCTTTTTTTTTTATTTTTTATTTTTTGGGAGGGGGGCAGTGATGGGGATTCTTTCCGACTGCCTTTCCTTATTTCTACATCTCTTTCTACTTGTCTTCTGCAGTATTCTCTTCTGCTACAAGTTTCCAGAACACCCCATAAAGCACACTGGACAAATCAGTCTGCCTGGGATGCTGGGATGCTCTGGCAGGTCACAGAAAGGCCAGTAGAGAAGAAGAACTGCATATATGTTAAGAATGGAGCACTTCTTCGTAGACCATGACCCCACTCCTGTGTCAAGTGCTGTGGTCAAAGCCAGTTAATTCACACAAATTAATGGCACTCTAGCAGACCATCTACATCAGAAACCTGCACAGGAGCACTTCCATTCCAGGAGGGGAAAAAAAGTCTCAGGAAGGATTAAAAGGAGCATCAAAAAGAGCAGTGGTCACTAGAGTGGAAACCTAACCCTGTTAAAGTCCATTAAGTACAGTGGGGCCAGGATTTCACCCCAGCCTCTTTCTTTTCCTGCTTTAAGTGTGTGATTTGCCAGGGGAAAAGTTCAATTGAAGGCACACAGTTAGACTATACATACAACAAAGAGGCGTGGAGGGGAAAAAAAAGGCAGCACAAAGGATTACTTTAAAGTTAGACCTCAGCTCCTTTAGCTTTAGACAATGAAGGAGAGCACATAGGTTTCAACAGGATAAAAGCAGACTTTATTTTGTAAAGAGATCTCAGGATGAAACAAAGGACTGTAATTGTACCTCCTATCTGCAAATCTGAGGTGCTGAAGGAAGAGAAAGTGGGTGGATGGCTGACAAGAATAGCCTGAAACCATGCTTTGTTAACAGAGTAAAATTAGCTTGCTGAGAACCTTTATTTTCCACATAACTTTTAACGTGAGCATTATTTTACATATCTCCACAGTAGAGAGCCCATTTACAAATTTGCAGCAAGTAACCACTGAACTTGAACTAATTTTCCCTTATGTTTCCTGTTTTGTCTGCTTAATTAATGGCAGTACATTTGAGTTGAGTTGCTCACATCCACAGCTGGAGGTCTGTCTGCATTTCCATCCTGTGCACCTAAGGTGCTTTCACATTGGCCCAATGCTGCTTTGTGAAATATGCTCTAACCTGAACACCACGAGACAGGTCTGTAGGTAAACGCATGGCTATTCTTCAAAAAATCATTGGGGTGGCTCTGTTTGAAATGGGGGCTGAACCAACTGCAGTTAAAGCGGAATGGTTCTCAATTCACGTCCTTTTCGTTTGCTGGTTTGTGAAGCTAGGAAAAGCCAGGCGTGGGACAGAGCAGAGATGCACCCAGCTGCACACGCAGCTGGAGCAGAGAAAGCGATGCCCCTGCTGTCCCCTCCCAGCACTGCCACGTTTGTCATATAGATGGGTAGAAATCTGTAATTTGTGCATAATTTTTTTACAGTTATGCTTTAGCAGACGTATCCTGTACTTGGCATCATAAAACTTGCTTCGAAGTGCAGTTACGTTATTAAATGTCAGTTCATTCTGCGATTTCTATGAGCCATCTGTTGCGGGGCAGGCAGGAATGTACTTTTACTCTTGTGTGTTTGTGTTTGCATGGTGTTTAACACCAAGGAACAGGTGTGGCCTGTCAGTGCTGCCATCCCAGAACACCCTCAGAACTCTCCAGCCTGCTTTAAAAACCTGGCAACTCTGCTTTTTCTGTTCTAGCCTTTTCCATGATCTTGCAAATGCAAGATACAGACTGTCCCCATCACTCCTTTCAAAACCTGATCAGTTTTTGGCTGGAAGTGCCCTCTACAACTCCACAATGCAATTCAGAAATAGAGATTTTCCACTCATTTTTTAGAGCTTTTCTACCTTGCAGAGTGGATTTCATTATGACTTATGTCATGGCAGGTGTTCTTCTCCCTCACCTTCTTAATGCAGGAAGCATATGGGGCATTACCCACAATAGTAACCCCACAGAATGTCTCTACCAGCAAAGATGACAGGAAAGCCAACTGGCCAGACTGGAGTTCCCTTTTGGAAGGGAAATTCCGTGGGAGTTACAGGGTTTGTATAATAATAGCCTTATTCTTGAATATTTTCCTATATGAACTTCATGTTCAGGCTATGGACTTCAGGAAAAGGTTTTTAAAAGTCATAAGAAGGAGCTAATGTTTCTGAATAACAATTGAAAAGCATGTAGATTTAGATTGAATTTCAAATTGTCATGTTTTAGGGATTATACGTTCAGACTCCTGATGTTATCAGACCGTATTTTTCACAGGTTTCATTCCTTTTTTAAGTGTTTAAGTTCATTCACATTTATTTAGCAGATCCATCTTTGGAGGAGGAAATCCCCACATTATTAAATTCAAGGACTTAGAGAAAGGAAGGTAGAAAAATATGTGTAACTTGGAAAAATCTGTTGATTAATACTGACGGGCTCTCTAACCAATTTAAAATTAAGATTAATCTCAATCCATATAATATATGGAAAATCATTTAAAAATTGCAACCTGAGAAACTCTATTTCAGTCTTGAAAAATTCTACGACACCAGAGTGAATGTGTATCTGCACTCGGAATTATAAACATTTAACTCTTATCCTCCAAATAAATTCTTTTTGGAGTGTTCCTAAAGTCTACAGTAACACTTTTTTAATGTTTTGTATCTAGCATCTTTTTGCAGTACAGGAGTTGTGACATACAAAATACAACACAAAACCAATCAAACAAACATTCAGCTACAGAAATGGTACATGTGAGGGGTTTTATAGTACTTCTTCTATTCTTGCAATATTTCCAAATGACTTTGTTTTTGCATCCAGTTTCGCTTTTGACTGTTTAGCACATGAACATTTTTTTCTTATCCTCTTTTATGGCTTCAGCCCAAACTGTGCTGCCCAGTTCAGACTGTAGCGGCGCTCATCCTCATTGTGTGCTCTCAGGCTGGGATGTGTCAGCTGGTCTCCCCTGGAAATGGGACATGCAGAATTTCCACCACTCAACAGAAGTGCTGTTCTAATGCAAATAATGCAGGTAATGACACTGCCTTGCACAGCTTCACAGCTGAAGCTTGGCCCAAATGCATGGATTTTGCAAGATTTCTTTAAACTTTTCAGTAAACCCCATCTAGCTACTCCTGTTCTTGCAAAGGTAGAAGTATTTGCCAAACAATCACTGAGCTAGCATGTGAAGACCAGGATGTGAAACAACAATTAGTGTCCCCTTTTCTCAAGTGAGAGTACAAAATATAAACCATAAAAAATAAGTGGTTGAATAGAAGATAAGTATTGCTATCCACTCAATAGTGGCACCTCTTAACACAGATGGGGGCTTTACAGTCAGAGACTGGGAGCTGGGGCAAATGCACTGCATCGGGGGAGACCGGGCTGCTCACTGCCGATGCCACACTAAGGTGTGACGGGGAAGGTTGAGCAACCAGGCAGCCACCTGCAACAGCACCAATGTTACAAACAATAAACTTGTGCAGGGGCTTACTTACGTAAGGCTGCCTAAAATTCTCTCTAGTGCTAGATCTTGTGCTTTCAATTATGTATAACTTTTCTCCCTTCGTAAGTGCTCATGGTTTCTAAGAAAGATTTAAGTGCTATACTGGAAGAGGGCTCAAAATAATTTTTCTTTTTTTAAAAAAATCTTTGGAAAAGTAACTTAAGCCTTTGTGGACTAATCTGGTCATATGGAGACAGAATCCTTTAAAAATGAGAGGTTAAAGATCCTATGTGTATGGATATAGGAAAAGTGAAAGGAAAGGAAAGGAAAGGAAAGGAANAGAAAAGGAAAAGTGCTGCCAGAGGGAGGAATGAGAAAAGAAAAGAAAGGAAAGGAAAGGAAAGGAAAGGAAAGGAAAGGAAAGGAAAGGAAAGGAAAGGAAAGGAAAGGAAAGGAAAGGAAAGGAAAGGAAAGGAAAGGAAAGGAAAGGAAAAGGAAACCCTATGCTCCTATATACTTCTGTGTTTAACTGCAGAGCTCCAAAATCAGCAAGAATCTGTTAACATTAAAAAGGTCCAAAACTCTCAGTTGTACTGCAGCCCTCACCATCCCCACTGGTAGGCAATGTGAAGGTGCTCAAGGAGCACCCAAAGCAGCTCTCTGCCCCAACCTTCACCCATCTGAAGAGTTCCCAATGACAAGGGTATGAGCTCAGCACAGGAGAGGACCTGATCTATTTCAGTATTTCAGCAAATAGTCATAGCCACAAAAACTGAAGGGTACCGTGGTGCTAAATATTGAGCTTTTTGTTCATTTCTTTTTTTTCCTCAGACTCCTTCATTGTAATAATTCAGCCAAAAGCAATAGCAATTCGCTCACCAAATAATATTTAACATCAAATAACTATGGATGCTGGAGATTAATAACATTTTAGTGAACAGTATAGCTCAGGAAGCAGCATCAACAGTGCACTGTAAGGACCCTTCTTGACAGATTTTGTTCTCACAAGTATATACCTCCATATGAATTATTCTCCCTGCACTGCATTTTAAATTAAAAAACTATAATCCCTCTGACATTCCTGTATCTAATTAACACAAGGCAAAGCAGGATATAAGTTTGCCAGATGAATTCCACCATTTCTAACAGTCATGACCATGAGGAATAAAACACTGATTGTTTATTGAGGCTGGAAACTACTATGATTTCTTAGCTAAACACTACTGCATAGAAACTAATGTTAGGACTCAGAAATGGTGGAGCACGTGCAAGAAAATGCCAACTCACTTTTGATGTAAACTGCTTTGGTAAAGTCCAAAACATACACCAAATTGTAAGCAGCTGTCAAACTGTCACACTCTCAGTCATCTACCAGGGTCCCATCACCACTTGGCAGCCGCCTGTGAATACTGGTGAAATAAATAGGTGATATGTCAGAAGATTCCCTGTAAGCCATCTATTAGAAGTTGGCTTATTTTCTGAAGTGTGAAGTTTTACGTCTCCTGGTGTTCTCATCTGTAAATTTAGGCTGTACAGGTGTAATTCTCAAGGGTTAGAAATGAACTGGTAGATGTCCAGCCTTCCTTGGATCCTGTCTCCATGAGCTCTTGCAGCATTGAGTTCCACCAGCTAACCACGATCGGTATGAAGAAATATTTCCGTACGTCACTACTGCCCCTGCTGCCAGGAAATTCCTCTGTTTTTCCTTCTTTCTATCAGCCAGCTGATCTTGCTACTGAGCAAGGTGATCCACCCAAATCTAGCAGCTGCGACTTCCTGTGATTCACATGGTGAGGAATGTGGTAATACAGGAGCAGCCCCATGGCTTTGGGAGGCTGCCCGCGTGCGGTGGCTTCCCCTACAGTCTGCAGTAACCTGTAGGACTAGATTACAGTTTGAAAGTGGATAAGTGACATTGAGGAATTTTTAAAGTAATTGTCTGGATTCTTTTGATGAACTTTGCCTGAAGGCTAATTACTAGACATTCCTGCATAATTGGAGTCTTCTTTAACAGAAATTCAGTAATTGTCTTCACAAAGGAAAAAATGTATGGGAGCTGCATGGCTTGGAGGAAACACACGCTTTTTTTTTTTTTTGTACTTTTTTTTTTTCGCTTGAATGAATGAATTGAATGTGATGATGCAGTGGCTGCTATTTTTTTTTCCTGTTTAATAGCACAATGTGTTTAACATGCTCTCCCCAGCTATATTATGAAACAACAGTGTTTCTGTGACACTAGGAAGTTATGAGGTTTGCAAGAAAATGCTAGAAAAAATGTTTTTAAAAATCTGTTGGATTCTAACATTGCCTTTTTTTTTTTCCTTTTTTTTTTTAATTTTTTTTAACAGTGAAATTGTTCTCTAAGGAGTTTAATCACATTCTACAGATTTGCTGAGAGATATTTTGAAATCTGGCTTTGTCAGTAGCATGGACCATTTCAGTTGCTTTCCCCAGCTCTGGCCAACTGATGTTATTAGTCTTTATTAAGTGACTAGCAGTGCTGTGGATTTTTATGCGCTTCTGCTGCAAGGTAGACAACATAGGTAAAATCACAGAGAATAGATTCATCCTGGAAAACATGAGACACATGGCAAAAGTCCATCTTGTACTTTAAGAGGCTTACAGTACATAATACGACTTTGTTCAATATGCTTTTGTATGTAAAGTGTCTACTGTGTGATCTTTTGAAATCTGAAGATTGGATTTTTTTTTTCAAAAAATCTTCTGAAAGTTTTGTCCTTTTGTCATTAAAGAATATTTGAAAAAGATACATGTGGAGTTTCTTATTTTTTTTCCTAGGAGTAAATCTCTGTGGTATAGAAAATGATACAAAACAATTTTACTTAAGCCTTATTCAGGGGAAGTTTTAAAAAGAGTGTTAACTTAGTAATAAGTGTGAAATGGAGCAAATACATTAAAAATGAATGTATTAGAACGTTCTAAAAATGAAAAAGGAAATGAAAAAAAAAAACAGGAAAGCATTGAGCTCCATTTTAAACTTTCCTCACAAAGTGTTAGTTACAGAAAATATGAAACTTATTAGAGATTTTTTTTTTTTAATTGATCACTGATAGCTATGTGGACGAACATTTTTCTGCATCTATTAATCACTGGGAGTACAGATGACCCTTTTTCAATGTTTATTACTTTACAGACGTTCTGGTGTGGCATCACCACTGTTGCCAGCAGAGCCAGAAAGCACATATAGCCATTTACTACCAGGTAGCAGTTGCTCTGCCTGATGTGAGCTAGCTTTTTTCCATAGAAACTCTCTCTGCATGCCCACAAACGACTGTACTGATTTCACGATGCTCCTTTCTTAGCAATTTGGCACTAAGGACTGCTGGCACCCAAATCTTTCATGATGGAAGTTCTTTATCACCAAGGTAAATATGGAAGCTATGGTTTCAGTGGCTGAAGCTCCTGCCAGGTCACCTTTAATTATTTCAGTCCTGTAGTGACTGGTAATCTCGTCATTTTAAGACTTACTGTACCTGTTCTCTGCCTACTACTCCTGAAAAAGCAGGCATGGAGCCTCCTTTCCGGCCCTTTCTAACTGCTGCTTTCTTCACCTTGTGGACCACTCGGTCCACACCGCTGCACCACCCTGCTGGTTTAGCAATACAGAAATGCTGCATTTATCTAAATTCTTGAAGGATGCTAAAATATCTATAATATTAAGGCTTTATGTGTTAAACTAAGAGTAACCCCTAGCTTGGTTAGGCTGGCTTTTCGTTGGTTTTCTCTCAATGAATTCAAAGTTCATTTGCTATTTTAAGGGAATCCAGTAAGATTTTGTTCTGTGGGAGGGCAGTACAGTTGGGAAACAGTGAGGTTTGGCTTGCAGCTGGAATTAGCTGGAGAATTTCTGGTTTTTGGCTGCACTTGCTGTAATAGCAGATTAGTCTATGCTAAGAGATTTACTGGGGCCTGCACAAAATTAGAAAAACAAATCTCTTTATGGTGGAAACTTCTCTACC